>OX579646.1:19642995-20062086 GCA_951230895.1 Carpatolechia fugitivella | reverse complement strand
CAAACGGCTGATCAGGTCATGGTTACCTTACCATATACTTTCAATATGATTGAAGTAACAAGGTACCAAATTTCGAATCGATCGGAGATAAGGAAGTTCGTCAGATCCCCTCATCAACTAGAAAAGAGTTGATGATCTTCAAACGGCTGAAGAGATTTTCATGAAACATGGCTAAGAACACTCGGGGTAAAATTATCTATGTTACAAAAAAAACTAAACGAAAATCGGTTCATCCGCTTAGGAGCTACGATACCATAGACAGATACACAGATACACAGATACACAGACACACAGATACACAGATACACAGACACGTTAAACTTATAACACCCCTCTTTTGCGTCGGGGGTTAAAAATCACAATAAAAAATATTTTATACTTTTTAGTGCGTAAAAACGTGTTGTTAAAAAAATATTTTTTTACTTAATAATTATTAAAGGATCAACCTACCCATGAAACTGAACAACTTTCCCCAAGAAACATAGGCTGTCGGACGACAAAAAAAAAAAGGCGCCACTGGGGAGAAGACTTTTTCCCGTATGTGTTAATCCAGGTTACAAACTATCTCCGTTACAAATTTTATCCAAATCCGTTGAGTATTTTAAGCGTGAAGGTGGAACAAACATCCAAATATATTTTCACATTTATAATATTAGTGTGATTTTTGAGATAAGCTACTACCCGCGTGATTATTTGGTGAACCAAGATGAAGAGGCTGTTTTACAAAATTAGATGTATATAACAGATAACGAAACGACTGATTTGAAAAGACCACAACAGCTTTCGTCCATACTAAGATTAAAAATCGAAAAGAAAGTTTGCTTCCACCAAAGTTTATTTATAAAGCATCCATATTCAATCAAATCACAATCCCAAGCACTAAAAAAATTCACGAAACTCAATGTTGAATAACTCAATAACAATTTCTATTCGGCACGGGAGGAGGTCCCACAGGACTTCACACGAGGTCCTGAAATACAGAACGGGGTATCAGCTCAAACATTCTAGGATCTAGGTCATCTGACAACCTGTGAAGATCACCTCAACACCTTCAAGAGCTAGGTTTTTAGTGCTCATCTAAAACCAAGCATGTCTGGAGGCATTGAGAGAAACAATAAAGGAAAGACAATCAACAAAGACAAAAGAGAAGAAAAAAAAACTAGAAAAAAAAGAACTTGACGAAAAAAACACAGTCCGTTTTTTTATTATTATTAACAATCAGCAGAGTTCCAGACTACAAACAAACAACTTTTATTCAACAATATAATCTATATATAAGGTATTTCAAAATGAATAACCGAAATGTTTGTACGCGCATAACTTGCAAAGTACCTTGCAAACGACTGCACAGTGCACTAAATTGGATAAATCTTTCTTTTATGTGTTCGTTATTGTCAGGAGTATTTTTTTTTTAGGTTCAATAAAGGTTTCAGTTTTACAATTGACCCGAGATAAATGAAGAAGGTGATGCATTTTTCATCTTTACTATTTAAAAAGAGAAAGAGTTAAAAGAGCTTTCTAACAATCAAACTCAATCTAAACCAACCAATAAACACTATTGAAACAACAACTCAAATCGAGATTTTATGTATGTAGTTTTATTGCAAATCGATTAGGCATTCCATGTAGCGCGTGTATCCGAACCCGAGCGCCGCCTACCGGCGAGATTGTTTGTTATACTAAGATGGCGACTAATAGGCCTGTGTCGTAAATTTCAAAAATGGCGTATTACCCCAAAAAAATAATATTTCATGATAAAAATTATATTTAAAACACATAAAAAATATTTAAAAATATTAACACATAAAAAATATTTAAGAAAATATTTTTAATCTGGCGTAAAAACACAAGAAAGTGTCATGGCGTCGTGAATGACGTCACATAGTGGCAAACGATTGTGTTCACTTGTGCTGTTGTATGAAAAAGTTAACCAAGCGTCAAAACAACAATGGCAATGGCATACCACTATGTGACGTAATACGTTCTGATTGACGTTCACAGCGGAGGGGCCAGGGGGGGTATTTATTTGGGCCAGGGGGGGTATTTATTTGATTTTAATTTGTAAAAATAACAATAATCATTAATTTTTATGTGGAATTATTTCGGTTTTCCCTGTTTAAATATTACAATTTACGTCTAGAAACATTCATCCATTGATTTCATTGTTAGTTGACACAAGCCTATTGTAAAGAGAGATTAGTTTGTGTTGGAAGTTTTCATTGTTCTTTCTTGTGTAATTTGGTTGGACATTAAACGACTGTTAAATGGTAATCGGTTCTTTAACTCTTTCCTTGACTATAGAATTCGAGTCGGGAAATTTGAAACAACAACTCAAAAAAAATTTGAGTGGGCGTATTAAAACGGCGGCGATAAAATAAGCGCAGGCGCAGGTGCGATACGAAATAAACAATATGGGAAGTTGCAAAAATAATACGCCTCGTAATCTTGTTATACGCTTGTTAACATACTTTTAATAAGTAGGTATATAAAGTCAAAGTCAAAATTATTTATTTCCATAGGATGTTATTACATCACTTAGATCCGTCATTACATTTTTTTGGGTGAGTTCACTAACACAATGGCGGAATCTGTGGAGAAGAGCTCACCGAAGAAACTCCACCATATTATACTGTATTTACTTGGCGGTCCGAGAGTACGTATATTCGAAACAGATTATAGTTGCATTTTCATCCTAGGAAAGTCGAGTAGTGAGAGCGACGCAGGTTCCAATTCCACCGTCTTTTCGAATTTACATACATGTCATCATTCTTGTAAATGCTAGCGCCCTAGTTTAGGTGGATTTAGGGATCACTACGCTAATAAATAAAACTGTAGACTGTAAGTACAAAATGCTGGTTATAATAATATGAAGACAAAGAAAATCTCAAAGTTACAAAAGGTCGTATGAATGCGTTAACAAAAGGCTAGTAAGTAACGAATGAATCATTTGAATTTGAAAACAAAGGTGACCTTATTGGTCTGTTTAGAAAGATAGCTAAAAAAAGTATACAAAGACAGTTATTAAAAACATATAATAAAATTATAGTAAAAACGAAGCGTAAGTTTGTAAAAAGCCATGTTCTTAACAATTCTCCTGCCCTGTTCCCTTTATTTGGGGTCGGCGCAATATGTTTTCTTCTTCCATTCATCCCTGTCAGACGTCACACCACTATTCACTCCCTTCTTACACATATCATCTTTCACACAATCCATCCATACTTTCCTGGGTCTACATACATGTATTACATTAAATTTATTTGGATAAAGGAAAACATCGTAAAGAAACTTGCGCACTGCTGCGGAAAAATTCAAGGGTTGCGTGTAGTGTCGCCCAACCTGCACTTGGCCAGCATGAAGTACTAAGGCCTGGTCGCCATAATTCAAGGTAGGCTCGAGCCCCTCGGTGGGGACGTGCAAGGGCTGTTGATACAGATATGGGCGTGACCGTATCGGCACGTAGTACTGTTATATAATCTGTGATATCGGCATCTTAATCATCATCATCATCATCATCTCAGCCGGAAAACGTCCCTCCCCATAGGTTTCCACCGTGAACGGTCCTGCGCTACTTGCATCCACCGGCATCTTTTTATGTTATTTTATACTAGTTCAAATGTGGTGTGCTTACCAAGATTCTAAAACTAGACACGAATAAATCTCACTATCTCTGGCCTTCTCTCAGTCAGTGCCAAAAACTGACCATTAGGAAGATAAACTATGTAGTTGCATCTGATAGATAATAATGTAATTATCCAGTTGAATTCAATTATGCCATACCATAATGTTATACTTAGCAAACGACTAAAATCAGAGTAAAAATTGAGAGTTTTGTGTAATCTTTGATCGTTCATACAAAAATTATCGGCTGATTAAAGTCTTTTTGTATTTTTGTAGATCATTGTTACTGTAAAAATTTGTAGTTTCATTTCTATACATTTCGGTGCAAACTTCGCACCAAAACGCTTCCAAGATTATAAATAAGGGCTCTTGGAAATACAAACAATTTCAAATCTCAGATCAAAATTGATTACGATAGTGATATTGAAGATGAGCGCGGGCGCTATAGAGCTCTATGAAAATATTGGCAGCAGCGCAGCGGTTGGTGAGACGATTGGACGAAAGCCAAATAGATGTTGGCCACCTATAAGTTTCATTTTCATTTACTCTGAAAATTAGGGGCTAGACGGAACCTCTGATGGAAAAATTTAGGAGACTACCTGAGATGCTATAACTATGAATCTAACTTGTTTACAATTGAATTTACTTTGAATATAAATATAACACAGCTAAAATTATTTATATCGCGAGAGCTCTATAAATTCATGAGATAGAAAATAGAAGCGTATTTCATTCAAGCAATTTGTAGCGACGAAAAAAAAAACACTTTTTCACATTGATGTAAATAATGTAAAAGATTGAACGAGATAAACCTAGAGGGCATCTGTTCTGTGCTAAGTTGAATTGAATTGAAAATTGTTTCACAGCTATCACTTTAAAATGCTTTAAAATTGTTTTCCTAGCGAAGGAGAAAAATCAATTTCATTTGCTTGAGGCAAATGTGAATTCATACAAAAGCGAGCTTATATACGATTCAATAACGATAAATAAAAATAACACCCAGTTGAACTCCATTATTCTTTATGAAATCAGACCTCCTCATCAGCGCCAGGAACTCAACTCACCCGAGTTTTCCTGTCCCCGCTTTGTGAAAATGCAACGCTTTTCATTCCAGCTGTAGTGCCCCAGGCACTCTGGAAACTAGGTCACAGTTACGTAATAGGGGGATTGCGGGGGACCTGGGACCTGGAGTGGGGAGGGGGTACACAGGCGCTGCGGACGTGGAAATATGCGAACCTCACGGCTGTAAGAAGGAATGTTTCGGTAGTATTTTTATTTATTTTCAACTGGGGTTTTCTTGAAGAGTTATTTTTCTGCGTGTTTCAGAGGCATGGGAAATTGTTCCTAAAAAATGTGTTATAACCCAATTTTTATAACTGTGCGCCTGTCAACGTCATAATATTTGCATGTTAGTAGATTTGGTATTCGTTTTGATAGGCGTCGGAGGAGGTGAGAAAGTAAGCGGGCGGGTGAATTCAATGCCACCAACATGACGATTTTGACAGCTCGAAGCGGTTAAAATAATTGAGTTATAAAGAGGTGATTTCTTAATAACATGCATCTGCCAACTTACGAGTATGCTTATTTAGTTGGATGCCACATCCTCTGTGAGTGCGATGCCCTTGTCAATAAGAGAAGCCGGGTGCTGGGAGGACCCAAAATTGCCATCCAGGAAGCCCAGGCTTTAAGCCCCTTATCGACCGTCAGCTTCTTCAAGACTGTTGGTCTAGAGGAGGCTATTTAACACCGAAGGGCTGACTACAATAGATCCATCTCGGGTCGCAGTGGTCATTGGGACATAATTTGCCCGATCCCTTCTACCTAAATCATAAATCATGGATGCCTTGGAATCTGTGGACCTCATTGTCGGCAATGCGCTTAATGGAAATGGAAGCAAACAGGTTATAAACAATGGAGCAAACCTATGTCTCTCGGTATTCTATATGGTGTATTACATAAATGGAATTTTGTTCAAGGACCTCAGAACCCTATTCCACCAGAGTATCACCCGCTTTCAGAAGCGCTTTTAGTTTCGTCAAGGGAAGAGTGCAGCAAGAGCAAGCAAGCAAGTAAGCAAAGTATGTGTGTGTGTGTGAGTGAGTGAGTGAGTGTGTAGGCAGTTATGTCTGGATAAACGCGTTGACTGAGTTGAAATTTCTTCATTCTTTCATTCTGATGGTATCACCATCTTTGCCATCGAAGACCTGCAAGCGATTACACTACCACGTCTATAGATCTTTTTAGCGAGCAATTTCCTTTATTCAGGTCTCACTGGAGACGTAAATAATAAATTAGTACTGCCGCAGCAACGGCTGCTACTTAGCATTCGATATTTAGGAAAGTTTATTCCTTGCGTTCTTTAAAAAGAGTTGAGAAACTTAGAAATTTTCAAGGAACTACGACCTTGTACACTCTACCACAGAATAAATAATAGTACAGACTCTATATGTTGAACTTTATGCTCCCCAAGGCACAGAACAATGCTACTCATCAAGTAGAAGTCGCGTGTCGCCCATGAAGCACCCCACGTCGTTTCAGCTCATGAATTTGGTATCAAACTATGAATGAGTCATTGAGTCCTTTACAAACTCCGTGGCAATTTACGTAACGGCTCGATCGATACCGCGACCTTCCACAAGCGGTTCGCTATAGCTACTACTTCAGAGTTAGGTGAGGTCTTGCGTAATAACTATGTTTTGGTGGGTTGGTTATATATACTCACCGGTTGGTTATATATACGCTTATTGTTATATTATACATTACGATTGATTTATTGATAATTTTAGGATAAATTAAACACACTTAAATAAACGTTATATTAACTACTTTTTAACTAACATCAGCTGTAACTAATAGAATTATAAAGAATCACGAGTATTCCCTGAAATGAAGGGTGGGCGGTTAGATGTGCCGATGAGTGTATATTACGGATTATTTTGAATTAAGCTAGGTTTACTGTTTGGCTAGGTCAGGGTTTTAGATGATGCTAGAATTAAGCTAGGATTTTAATAGAGCTAGGTTTTGTTAGATGAGTACATTACAGCGATTTAGATAAGGCATCTATCTCGTTGGGTAACTGTTACACAGAACTAAGCGTAGTATTAATGAAGTTAGAACTTAGCAGCTAAGATTTTGCGTAAGTGAAGTGATTACTAAATGTAGTTTATCTTATAAAAATGCACTCAGAAATAACTTATAATTAAATTGATAGAAAGAAAATAAGTATATGTATAAGTATAGTAAGTACGTAAAAATAACTTACCAAAATAAAGTAGATATGCTAGACAATCGTAAAAACACAAAAAAGTAAAAAAACGCAAATTAATCATAAAAAAACACATTAAAAAAAACACGAAAGTATTGCGAATAACAGAAGGAATAAGACAAGATGTGTCTATTTCCTTTTCAATTTGACGCCATCAAATAATCGTCAGCAGCGTTTTTTTTTTCAGGGAAGATTTCAAGCATACTTTGATACATGACACCGTTTTTTCCCGGAGCTTAAAAAGGGCAAAAGAAAAGTTACAAACTCCTTATTAAAATGCATAAATAAAGCTTTCATACGGTGGCCCACTTTACTAAAATAAATCTTAGCTAGGAAGGAATACAAAACCAAAATTGAAAAATATGAAATGACTGTATCAACATCAACAGCTAATATACATCCCCACCGAGGGGCTCGAGCCATTAGGGCGATTAGGCCTTAGTCGACCATGCTGGCCCAGTGGCCCCAGTGCGGGTTGGTCGACTTCACACACAACCTTTGGATTTCTTCGCAGGAGTGTGCAGGTTTCATCACGATGTTTTCCTTCACCGTAAGAGCGTCGAATAAATTCGAAATTAGAAAACACATTGGTACGTGGTGGGGATTGAACCCGCGTCTCCCGGACGGGACGGGAGGCAGCGGCCCTAGCCACCAGACCGCCGACGCTATTCATCATGGTATATTATTCAGCAAATCTCAATTACGAGTATATTGTGTATCGCGCTAATTAATACTATTCCTTAACTAGCTTCAAAGAAAAAATCATAATCCAGAATGACTCACATGTAATAATTGTAGGCGATTCCAAGGTACCAAAGCGTGAAGACCACGATTCCAGTGCCGAAGCCTTCATCGTCAGCCATCCGTTTACTCCCAGCGAAAGATGCTCAGGTCCTGATGACCTCGAACCCTCAGACTTCTCTGATGCTGGTGGACTGGAGACAGGCCACGGTGATTCTCCTGGTTTGGGTGGTCGGAAGCCTATGATGAGAATCATACTAATATTATAAATGTGAAAATATATTTGGATGTTTGTTCCGCTTTCACGCCTAAACTACTGAACAGATTTGAGATAGTTCGTAACCTGGATTAACACAAGATATTTTTTACGGGAAAGAATCTTATTCCCACGGGGAAATCATACACAACGCGAGCGTAGCCACTAATGATCAGATATTTGTGTTTATGAATCGACTTAAATGCTTAAATGGCCACTATCCATGATAGTACCCGGTGCAAACGGCTGTGAATTTGCCGTCCGACCGAAGCATAGAAAACGCTCTCTGGCTAATACACTAGTGGCTCTGTGAGCTGTAGACCTCGCGTTTCTGTATTCTCTTAATATTTATTTTTTCTCTACAAACATCTCCAACCCTTTGAAATTTATTTATCTGATATATATATATATATATATATATTATTGATTGAGAAATGTGACCTGTAGAGGAAAACAGCCTCAGCGGTAGACCTTGTAAGCTGACAACTCCCATAACGCCATATTTTTTGTTTAATTCCAAAAACTGACTCGACATAAAATTCGATTAATTTATCGAACCTGCTCACGAGAATTGGTTGAGAAACGCGGCCTATAGAGTGGAACAAACAGACAGATAGACATACAAAAGCAATTTTGGCCAAGCTGAAACGGAGACGGTTTACTCGTCACACTGCAAATGATTAACTCTTGTGGTTGCAGAGTTAGCAGTCAGTCACCGTCACCATTTGACACTTTGATTTCAATGGGTACGCAAAGTTGATATTACTGCAGCAATAGTATTATGTAAAACGCCTAACAATACTAGAACAGCAAATGCAATAATTGTATGTTCTAAAAAATTTAAGGCGTTGGATGGCCGCGTGTTTGATTGATTATCTCATGACAGAAATGACTGTCCATCTTCAGTCCATGTCATCATCATCATCATACCAGCATCATCATCATTTCCACAATGCACGGACCTGCACTGTCCGCAGTCCGCATCTAGTGGTAAATCGCGACCTTACCACCTTGTGGGGGCTTGCCTACGTCTTTCAATATGTGGTCGGTCGCATGGTCTCTACATGCTACAAGGTCGCTACTCGAGAATAGTTATATCATCGTGAGGAAACCTTGAACCTGCACACTCCTGCGAAAATACCCGCGCTGGACCAGCGCAGTAGTCGACTAAGCCTAAGAGGCCGAGGCTTGATCGCTCTAATACAAGGTAGGCTCGAGCCCCTCGGTAGGGATGTATATGAGCTGCTGTATGAACGCACCAGTAGCGAGCATACGATCAATGTACCACTAGATCTACTATTTCGGTAACTTTTCTGTTGCACGTAAAAGTAAATAATACTTGTCCATACTTGCGTTTTGAGTGCACTTTGAATAATCTGTTGATACTGCTTTTGTAGTATTTATGTGTTTTTTTGTCGGATTTCCATTATTGCTAAATGCAGTTTTGACATGGTTCATTTTGTTGTCAACTTTGAAAGCCTTTACAAAATCTTTGATATTAAAATTAGGTATGTTACAAAAGAGTTTCAAATATGAACTTCTATTCTATGAAGTAATATTCTGAAAATTGTCTTACTTTTAGATGTTGATGTTGGTGGTAACTAGGCAGGAGGGTGGGAGACTAATTTAAATAAACTTAATTATCTAGAGGGCTTTGAACATCAAAGGTTAGTTACTATTGTAAGTACTTGCAGGAAAAAATATCCCTTAGGCTACGTGGTCCGACCGGTTTTTCCGATCGATCGGACGACGAAGTTTTTTATGTTCTGCTGGTTCGATTACTCTGACAACGTGGATTTTTTATTATCTTGTAGGCCGACCAGGTTTTGAAAAGTTTCAATAAAAAACAAGAATCCCAATAAACATTTTTATTACAAAAATAAGTTGCATAACATAGTCATAAAAATAATAGCAGTAGCAGACAATAGTAGTACGAGTACAAACCCTTATCAATATCGTAATTAAAATATTGGAATGGGGGATTTTCTGACAGCTCTTTAAAAAATAAAAATAAAAGTTCTAATTAAGACGATAGATGGCGCCAGGTGCTCTTTTTTTAAATCCTTTTAAGGCGTGTCTCCTGCCAATGTTTTGGTCTACACTCTACACAAATTCGTCTACACATACACAAAAACAAATGTTTCAAACGACGTCTCCTGCTCTGCAATGTTTCGGACAAATCTTTCGGTTTCATAGGCTCGCTTGTTTTGAATACTTTCTAGCGCAGCAAGGAGGTCACAATTATTAGCTTTACTTTACTAATCTTAGCAATCTTTAGTCAATGTTTTCCAAAAAGTTAACCTAGTGCCACAACACAAAAAAAAAGTATTTCATAGACAATTTGTGTAGAGGAACCATAGATAAATATGTATATTTTTTTGTTTTGTTGAGATGTTTTATGTGTATTGTGTAGACCAACACATGGCAGGAGACACGCCTTTATGGCCCTGGGTGACTCGTCGGATTTCTTCGGATCCACAAATCGTCAACGCCATCTATCGAAGATTTATGAACTATTATTTTTTTAATTGGAAAATCTCCCATTATCTTTCCATCTTTTTACACCGTACAAAACTTTGCAAGTTGAGCAAACCTCTTTTCCAAGTGTGTATTGCAAAGATTTCCTTAAAACTACATGGCCATTAATAGTAGTTTTCCTTTCACTTTTAGACTGTTAGTTCTCAAGTTCTTACAAGAGGTCTGTGTCTAGATTCATTGAATAGTGGAGTTGATTGTATTATAAAGGAACAAATTGTATCTTTTTAGGAAACGCAAAAGATGCGACGACTGTGAAAAGATGAGTTTCTTCGGTGAGCTCTTCTCCACAGATTCCGCCATTGTGTTAGTGAACTCACCCAAACAAATGTAATGACGGATCTAAGTGATGTAATAACATCCTATGAAAATAAATAATTTGTTATTTGACGGCGAAGGCGCATAGTGAAATTAGGCCTTGTAATAGGCTGCATGACTTGAGCCCCTCGGTGGGGACGTATATGAGCTCGTCGTCGTCATCGTGTGGGTTGTAAGGTCGACAACCGACCTTACAAACCCTAGTGCAAGTGTTATAGAGCCGCCAAAGGCCACTGACATGGCTCGTGTAACGACTAAATAGTAGCCGGGACCAACAACGGCTTAACGTGCCTTCCGAAGCACGGAGTCATCTTTCTTTTCGAACAATCAGGTGATTCAGCCTGCAATGTCCTAACCAAACTGGGAAAAGTCTCACAAAGAGATTTTTGCTTGACAGTGTACCCACCGGGAATCGAACCCGGAACCTTCGTAATGAGCGGCGAAATCTCGACCACTCGGCCACGGAGGCCGTTAACAGTTTATGAGCTAATAATTTAACAGTTTAAACTTGATCAATCAACTGAAAGCTTAATAATGTTTAAAAAATGCAGGCAAAATTATTATGAGTTATGTGTGGTTTACGTTAGTCTTAAATTATTATAGTACCGGCACTCGGGAAAGTGCAAAACTAAAACTCCTGAATTATTTCATTTACTTCCTTTTTAAGGAAAAAGCCATGTTTTGAAGCGCCAAGTTATTTCAAATCATATATACAGAACTGCATATTATTATAAAATACACTCACCGGCACATCCAACCGCCCACCCTTGTATTTCGGGTTAATTTTAAACTACGCTTATTGTTATACATTACAATTGATTAATAGATAACTTTACGATAAATTAAACACACTTAAATAAACGTTATATTAATTACTTTTTAACTAACATCAGCTGTAACTAATAGAATTATAAAGAATCACGAGTATTCCCTGAAATGAAGGGTGGGCGGTTAGATGTGCCGGTGAGTGTATATACTTACTTTAAATAACTACTTTTACAGATATTTAACAGGCTGAAATAATGATGATGATGATGAACTACTTTTACAAAATATTATTCATATCAAAAATATCACATTATAGCTGGTAGATTATATCTAAATCATTAGTATCCAAGAGTTATAATAATTTCGTAGTGATTTTTATGAGAACCTGGCAACACTGGCTATCAAATCCAATCCAATCCAAGAAGAATTTTTCTCCTTTAGCAACTTGTTACGAACCACCGGTTTTCGTCAACAGATCGAAATATAACTGGACGAGGGATGCACGATTTCTTGCTTTGAATCGTTTTTTGGATCGTAATGAATTGTAAGCCTTTGAATCGATTCTTGTATCGGATCGTATGTCATATTATTATTATTATACCTATATCATATTATTATTTGTATGGAATTAAACATTTTTTATTACATAATAAAATTCATATCTCCATCATCCCTCATACTGCCCAGGCTGATATTTTATGCAATTTTAAATTTTGATTTATTTTTTTAAAAACTAGCCGTGTAGATAATGTTGAATAGTATCGATGTTTTTATCAATCAATGCCTTTTTGCTTTCCGAAGCAAATTAATCACACTAGATAGTATTATGTTTACAAATACGATCTAGGTGATTCGATTCTCCCTACTTTTGAATCGATTCGCTTAAAGATCGCATTGAAATGAATCGACTTAAAAAATCGCTAGATCGTATACCATTGAATCGATCTTTATAAAAATCTAATTGTAACGTGCATCCCTAAACTGGACTGGACTGTTCTTCTTTAACTGGACAACAAATTACCAAATATAAGACTGATTGTTTGGATGTTCACGAACCAGAAGGGATAAACTAAGATAAATAACCGGCCAGTGCGTTGCGTTGCGTTATTTTGCTAATAGGTTTTATTGTAATATAGTTATACCGTTGTCATTAACTGTATCACATCGGTGCTAAGCTGTAACGCAGTTCTTTTCTGTAGATATTTCTCGTTCCTAACAAGCGGTAACAAATCCCTTCTGTAGTTTGTCAACGTATAGTTGCCTGGCCGGCACGTCGTCTGCGGGGCGGTTGTACGGAAGCCACACCGGCTCGCCGATGAAGAAACGCTTAGCACGGATGTAGTTCTGAAATGTAGAGAGGCAGGAATTAATAGAAATAGTGTGATGTCACAGAATATTGGATAAAAAAATTTCTTTCGCTAAAAATATGTCTTTAAGAGTTATCTATCTATATATATAAATATCTATATAGCTAGCTATATATATATATATATATATATATATAGGTCACAAATTAGACATTCCAATTTTCCAACATTTTGGGGAAAATAGTGAATATTGGGAACCCTACACTTTAAAAAAGTTTTAGTGACCTTTATCGTCAGAGCCTTCCAATATCGTTTTTGGTGGTTTTTCAGCAACTACTCAGCGCGCGAGAATTTCAGACTGCTGCAAATCTGGATAAATACTATCTAGGTGGACCCAAACAACATACCAAAAGAGCAAGATTACCGCAATTATGTCTATTTCGAATGTAACACATGACTGGCCTATTTATACAGGACATTTTGACATTCATCAAACAAACGCAAACAAAGGGCAGATAATTAGTATAACGTAAGTGAGCACTAAGAGGGAGTTTTTGAATAATTCATTCCCTAAGATGTAGTATAACTAGTAACTTAAACCATCATAATAATTATCATCGTGTGGGTTGTAAGGTCATTAACTGACCTCACAAGCCCTGGTGTCAGTGTCATAGAGCCGCCAAAGGCCACTGACTTGACTCGTGTAACGACTAGCTAGATAGTAGCCGGGACAGCACAGAATCACCTTTCCTTTCGTACAATCAGGTGCCTGCAATGTCCTAACCAAACTGGGGAAAGTCTCACAAAGAGATTATTGCTTGACAGTGTCCCCACCGGGAATCGAACCCGGCACCTCCGTAATGGCGTCGACATCTCGATCACTCGGCCGCGGAGGCTTATTAAATCAGGGAAGGCTACTCACATTGGTGTCGAGTGTGAACCGGTGGTAGATCCCGCTGGGTATGACGATCATGTCCCCCGCGGCGACGGCGATGCGGATCCACTGGTCGCTCCCGTCGCGCACGTCAAAGTAGCCAGACCCGGCCAGGACAAACCTGGGACCATGAGCAACGCAAAACTAAGTAAAGTATCAATCAATCAGCCTATTGCAATCCATTGCTGGACGTAGGCCTCCCGAAAAGCAATGAGTAAATAATAATTAACGATAACATTTGAAAGTAAATTTCATATAACTTTATTTACATTATCCGTGAGCTCCTTACTGTTGGCAATATTACAATATTATAAAGTATAGTAAAATGTGACCAAAATAAATTACAAAGATATTTTAACAACTTAAAATTTGATGAAACAGAATAAAATAATAAAATATTTTCTTTTCACTTCGTAGATAAATATTAGGTATAGTTTAACATAGTTAGATTATGTACCAACTTCAGAGAAAAAAAAATGTTTCCGTATTTTAATAAATTACTTTGCAGCTTTAGCAATGATTAAACGATTAAAAAAAAAACTATCAATTTTCTTGTGTTTCGGTAACGTGCTCTACGAAACACGCACGATAATGATGAGAGAAGTCTAAATTCAAATTTAATATTTAATCATAACCCAATTTCATTTTAGCTGACAATATTTCATGTAATCAAACTATTCATAAAAATCTGTTTGCACTCTGATCATTCTTTTAGGATAGTGAGCGTGATGAATTCATTTTCTGAGAAGGAATGCATGATGCCTACAAAAATGTCATTGGCGAGGTGATGACGACGTCGAGGATCATGTTGCATTTATTGTACGAATGCAGTGACCAGACCAGCACTACACAATAAAATGCAATATTTTGTCAAACATGCAAAATTGTCTTTATAAAGGGTCTTATTCTAACATTAGTATTAAAAACTGTTTGTTTTTTTTTTTCCTCTCAAAAACGATAACTGATTTACATTATAACAATAGATAATAGAAAGAACAAGTTTGAAAATTGCATTAAGAATAATATTTAATGCAAAAGGGTATAATTTGAAAAAATAAAGTTTAATGATTTAGTTATTTTGTTGCAACCGTATCAACTCAATTATATTTCATACATAACGGTCAAGATACCATAATGTAACATTTACAATAATATTATAAGTGCATGTTTTTCTAGAATGAAATTGAATATTATGCTACTGTATCACTTTCTGATACACGATGGAAAAAAGTAGGACTGCAGCGCGTGTAGCGTGCATCGAACCAGTGTCACACGAGAATTTGTATGTTTGGATTTTGCTAATCATCAAATTTGAAACTTTAAAGTTATAAATTGCAACATTTTTGTAAGGATTTTTATAGTAAATAATTATAATAACACAAATCATTACTGTTTTAATTTACTTGAATGATTTAAAAATAATATAAAAAACAAATAGAAAATAACACTTTAGTTGTATTTTAGAAAACAGGAATTCATAAGAAATAGGGACACTATATTTTATTGCAATCTTAATGATGAAATTGAAAGTAAATGTAAATCAAATTTCGAATAACAATATTGTGATAAATTTCTATGAAAACGATATTGGTAACTGACAATTAATTTGAATGAAAATTGAACAAAAATATAGATAGTTACTCTGTTTATTATGAATGTTAGCACTCTTTTTTATTTTTTGTATTGGTTATAATAATAGAAATGAAATATTTCATAGCACCGATTTCAATATCTTTATGAGTATTCATGATAATAAGTTGGTAGCAAGTAAAGTAAAAAGTTTATATTAGGAAAATTTTATTAATAAATAATAAGTAGGTTTAATGCGGTAGCGAACGTGATATTGTTTAAGATTTAAGTAACGGATTGACTTAAAATAAAATGAAATACGACTATAATGTTTTAAAGTAACATTAATTATAGGATATGAGAATAAGATAAATAAAAGGAAATGAGTAAATAATTTGGTAAACATTATTTACAGTATAGAATTACTGGTACATGGATGTATAGATAAAGGTAAGAACTTAGTAGGTAAATGTATGTAGAAAATTTTGTTTAGGAATATAAGTATTAAAAATCTTTTTGTATCCAAGAAAGCAATTAGGTACTTAATATTCTTGGTATTGAGATTAGTATTGTTTGTGTTTGGATTTGAGTTCGATTGATTACAAGGTTGTTGGAATTTGAGAATGTTTATTTATGTATAGTTTGGGTAGTAAATGTTAAGTTTAAAGATGTTGGGAATAATTTGATAAATATAGTATTGACAAGAGTAGGACTGATCACCCAAAATCTTTTCAAGGCAATGTCTATCAGAATATTAATTGTAAGAGTTATAATGATGGTTTGGAAATGTAATGTGTATGAAATTGTTGTTGTTAACCAAAGACGAAGATAATGAAAATACTCAAAAGTGAGTAGGAAAGAGATGAGTAGCTATAATAGCTCTTAGAGAGGTAGTAAATGAGTACCCGACAAGTAGATACAAAATAGAGGTCTAAATGAAATCCTTCAGTCTAGTCATAGGACGGACGAGCTTCCGGTGTGAATGCTGTTGGAGACTGTGTCTTAAAAAATATGACTCTATTCTAAATAAATGGTACAATGGGTGTCAGATCCTTCAATCGATCATGGTGTCAACGAGATTTGCTCTGTGAGATTAGTTGGAGTCCTGTGATGACTTAAAGCATGACCTCAAAAATAAGTACAAAATGTGAGGGCGTGGTCACGACCCATAAAAGGCACAAAGATGCCAATATGTATTAATAAAGAGTCGACTCACTCATGTTATAAAGTACCATGAATAATAATAAAATTTATAAAAGGGACCGGTACCCAATAAATAAATAAATATATAAATAAATTAAATATAAAATGTATTAAGCATGCCATTAAAATGTACCTAGGTAGGATTAGTGAAATAATGACGTCATGACATGTAATTACGAAATGTAAACTTGCAGTAAAGTAATTGATATTTGATATACGAAGACCAAGGACGCTTGGCAATGACTTAACGATGCGCATCTGATCTGATTTGATTTGATCTATGGAGAGAAATGTATTTGAATAGGTATAATGTATAGTAAACTGAATGTGACTATTATATCTAGCAAAAAAACACTTGGAATTGAAATATAGGTAGTAGAAGGTATAGGTATAAGGTCGTAAATATCAAATAAAATACGCATAAAATAAAAGATAAATAAGTACAGTAAACATGCTACAAACTTTGCTATTAAAATATAATTATTATGCGTATGTTATTTGTTAAATTGATGTATTGTAGACATTAATGTTATATATTAAGTAGATAGAAAGAAGGGTATTAAAGTGAAAAGAAAATAATATGAAAAGTTGCCAACAGTACATATTAATAAGATAATATAAAACATAATATAGTGCAGTATGTGTAGTAGATGGATATATACATTTTGAAAGATTATAAACAACAAACATTGATAAATATTTTTAACATTATGACAGGTTAAGAATATAAAACATTCACTAATGTGAAAGTGATGATAATTATCATATCAATAAACTATTGGTTAAATTTTTTAAGAACGAAATATTTTACATAAAAATAAATAGTATACTGACATTTAAATATAATACTTTCGAAATTGGAATAATAATAGGAATAAATGTAAAAAAGAAATAAATATTTAATAGTATTTCTTTCTTTTTCAAAATAACGGGGGAGGTGTAGTGTGTGACTCACCTCAACCACATACATATAGATATAAGTTAGCATCTAAGTATTAGCAAGTAGTCAATATACGTTCGTCTGACGCACAACACGTCTTTACTTCCGACACGCTCCCGGGTCCCCATATCGCAACGCCAAAGCGCACGATCACCCGCTTTCCTCATCCAGTCACCACCAGCGACCTTCCTCAGGTCACCAGTCCACCTGGCAGGGGGGCGTCCCACACTACGTTTTCCGAGACGTGGTCTCCATTCGAGAACCCGTCTACTTCAACGCTCGTCCGGCAGAGGACCAAGGTAGTTGTCCAGAAGTGTAGCAAGCTGAAGTGGCAGTGGGCTGGCCGCGACTGTCGTAGAAGTAAGGTAGTTTACGAAAATGTCGTGAGGAAACCTGCACGGTCCTGGGAAATTCAAGGGATGTGTGTGAAGCCGACCAACCCACACTGGGTCAGCGTGGTCGACTAAGGGCTCGAGCCCCTTGGTGGGGAGTAGTGGGGACTGATGATGAAAGTTTACAAAGAGGTAAGGTTTATGAATCCATGAGCTACAAGTACAAGCCATGCCAATCAAAGAACAATAATTAAGTAAGGTATCAGCAGGCATCTACAGAAGCAGTTGTTACAAAGGTCAAGTCAGTGGCCTTATTTAGTAGCTCTATAACACTGACAGTGCAGTCGAAGTGGATAAATTCTGGGCCAAAAAGATTTAATTTGTCATCGACACACAAAGAAGAAGATTAGGATTTGTAAGGTTAATAAAATTGTCTTGTTGACCTTACAACCCATACAATGAAGATGATGAAGAGGCAGACGCCCAAATTACTAATGCGCCTAAACAACACCCAGACACAAGGCAAGCACAAGTGTGCACACACGAATGTTTGCCCTGGGCGAGATTCTAACCCGCAACCCTGTGCTTCGTAGGCATACTACCAACTAGGCTATGAGGCCGTCATATCCGCCCTCTGTCGTATTCGGCCGTCATATTATTATATATATATATATTGCTTTCAATTACCTGATTTCTTCATCAGTATGCAGATGCTCAGTGAAGAAGGATTTGATCTTCTCCTCGTAGTTGGGCAAGCATTCCTTGGAGCACACCATCTCATCTTCATAAGTGTAGCCGCGCTCTTTCTTTATTCCTTCCAGCACTCCGTCTGTTGCATAAGTGTCCACATTCAGCTGGAAGTTTAGAAGAATTGAGTATTATTACAGAGGAGACAAAATTAAACCAGCGATTTTTAGTTTGATTTAGGATTTAAAAAAAGTACTTTTAACAGCTTTCTTCTTGTTTTTCATAGTATTAATTTTATTTTTATTTATGGCATTTAACTATGTAGTATTTCACCAGTATCAAGTGGTTATTCCTAAGTAGCTTGAGAAACACAGACAGTCTTAATCCTAAGACTAGAAAGCTGTGTAAGGTGAAGGCTCCAGTAATTTGATAGCAAAATTACCGAAACCATGTGGAGCCACATGACACCGCCATCAAGAAATGTCAGTCAAATGTAAGCATTTCAATTATCTTATTAAAGTTTATAGTCCAGTTCAGAGTCATTCACTGGACTATTTAAAATTATACACTAAACTCTCAAATATATAATAATACAAATTACAAATTATAAAATTCAAGTCAACTTAAAACCACTTAAAACTAAACAAAAAGTCCGCCCAGCAAGGCCCCCCGCCCAAATGTGCCCACAACACTGGCGGCGCTTCCTCTCTGCACAGCAAGAGAGATCCTCTGAGCGAGGAAAAAGCCCGCGCGGGGATCTGACCCCTGGTCCCTCAAGCGCTGACCCACGCTGCGCACCAGCTCCTTCGCGTTTCGAGCCCGACGTACCCGCGGTTTCGAAAGCCACCGGGACGAAATCGTACGCAGACTCCAGATTAGCGTACTTGGCACGTTTAAGGCCTGCTGCGGACTCGGCCGCTGCTCCGGCTGCCAGCTGGGTACCCCTTAAATGTGACGCCGCATACGTACATACGCAAGTGGCGTCCCAAATAAGGCAACGTCCTCGTGCCCACGGAATCTGCGTAAGACCGTCGGGCCTTTTACCGTCCGAGCGGCTAAGTCCTGGGGGCTCCAAAACGCACGGTACTCCCGCTGATACCATCGCCCGCCTGATGATGTCGTTGATAGCATGGTGACGGGATAGCCTGCCCGTAGAGCGCGCGCAACTGAGGCCGTGATGGCCATTAGCCTCCACCATACTACCACAAACACACCGGTGAGGCTCGCAAACATCACAACCCAACCTGAGCGCTGCCGCAACCCTCAACGAATCATTGTCCAGCAACGTGCCCATATACGGGGACGGCAAGGCGTGAAGCCAGACACCTGACTCAGGAGCAGCGGCAGCCCGCAGGCAAAGTTCCCTTAGGAACCGTCTAGAAGACAGCTCATCCCAAACCCTTTGCCTGTCCAGCATATAGGGCAGATCACCATCAGGACACGACACCCTCCATGCGTCCAAGGCCTGCTCAGAATAGGGGATGCGGACCTCGGCACCTTCAGAAGGAATAAGGCGAGTGACGAGATCCAGCACCCCATGGGAGGAAACCAAGAACGCGATCGGACCTGACTCCTTTAGACGGCGTAACGGCCTGGGTAGGCCTCCATGCTGGGCCGGCAGACTGGCCTGCAGCCACTGGGGGTCCAACCGCACGTTAATAATTTTCTCCAGGGTGGATCTCAAAACGCTGTCGAAAACCAAAACTTCATCAGGGCAAGTCCAGGAAGGCGCCGTTCTTGCCACGTAGGTGAGTTTCGGCATCGCGAAACAAGTTCTTAAGAGAATCAACGCTACGTGGGCAGGAAGGTGTTCAAGGCGCTCTGCAAGAAAAGACAAGGCTTGCGTCTTAGTCCGAATGCAATCCCGTACGCCGTCAACAAAGATTGGAGACCCCAGCAGGCTGACTGAGTCTCTCTGCAGCGATTTGAGACCCGGAACAAGTGAGGAGAATCGAGAAAAAGACGACAGGGAAACAGAGTTGCCAGCGTAATACTCACATTTGCTGCTATTTACCTCCAAACCCAAGTCTTTTAAAGCAGGAATAATCGGACCCAAAGGGTCTCCCTGCTGTACCCCAACTTGAGAAGGAATGAGGGCTTCGTTGTAGAACAGATTCGTGGAGTTTGAATAACATTGAAACAAGAAAGGGTTGTAGCGTTAAAAAAAAAGCTAGCTAGCCTGTGGTTGACAACCACAGGCGAAACGTGAAATTTAGGTATACAAAGAAAGATTTAGTTGAATTTGTCCGAACGGTATAATAAAAATTTAAAAGGGCCTAGAAATTGCCAAAGTATCAAAAGATGAGCCGAGAGTCGGGTCCTGAGGGGACTTCGTCGATATAGTGTCGCTGAACTAGTGTTGTGTTGTGGTGTATCGATGCAGGAAGGTGTAAAAAACCGCGGAGTACCCCGGGAGAGTATAGCCAAACGGGAACCAAAAAAAGGAGGGCCAGAGAAACCTAAAGGGCCTTTTTAGAATTTAGAAAAGAATTTAGACAGAATTTGGCAAAATCCGCATACAAAATTACAAAACTGATACAAAAAACAGGCTAAAAAAATCCGCGAGATGGGCAGTATCCCAGGGGGGACGCCGGTGCGCGGGTCTGCGGCACTCAGCTGGTACAGGCGCGGACGCACACAACGCAGGGATCCAGGCACGTCCAATGCCTGGTGGCCTCAGGTGTCCGGAACCACAGCGAGAGATCGTGAAAGGCACGGAGGGACCCTCGTGTGTGTGTCGCAGAGGCCGGAAATACACCGGCTAGTCCAAACGGGATATGTGTCCAAGGCTTATCGCACCATACGGGAATGATCCCGGGCAAAATCCGATTGAATAGAATTGAATATTTACTAACAAAGCGACTCACGTTTTGGAGATCGATTCAAGAAAAAATCGCTCCTATCAATATGACACTTCGGAAAACAATCAACAATTTAGAAAAAGGTCAAACCAAGAAAATTTGAAATTTGAAAATGTGACATAAAAACCGGCCAAAAGAAAAAAGAATCATACCAAAAAGGTTATTAAAAAACCTGCAGTAATGCTGCAGGGTACAGTGATGGCAGAAGGTCCCGAACCTCCGACAGCAACGAGTCCTGTTCGACTGAATTGAAAGCATTCCTGATGTCAAGTTTGACTAAGACTTTTTTGGAATCGTCATTCAAAACAAAAGCACGAGTCGCGTGAATGGCCGCCTCGCATCCCAGAGCGGTGCCAAAACCCAGTTGGTGGGGCTGAAGGTACAGCGACATCTCGTCCCTGACAGCGCGGCAAGCCAATTTCGCCACCAACCGACGCAGCGTACCGCCAACCGCGATCGGACGGATCCCGCCATCCTTCTTAGCCAAGGCAAAAAGGGAAGCCCCATATAGGTATGGACATATGACGGGGTTTAGGAGCCCTTTTAATAAAAAATTGCAGAGGTTCGTCAAAGCTTCCAGCAAACGTGACCCGTTGTCACCGGCAGACGGAGACGTGAGCTCTTTAAGGTGATCCGGGCGTAGCCCATCCAAACCGGCAGCGGACCCGTTGCGAAAAGAGCTTATAGCCGCAGCGACACTATCTGCCCCAACGGACAAAGGATCTATCGAAAGGTCAGGAGGAGGGGGTGGAACAAGTGGACGGGACGGTGATTGGTGTTTATCAATGAGCGCTGCCAGAGTATCAGAGTTTGGCGGTGCTAAGGTACTATCCGAAGCAAGAAGACGGGCCGCTCCTCGGAGGTCTCCATCGTACACTTTGGATTCTACTGATTTGTAAATGGAAGAGGAGCCACCGGGACTGGGTTCAAAATCAAAGTCCAGCTGGCAGCGATCTATGTTATCTTTTAACTTAGCGGTAAGAGATCGCTTGTCTTTCTACTCTGGCAGTCTCAAGGCTGTGAACGAAAATTATAACAAAGCAAACCAATCTGATTCATCATTAGTCTCTAAACACCTATTTATTAAATCTGTCAATTTGGCTGCGCCCAAGCTCCGGGCTCCTTTGGGAATATGCTTGAGGACATGCAAACCTGCTTGCAATGCGGGAAGATTTGGTTGGGAAATTGGCACTAGGTACTAGCGAGGGATCCGCAGGGGGGCCAGATGCCAACGATGTTTGTGGTCGAGGTATGTCTTTGAGCATTCGACCTATATGTCTTTTAAGTCCATGTGGCAATTTAAATTGGCGTGTGGATCTCGGGCAGTGCGGGCAAGCGGAGGAAACGGAGCTAGACATAGTAATATTTTAACGTGTAAGGTATTAGGTAATTTATACAAAATTACCCACTCAGTACTGAAGGATATGCTAACTAAATAACACTAAAATGAATGTATATAACAACAATTGTAACTGTATATAATTAAAAAATAATAATAATATTTAAGTCCATTAAGGCAGGTAAATAAATACCAGTCTAAACAATAATTTAAAATAAGATAATAGTTAATAAAATTAAAATTATGTCAAACTGTAAACAGATTGAATTAAATTAAATAGGTACTAACAAAATTTATACCTTAAAACTAAATATAACCTAAGTATTCGCTAAAGTACAAAGGTAAGTAGGTCCAGACCAAAAATAAAATAAGAATGTCAAGAGGTTAAAATACGTAATAAAATGATACTGACTATAAAGTCTTACAATATCCGTAACTCAAAGGAAAGAATCAACAGGACTCTCAGGAGCAGGCATCCTCGTCACTGGGCCTGAGCGGTCCTTAAAGACTTCAATAGAACTAGGAAAGTACGCGAGCATCTTTCAGGCGGAAATCTTCGCTATACTAGAATGTGCTCATCAGATCAAAAATATGGGAGATCTACAGACTGACACTGTAGTAATATACAGTGACAGTCAAGCAGCCCTTAGGGCATTAGATAAACCAGTGACAACATCGGCGCTGGTTAAAGAATGCAAGTCAGCACTTAACCTACTTGCAAATAAAAGAAGCGTTACTATCGCCTGGGTGCCTGGACACCAAGGCACCGAGGGGAACGAAAATGCAGATGAATTGGCCAGAAAGGGAGCGGATAGTACCTTCACAGGTCCTGAGCCCCGCCTACCAATACCACAAAGAATTACAAAAGGAGTTATTGAGAAGAAAACAAGAGTAGAAACCAATGCCAGATGGGAGAAGGCCACCGGATACCGGCAGTCGAAACTCTTCATCAGGACAATTGATCGCAGACGAACTAAGCACCTACTTCAACACAAGAAAAAAGACGTCAGAGTCATCACAGGTATAGTGACAGGACACTGCACGCTACAGAGACATCTCAGCATCATGAAGAGAGCAGAGAGCCCCTCATGTCCAGAGTGCGGCGAAGATGAAACAAGCTTACACTTCCTGGCAGAATGTCCGATGTACTCACTGCCGAGATGGGAAATACTAGGAACAGACAGCATCGAAAAGGAAGAACTGAGCAATCTGTCATTCAAGGACATACTGAGATACTGCAAAGCAACAGGCAGATTTGAGGGGGCCATCACGGAGGAGCTACAGTAAAACCAGTACTCCTTCGATGGGTGCTCCGAGGGTGGGCGATGGCAGGCCCGGCCGATTGCGATCTCACGGGGGGAGAACAATCGTGTGGGGGAACCCGGTAGTCTCGAAGCTTAAGGCGTGGGGGGCACCGGGGCTCACGCGGCGCTCGGGGGGGTTGGCTGGTAGTAGCAATAGCCGTTGCCAAGCTGGCTCTCCTTGAGTAGTCGCCGGGGCCACTGGGTCACCCTATGCCAGAAGCGGAGAGAACAAGGGATAGACCTAACACTACTCACCTACCACGAGTATCACGCGATACGGCTGAGCTGATGCGGCGCTATCATGAAAGGAGCATCCATCAAAACTGGGATTAAGGGTGAAATAGTTCCTGTATATGGAGCAGGTCACCCGTCTGCGCTCCTCGCAGACGTCCCCCTTATACATACATACATACATATCCGTAACTAAATTTATCCAAAGTACCTAAGTAACTTCTTAAACGTCCACACACTAAAAAGTAAATAATAATCAACACATCAACGGCCCGTTACAGTCCACTGCTGGACTATGAGCCTCCTCCACGCTTGGCAGGCGAGTTGGAGATCGCAGATTAAAAGGTTACTGTATCAGAGAGCGCTGCTGCCCGTTCCCTGTTCAATGTGTAGTCCCTAAGTCGCCTCTTACGACACCCACGGGAAGAGTAGGGGTTGGTGACAAATGTATTCTACTCTGCCGTCACCACACGGCTTAATAACTCTGCCATCAACACACTAAAAAGTAAATAGGTAGTGTAGAATAAATTATACAATGTGAGACCGCTAACTATATGCGGGCTGGATTTGCGCTCACGGCGACCTCGCGATCAGTTGAAGTGTCGACGAAACAAACTTGCAGTGCCATCTGCCCATAACTAGCTGTTTTAATATAGTGGGATGGTAACAACGTCAACGTCGAAAGTGATCTATACGGCGCGGCGCACCGTGGCCCGCAGTAGATAGGAGCGGATTTGCCAGTTTCGACAGAAAAATATAGATGGCGCTGATGACGTAAATAATGTGAAGGGAACAGTATGGGAAATGTAAATTTCAATAAATTCCCGGCTCCAACAGCACTTCCTGTAGCACAAGCACTCTGTATCCACTAAGTGTCGAAGCCACTAGCTGAAATGCTCCATTCACAGCAGAAACGTTGCGAACGTTAGCCGTATCCACTGGCCAACGGCAAACATCTTCATAGCTCGATATTTTCGTATTTGCGCTCAACTATGCGTAGATAACAACAGGGCAGGTAAGGACCCCTACCAAGATTATAAATGTGACGTATTTGGCACTGAAAACGTTTTTGTTTGCTAAAATTATATCAAAAAATACAGAGCTCAAAACTGTTTTGGGTAAAGCAACTATCCACCAGGATTATTTTCTCTCAAATATACAAAAAATCAAATATTAAAATAAAAACATGTTCGCCATTACCGTATGTTGGCAAACAACTTCATAGACTTTTTGGAATAATATTAATTTACATCTCTATTTACACTCTAAGGGTATTTTTAATTGCTTGCTGGTAATTTTAAAGTAAACCACCTCCTTATTAAATTGCTTGGTCCACACTTGGAATATTGAAGCAAAACATTCTACGGGTTCAGCAAAAAAAAATATGAAGTGGTAGTGATAGGTTTGCTAATGAATACACAAAAAAACATTTCTAAGAACCTGCTCTGAAATGATACCTTTTGAATGCAAAAAACCGCAATTAAATTGTTCCAGTGGTTTTCGAGATAAATGGTAACAGACATAAAAAACAAACAAACAAGCTCTAACCCCAAACGCATACACCGTCTCCATTCCGTTTCGTCTGTTGTGGGTAAAAATCAATGAAAACAAATTAATTAAAAAGAAACTTGTACAACATTACTGTAAATAAGTAATTAAGATATTTCCTACCTAGATGCTTACCCACTTGTTAATCACAATTAGGTAAATAGGACTTAGAAGTGAAATAAAAATTTAAGCTTCATAAAATACAAATTAAATAGGGTACCTAAATTATAATGATCAAACTTGCTGGGTTTTTCTAATACTCAATAACTTCCGTCATTTCCTCCAGGTGGTCAATTTATGTTTTTATCAGACACACCTTTTCCTTATAGTATTATTCCAAGGTTCTCCTTATGATTCTTTCCTAGATTGCAATAAACTGTGTTATATATATCGTATATAGTCATTCCCTAACATATCAATATTCACAATAGTTCCTTATCAGCATTTCTATGAGATACGTACGTACGTACGTTCGTATCGTACTTATGCAGCAAAAATTGTTCATAAGATTGCGCAAAAACTTAGGTACCTACCCTACCTTAAAATATTCAACTCCAGTTTTCTCAAACAACTCTTCGAGCGAGAGGAATTCTGGTGGGTTTCTATGGTGCTCCAAACGCTGGTCGTTTGTCTCGCTGTCCATGTACCAGGCTTGCACCATTTTACTTTTATTTTAAGCAAAATAAATAAAAACAAAATTTTAAATGACTACAAACACAACGCAAGCAAAAAATCGATAATAATTAATTTGACAGCTGACAGCAGGCAAGGCAGTGTGGCCAGATATAAAACGACGATCCAGCTGATACTTTAAAGAAAATGTATAAACCATGCAAATCAAATTTATTTCAATAAAAGCATGATACCATCGATTCGAAAGGAAGAAGAATTAAAAAAGATATTCTGCGGTGAAAGAGTAGAAATTAAAAAGTGGTAATACCGTAGCGTCATTATTTTCAAATCAATCAAGCTTCTTCGGTAGTAGGAAGCAGAGCTGTACAAGCATTCATGTGGATTGCGGCTCGACTTGCGTTACGAATATTTACCCCTGCTACTACAGGATAAAGGTCCTCAACTCAAGGACATCAGCGTCCAGCCGCATACTACGTAGCCGTCCGTCCTATCACGTTATGTTCAAAGGATTGAAATCTGTTGATATATGTGACTAATTAGTGACTTATAAATAACGCTGAATCTGCTACAGTTTTATCGACGCCGCAAAAGCTATCCTGCAACAAAATCTGTTTCACTCTAAAAAAAAACTAATTTAGCTAAGAACGCAGGAATTTGTTTAATCTGGTCACATTGTTTGGCTGTCAAGCTGCGTTTCGTTCATGCAAACGCGCAACATTCCGATAAATTCTGTACACTCGCGCACATAATAATTCATAGATCTGTACTCTGTAGGGGGTTGAGTAACTGTACCGTTTACTTTTTAGTAACTTCATATGAGGTAATTAGGTTTATAAATAAAATATGCGCGTACATACAAACTATATTTATTAAACAGTAACTTATCTTCTGGAAATGATGATATAATAATTATTACTAAACTCTTTTCAACAACCATCGTTCGATAGCGCCACAGAAGAAGATTGAGATTGCGTGAAGCAGGCGCTCGTTGAAGGCGCTTCATTACTGTCTACATTTTCATTCAAACTGTCACTTTCCGGCTTATCATCGTCATTTGTATTCATGTCTGTCATAGTATGTTCACTCATAGCGTCTTTCTCTCTATTTGTTTGGGTACATCTTTTCACGACACCTTGATGAAAATTACTATCTATTTCGGTTACTGGCCTTTTTTTAGCAGGTGTTTTTTTTACTGCTGCAGTTAACTCTGTACTATCTAAAGCCAAAACCCTTCTAACAGTTCCTAAAGATGTGTCCGTGGCAAGCGCTGTTCTTTTCTGACGTTGATCTAGAGTATTGATTATCCCTTGTAATTTACTTTTATTTGTTTTATAAGCATCTAAAGCTTCTTCCCGTATTTGTTCCAATTTTTTGTAAATTTCAATCAACATTGATTTGTTAATAGCGTTTTGTGTCTCTTTTATAATATGCAGCAAACTAGAATTTGTGGTTTTCAGCTGCGTCTCCAATGTTGAAGCCACTTCCGAAGTTTCGTTTTGAGCCTGTTTCAAATTACAAACAACCTCATCAGTCTCTTTCTTAATAAAACAGTTCACGTCGTACACCATCTGTTTTTCTTGACTATTTAACACTTTCTTTTTCGGCATCGTTTTCTCTTTAAAAGAAAAGTCTACTGTGGACTAATTATTATGTGCGCGACTGTACAAAGACGCCTCTTTATCACGTCCCGCCTTTTACCCCTTTTCCACTAAAACAAACAGGCCTTGCACTACTGAGAGCACCCTCACTTATATGTACCAGGTACTGAAAATCCGATCAACAATCACTATTTTTTACGACGAAAAACAACAAAATTAATTATGGCGAGCGGAGCGAGGTCGAACTGTCATGATTGTCAACATTAACAGTGTTGCCACTTACTTAACTGACAACTGACATACTCCGAATCGATCGATTCCTTTTGGTAATGAAATCGAAAATACCTTCGATCACAGTGTGATCACAGTGTGATCGAAGAAAAATACAAGAAAAAGCTCGGCAATAAAGTTTTTTATCTACCTAAAACTAGCACTAAAAAAGCTCTGAATTGAAGTTAAAAGCCAAATATATTCATTATTATTTTAATTTATACGGAAACATATTGAGTGTAAACAAATTATGAAACAAAAATAAAAGTACACTATTAAGGGGCAAAGATCTTACTAAAGTATAGTAAGACCTCGTAGTAAATGGCAATATTTTCGCTTTCTGTAAGCTGTAAAAACAGCGCTAATTTCATAATTGCACTCGTGATGGCTTCAATAATTTTACTATCACATTACATTAGTCCGTTTCACCGAACAATCGTCCTTGATCATACGATCCCCAGTCCAAGGAAGAGGGTCTCCTGTGTTTATGATAATTTAATCCTACAAATATCGACAATCACTGGTAAAATACCTGCGTTTACACACAAAGTAAGGGCGTTTGCGCACTCATCCGTATCCGATTCTTATCCGGTCCGTTTTTGATCCGTAAAAAAACGGACGGTAAATTCACGTTTAGCGTTTGCGCACTCATCCGTATCCGATCCGGTTTTTATTCGTATTTGAGACGATATTGCATGACATTGTTGTAGTGATGTGCCGAGTCGAGCTGACTGACTGAGCTGATCTCGACCATAATGCTATAGAAGCAAGAAGCGTTCAAGGTCAAAGTGTTAACTAACACCTTACCACTGACTGATGAGCAGTTGACTGTACTCGAGTATAGATTTCGGGTACTTATAGATTCGAATACTAGGTTGATCTTTTTTAATTATATCTACTTATGTAATGTAGATCCCGTAATAAAGTCGCTCACGTTACTCGTATAGTTCGTTTCACGTAAATAGAATCCTGGAGTCTCTTGTCTCGAGTGTGCATTCGATTATTTTTGTAACAAGTACCAAAATACTTGTTTATCAAAAAATAGTCAATTTGGCACATCACTAGCAGCGCGAGCTTTCCCCTTCCCGTACCTCACTCTTCATCCGTAAAAAAATCGTGTAGTGCGCAAGCGTACGTACATTTTTTTTTTAGTTCGTCCTTTCTGGACAGGCGAAGGGATCTCAGCCCATACTGCCTGGTCTGTAATTTCATTTTATTGTACTTTTCCATTTTTTTAAAAAAAAAAGGCCGGAGCCAAGTCTTCAATTAGTTAGTATTAAGGCCGAGGCCAAGTCTTCTCATTTTCTCAAATCCAGTAGGGTAAATTCATGTCTAATCCGGTTCTGTCAAGTCCGAGAATTATGGTAAAATCCAGTGTGTCGAGTCCGTATTTAAATATCTTGAAGGGAGTTTCTAATAAACTCAAAAACTTAACAATATGTGTCCAGGTTCCTAAGAATGTCCTCGATGCAGCGCGGGACAGCTTCAGGTCTTCCGTAGACAGATAACAAGTTCGCAGATAAAGTTAGCCGTTGGATTGAAAAGGCTGAGCAATTTGTATGACGGCCACTGCGACTCGGTTTTGATCCGTGAAAACACCGATCCGGAGTGAGAATTTACGGATCGAAAACGAACCGGATACGTATGGGTGCGTAAGCGTCCATACAATTACTAGGATGGCCAAACCGGATCAGAAACGGATAAGAATCGAATGAGAATCGGATACGGATGAGTGCGCAAACGCCCTTAAGATGTGACGCCAAAAAACTATTGAATTGAATTGCACTAATAGGTAGACAAAAATTTACCTCTTACCTTGTTCTGTCCATCTCATTGAGTAGGGATGCTTTCATCAACATCATGCACCGCTGCTGCCCGCCGCCGGCCCTAGGACTTGCACTCGGCCTAATAGATGGTTATATTGGTAATTCGATCCCTTTCGTCTGTTATAAATTACTTATATTATAATAGTAAACTTGAGTAACTCGGTCTGGTACATAAATAATTTAGGCATTGAAACTTTAGTACCTATATATACCTAAGTAATAAATATGTAATTAGTATATAAGTCTATGTATATTTCTATTTTTATACGTAAATTATATAATGCACTATCCCGCAGTATTCGTTGCGTTTTTCCTGTACCCGAAGGCTACCTGGAAGAAATTGCTACCTTGGCAATAAGGCCGCCTATCTGTACACTATTATTTGAACTGCTTTTTTCTGTATATCTCATTTGTGCAATAAAGTTTATTCTATTCTATTTAGTTTTTATTTAATAAAACAACTGTTTGCAAGTAAAAATAGATTTATTACCATTATCTACTACAATTTCACAAACCGAGTCAATAATTTTACAATCAGGGGGTTTCCGCGTTGTCGACTACAGTTAAAAAATATATTCCTAGCACCGGAAACTTTTTCGATATCTTGTTGGGACATATATTATATAAAGTTAACTTTTTCCAGTGGTGCAAGTACCAACAATTTGCAAACATGCTTCTTCCTTCATCGTGTGGGTTGTAAAGTCGACAACCGATCTCGCAACCATCAGTGTTAGCACCGCCGCGCCGTGGCCTAAACATTGTTGTAGGAATAAAATAGGGAATATGCATAAAAAAAATAATAGTTTTTTTCATAGTTCATCTGAAAGTATACAAAAATAGAATACTGACAGTCAAAACAGAATCGAAATTGATCGAAAAACAAACTAGATACAAGATTTTTAAACAAATATATCTGTCCCTCTTACGAAAACAAAATTTTCTTTGGCGGATGTATGGCCCGCGTGACATATAATATGACGTCACATGTCACGTCGAACCTCTCTGTTTAACTATCAACTTTGAAACCTTATAACTTTGTTTCTGAGCAAGATGTTTGAAAAAATATTTTTTATGTGTTTATCTGGAACTTGGAATATTTCGATAAATTAAAAAAAATTGTGCATATCCTTATTCTGAGATGACTTTTACATCCTTTATGATCTAAAATTTCTTCCGATTTAATTATACGTATTTTAGATTATTATTATAGATTACGTCTGTTAACGAAATATCTAATAATTATAAAGCAGAAAATGAAAATGTTTGTCGATCTTGGCCAGGACTCGAACCTGCATCTCCTCGGCTATCCGGGTAATGCACTCTGAGCACTAAAGTAAAAAGCAGTGTCAAATTTCGTCGACCTACAGAGCTAGGTGGCATAATTGGTAATGAGTCTGTTTCTGGCCCGGATAGCCAAGGAGATGCAGGTTCGATACCTGTCCAAGATCGACAAAATTTTTCATTTTCTGCTTTATAATTATTTTATCTAAAAACGTACAATGAAATGGAGAGGTGACTCTTATGAGATCGAAGGCAAATTGTGAATGGTTTAGTTTCTCGCACCACAAGTAAAAATTTCAACAGAATTTATCAACTTTAAAACATTTCAAATGTAAATTACATTATTAAAACACGAGACACATCTAAAAATTATATTACTGAAAGTAAGAAGACAGTACTTACTCTGATATGACCATTACTTGAGGCATTTCACGACAAAAAGGTAAAATGTGCTTGCATTTAGATTTTTTATATCCCATTTCTGACGTCTGCATATTTACCAGCGCTGCAGTAGTAGTATTATTATTACTGTGGCATATGCTGAGTCAACACCATGTTGATTCGCGTAATAATGTATTTTTGTGTTACTTTTTTATAATTGAATTGTTTTATTTTTTTAAATTAATTTGTATAATTTTAATGTCTGTCGATCTTTGTGTATTTTTTAAATTGATTTTTGTGCTATCTGTGTGTTGTGAATTAATCATAGATATAATTGTTAAAAAATCTAAGTCTATGGAATTAATACAGTTTTCATCATAGATTGAGAATTTTTTTTTATCTATGGTTTCATCTATTTTTTTCAACGGAAAAATGTCAATACTGTGCTACGTATGTCAAAAGAGGTTTCGCTTAGAATCAGTGGAGTTTTCATCGTGAAATGCCTTATTAATATCAAAACTATATCTACCTCTATAGAAACAAATACAGAAACGTCTTCATACTAAGTTTTTAGACACTACGACACTCGTATCACTAGTGATGAATTATTTTCTGGTTAAATGATTAAATACTGCAATTTCATTACTTTTTACGACTTTTGCGCGAATCGGAGAGCTTTTTTTTGTATCCTTGAAAAAGAGTTAAGTATTGGTAAGTAATGTTACTTACTAACAAAACATAAATATTTAATAAATAAATCAAAGAACAAGTAAGAGTAAGTAAGAGTAAGTAACTTATATAAGCTGATCCAATGAAAACGTAATTTAAAATGGCGCAGTTATCTTAGTATTGCGACTCTTATCGCCCATTGGAACAAGATATGGTAAATAATAGAGTAAGACGCCATTTTAAAATAATGTTAATGTTTTAAAATAAGACAATTTTAAAACAAAAATGGTGGCGGACGGATATTAAAATCACAATCGACAAATAATATTTTAACAAAAACCAAGAAATATTACCTATTATATCTATCGCATCGTAAGAATGCCGTCCTGACAGCTGTCATACACGTACAATTTTTTTTCTGTCTCTTTTGCACCCATTTGGTTTTCATATTTCCTGCCTGCTGTCAGGACGGCATTCTTACGATGCGATTACTATTATATATATTTTTTCATTATTATGCACAAGAACTTACTTTTAAAAAGTAACATTAAAAAAAAAACATACAAGATTCACATAATTCACTATGCATACTTAGTATAAGAAAAAATTACAAGAAAATTTTAAAGCTAGATACTATCATTTTTCACGCCTATTCATCCTAAAATGATATATTTGAGATCACATCCTTATTTCTACAAAATGAAAATTATAATTTGAAGGAATAAAAAACGTGATTTACTTTTAAATTTTACAAGCTAATCTCTATTTTGGTGGTATTTTTACTGAAATTATTTCAGTAAAAATATTTAGTTTCCAAATTAGTATTTTTAGGAACATTAGTCACACCTTGATCAAAATGTTTTATGTTAAGGTCGACTTTAGGTTGTGGTATAATCTGATTTTGAAGAAACGTGTGCACTCTGCCTGTCTATGCCAAAAACAAGACGCGTTGATTTGCTCGGCGTTTTTGGACCAATGTAACCCATAAGTCCAAAAAAGTTCATAAGGGCCATGGCAAGCCAAGATGCCCATGGGAATAGATTGCTTGAGTGGCAGGCTTTTTCGATATTTAATTAGCATTAATTTTGTAATTTGACAATATTTTATTTAAAAAAGGAAACGCAAAAGATGCGACGACTGTGGAGTTTCTTCGGCGAGCTCTTCTCCACAGATTCCGCCATTGTGTTAGTGAACTCACCCAAAAAAATGTAATGACGGATCTAAGTGATGTAATAACATCCTATGGAAATAAATAATATTTGAATTTGGCTAGAGCTAATTTTCATTCGTTTCAAAGTGTGACCAAATATACTAAAAAATGAACTCTACATGGCCGGTGCAACCGAATCAGGACAAAAAGTCATAATTATTATCAAAATCTACATACTCCGGTCTGATCACGTAAACTGATTCTGTAATCTTAAAATGTTGTTTTATTTAACAAAAGTCATGACGACACGACACAACGACTAACGATAACGACTGTTCTGTTTAAGACCATACCGGAATATAAAAATAAAGTGCTAAAACACATAATACTATGGAAAAGGAATACAGTGAGGCCAATTCTTACTGTCACGCTCTAATCTTTAATTTAAGTTCGTACGTCCTTTTCACGTTTTAAAGATTGAAAAAGGGACAGGAGATGGCCATTCTAATATTAGAGCTGTCAAACATCGAATTTGAACCTTATGGCCGTGTCGATTGCACAATTGTAGAGAGCACTTAAAACATGCGACTCAAAAATCTCTTAATCTGACAGCTATGCCTTTATTTTAGGTTATCTTTCGTTCAAATTAATATTATTCATTCGTCTGAAGTCATCGCCTCTCTTTTATTGGCCATAAAAACGAAAAGGATAACTGGATTTTAAAATTAGGATTAGAGCATGACTTCCCGAATCGAGACCAGTGCCTATAATAAAAAAATACTATCACAAGTCATAATTATTTACAAAGAAGTTAATATTAGGTACAAACTACTATAAATTAATTCACATCGATTATTAAAATATTCATTTCAATTCAATTTTAATTATATTTAAGTATACACTAATTAAGTATCATCAAATCCATGTAAATATTTACTATTCAGGTGACTAATATCTATGCAAATTTTGTCGTTTCTTATAGGGGTAAATAATAAAGGTAAGTATAATATAGGTAGGTGGTAGGCTTAATTTTTCGAGTAAATAAGTAGATTGAATCTTGAATCATAAATCGACTTCTATTGGTGCTGTTCAAATGATTACTTCTACATCTGACAAATAAGTTTGTATCTACCGTACTGCAAGTATACAGCGTGTAAGGAAAAGTCTCATTATCCTTTAAACCACATAATGGGTTAGTGATGTACAACAATGTTTACTATGGGGCCAACTCTCTAACTCAACAAAAAATCAGCTGCTCCATACATTTTGGTCGAGTAGGTATTGACAACAGCTGAATTATTCTTCTTCAAAAAAAAATCTGCTGTTTCATTGCCTGTTGTCAATACCTACTCGACCAAAATGTATGGAACAGCTGTTTTTTTTGTTGAGTTAGAGAGTTGGCCCAATAGTAAAAATTGTTGGACATCACTAACACATTATGTGGTTTAAAGGATAATGAGAGTTTTCCTTACACCCTGTATAGTTATGAGAGTATATTTAAATCTCTTTCGAAAAAATTTGGTTTAATAACAAAAAGCGATAATAAGCTCATGTTGTTACCTACTTTTTGTTTTTGCCTAGATTTTTGCAAAACTGGGGTTTCTTAATTATCTTATGTAATCTCGAATTATTAGAATACTTCTATAAATTTAATATTAATAGAGATAATAGACTCCATGGCCTTGTTACATATTATTAATAATATATAATTAGCTGATATCAGTTGGAGCCCGTATTAAAAAAGCAAGAACTATTATAATATTAATATCAAGAGCTTATTCAATAAGCGACGTAAAAGGAATAAAATAGGATGAAAAAATAAAAATACGATTTGAATATTTTTGTATACGAAACAGACCCCAGCTGATATTCTTCAAAATAACTTAAATTTATCGTTATATTATGATGTAGGTAGATACCTACTCAATTAAAAACATTTATAATACATAATACATTTGCACACCAGCTATGAATATATTTTTTAAACGCATTTTTTATAATCACTTCTTTATATTAGAATTAGTATTTACCCGCTACAAACACGGTGATAAAACGTCGGAGCTGAGCACATATTTCGCACTCACTCGCACTTACATAATTACAATATAGTTAGTTCTGGTTTATACTCTAGTTCGCTCACACACTTTAACTCTGCGTTCAGGTTGATTAGAAAGTGAGATATATAACTGTCTTGCTTTCTCGCATATCTACCTCTCTTTCGTCAAAGCACTCGCCTCTATTTTATTTTCTACCCTCGACACAGTCTGCTGTACAAAAGAAAAAAATGCAGTTATGTTAAGGAAAAAAACAATGCAAGACTTCTTTTTCTTTCGCATGGCTGCAACTCTTTCCGCCGCACAGCAGATGCAGTAGAAAGAGACCATTTTTAATCGCATATTTGTTCTTTGTTGCAGCAAGAAAGCACCAGATTTGTTGGTTCAAAGCTTAGTGTGTTTGACAGTATCAGTCCAGTAGTTCTGTATCGTCATGGCTTCCAGAGAGTTCAGGAACGAGTCGTTGTCCAAGCTGTACATTTCCTCCGAGTTGTCCTGTTAATTAGAAAATAGATAAGTTTTAAATGAAGGAAGTGGTCTCTGCCTACCCCTCCGGGAAAAAGGCGTGACTTTATGTATGTATGTATAAGTTTTAATATACGGGATTTACTCACATCGTGTCATTGACCGATCCCACCAACCTTAATGTAAGTAAATGAGCTGCTAAAGGCCTCTGACATGGCTCATTATAATAGCTTGAATAAGGAATATACATTTAAAAATATTAGTGAAAGTATACAAAATAGAATACTGACAGTCAAAAAAGAATCAAAATTGATCGAAAAACTAACTAGATAAAACATTATTTAACAAATATATCTGTCCCTCTTACGAAAACATTTTTTTTTATGGCGGATGTATGGGCCGCGTGACATATGACGTCACATATCACGTCGGACCTCTCTGTCTAACCATCAACATTGAAGCCTTATAACTTTGTTTCTGAACAAGATATATGAAAAATATTTTTATGTGTTTATCTGGAACTAGAAATATTTCGATTAATTAATTAAATACTATATATTCCCTATTGCTTCTCCCATAGATAATAGCTGGGATTACAGAGAAACAAAAGAAGGTCGCTTACGCACGCGTCATGTTTTTTTAACGGACCTAATCACCACTTATCAATCTATCAATCAATCAATCAAAGTGGTAATATAGCAGGCGCGGACTTGATTCATCAACAGCTCATATACGTCCCCACCGAGGGGCTCGAGCCTACCCTGAATTAGGGCGATCAGGCTATAGGCGACAACGCTGGTCCAGTGCGGGTTGGTCACCTTCATACACAACTTTTGAATTTCTTCGCAGGAGTGTAGTGTAGGAGTGTATTAGACAGGTATTTGTAGGTAATCTGATTGGAAATCGCAATTTGCGAGCAAAACGATGTGAATGTTTCGTGCCCTTGATATCAAAACGATAGTAGGTAGGTACCAACTTAGTTAAGATTTTCCAGACCGGCTCTGTGTTTAGTTCTATATAAGATCATTACGTAACTATTAATAGGAATCTAATGAAGGGTTATTTACAAGTTTCCTTTTAGTAATAAACTCCCTAGACCACTTAAAACCACTTTGAAGTTCGCCAAGTTTTCGTACCTAAAATTAGTGATGTTAAATTACTGATTACTTCGACCAGCAACCCAATTAGTTTGAAGGCCATTAAATTAATTAATTTCATGTTAAATATATCCTTGAATTTATTTGAAATGTCCTCAAAGAGGTAATGTTTGGAATAATCCTATCAAAATTTATAGTAATTAAGCCGGCCAAAGAAAATATTATTTTAAACCCATCCTAAATCAAAACTTAAAAGCAATTTTAAATCAATTTCCAGCAAATATTCTGCACAATAGTACCTATACAAACAATTCAAAGAATACTATCTTTTGGCTTGTTGCCAAAGTTTTCAAGTTTGACTCGACTTCACAACTACAACCTGAATTTGCAACCAGTCATGAGTTGCCTATAGACTGCCTTAAAAATACTTTAAACAATACTCGTAAATATCCTTACAAAGATCATACTCACCCTGATAGTGCTGTCATCAAGATATCCGCTCGAATCGGGGTTCGAGCACTTGTCGTTCAGCGTCTGCGGCTTGTTCAAGTACCTTCTTCTGTACAGCACGAAGGCAGTACTCCCAGCCAATGCTGCCAACACCAGCGCAGCGAACGATATACCAGCGATAGCCCCCGTGTCCATACTTCCACCGCCTTCGGAATCCGCCACACGCCGATAAAGTTCTAGATTTGGTATTCGTGTTTGCAGCAACGTGGTCTCTAAAGACAGAGGCTTATCAGTCTTGCTTTCTGATACGGCATCTTGCGAACTCGCTTCTTTGACAAACTCTGGTTTCACAGAATTTCTATTTTTAGATGTCACGTTCTGACTGCTAGTCGCGTTTGCGTTTACTGGTATTACGGTTATGTTGGCGTTGGTATGGTTGTCTGCTTTAGGAACTTCAACGGCTGGTTGTACTGCAAATTCTTCAGAGTTGGTTTCCTCTGTCACATTAGCAGGGGTCCATTGCGGGTGAACGATTTCTGTTAGGTTTTGGTTAGTCGTATTCAGACTGACGACGTCTTGGGGTTGGTCGTCGGCTTGTGAGGTTTCTTTGATGACTTCTGTTGTTGCTTCGTTTGAAGTGTTGGTGTTGTTCAGTTGGGTGGGTTTGGTGGGGCTGGGTTTGGGGAAGTACAGGGCTCTGCTGGCGCGTTCTGGAAGGTTGATGTTGACGTCGGTGGTGATGTGCTGTAGTTCCTCGGACTGTGGCGCGGCGAATGCTCCGCTGCTTACTGGAATAGAAGGAAAACGTGCTGTTTAGTTACTAATTAGGTATTATGGTTTGTGGTTACAGTTACGCGATATTTATTTTTATCCTTGTTGTGTAATTATTATTATGATATGACGCAAAGATGCAACTGGTAGAACAGTTATTTATTATTGTTGTTGTGCATCAAACTAGGTAAGGTACTAAGTAGAGAAGACAGAAAATGAATAGCTCGTTTTACAACACGGTTTTTGAAGTCATGAATTTGTAATTCAAAAAATAATTTAGGTACCTACATATTATTCAGAAACATGAGTTAGGTTTTCTTTTCAGTACGTGTATTTTGTGTTTGACTCAAAACGTTGCTATTAAATCGCATGGCCGCCGCCGCCGTTCAGTATGTTAAATAAAGTTTGTCAAAATTGCTTTTCGTACATATAATAAGGTAAAATTTGTAAGTATTGTATTTTAAATCGTGTCTGTACGCATCTGTCTATTGTTTTTTTGCGTTCAAATTCATCAAATATCGCTCAAAAGTTATAAACCCGCTTTACATGGCCAATGAAATGCACTCAGTTTCACAAAATAAGTACTATAAAATAGTTCTGCACAGTGGTACAGGTTGAGGTTTGTTAGGACGCTAGGTAACTCCTAGTCGAACCCGGGTCTAATTTTAAATTCATGAATTCTGGGTCGGAGTAATGCTAGGCGACCGAGTTACAACTTGCGTGCAAACTAATTTAATTACGTGCAGGTATCCACTGAATTAGAAGCAGTGGATTCTCTGACTTATTTCAAGAATTAAATAGGTATGGAAGCTTGTATTTCTCGACGGATGAAGTTGTTACTTTTTTTCGAAATCGCAAAAAAAAAACTTTTCATACAATTTCATTTTTTTTAACGGACTTATCGCTATTTCTACCAGAGTGGTAATATAGCGGGCGCGGACTTGCGGGGGAGCAGAAGGCTCGTACCCCTTAGAAATTTATGACACCGTATCTGGGGGCGCCCTCAGACGGGCTCGGACCTAGGTCCAGAATGTTGCCAGGGCGAAAAACGCGTCGGAGAAATACAATCTAATCAGCTAGCCGAGTCAATTTGTATGAAGAGTTTTTTTTTTTTGCGAGTTCGGAAATGTTACAGAACATAAGTTGTTTAGTTTCATGGGCCGAGATGTTTTGCATTACTTCACTAACACTTTGTATAAAACTCGAATAAAAAGAAATTAAAATAAATCGAGAAAAAAAAACTAAAAAAAAAGAGCTATATTACAGAACTACATAATAATAAATTAATCTAAAGCGGCTCTGGTGGCCCACCGTAAAACATTTTCTACAAACCTGCTTGCTCATGTAATCACACTAATATTATAAATGTGAAAATATATTTGGATGTTTAGATGTTTGTTCCGCTTTCACGCCTAAACTACTAGACGAATTTGGACGAAATTTGGAATTAAAATAGTTTGTAACCTGGATAAACACATAGGATACTTTTTACCGGGAAAAGTCTTATTCCCACGGGAAAATCTTACATAGCGCGAGCGTAGCCGCGGGCGGACCGCTAGTGCAAATATAAAATGTAATTTTTTTTAGAAAAATGGTACACAAATACCTGTAATCAGCTCGTATTCGTCCCGATTCCCCACCGAGGGGCTCAAGTGATCTCTGAATAAGGGCGATACACACAATACGATGGTACACATGTAAGACATGTAAGAGCCAATATCACACACACACACACAACGATACGCATACCTATATACTGACACCGTACCTCTGTCTTTGGTAATGAATGGAACAGAATACGAATCTATTAGATAATATGTACAATAAAATGATTATTCAATTCAGATAAGTTCGACAAAAACAAATAAACTCTTGAAATGGGTAAACATAATGGTTTGAGAGTTCTTTGTTCGTAAAAATATCATCAGAGGGCGGGCATTGTCACGGTTAATAATCACCTTTTTGAATACGTTTGTCAGTTCGACGCACGCCGCCGCTGGGTGCGTCTGATGGTCCAGTCAGCCAGACAAATGTACCACTGGGAGCTCGATTCACAAAGGTACAATTTATTATAGAACGAGTAAAATTCGAGGCATAGCATCTGTATAACACCAAAATCGCCACGACAAACGGTTATGTTTATTCTAGCACTAGCGGTCCGCCCGCGTTATGTAAGATTTTCCCGTGGGAATACGACTTTTCCAGGTAAATAGTATCCTATGTGTTATTCCAGGGTACAAACTATTTCTATTCCAAATTTTATCCAAATCCGTCCAGTAGTTTAGGCGTGAAAGCGGAACAAACATCCAAACATCTAAACATCCAAAATTTAATATAATTTTCACATTTATAATAGTGTGATTAAATCTAAACTCCACACTAATATTTCAAATGCAAAAGTGACTGTCTGTTTGTTTGTTACGTTTTCACGGCTAATGTACTGAATGGATTATGATGAAATATGGTACACAGATAGTTTAACATCCAAGGAATAACATACTTTTTGCTGTTAAGTCTTATTCCCAAGGGACCTACAGGACCTTTGGGAGGCCACCGACAATGCTCGCCGGGTAGCTGCCGCTAATAAAATTTAAATGTTTATCATCGACTCGCAAAGAAGAAGAAGGGAAAAATAAAAGATAACCTAGACGCGCGAGCAGGAGAGCAGCAAGGAAAAATAAAAGATAACCTAGACGCGCGAGCAGGAGAGCAGCAAGGAAAAATAAAAGATAACCTAGACGCGCGAGCAGGAGAGCAGCAAGGAAAAATAAAAGACTACTAAACTTTGTCACATAAATCCAGGATCTAATATACTTAATTTCTCTATGTTACTGTCTCGTGAGAAAGATCCTTCGCACTAAATGTGGTCATAGATCAAGTCGCGAATCCGGCAAATAAGTTTTTCGGACACGTAACTAGTAGATTTATCGTTGTCTCGGGACTGTGAAGAAAAGTTGTACAGGATATTGTTTTTTTGTGAGTAAAAGTATCACTTGACAAATAAAAGTGAACATGAGCCCGTGCTAGTGACGCGCCAGGCCACTGGACAAAGGCAGGCATCTTCTATCGCAAACCTCGGCAAGATCTTCAAGTCCCATCCAGAGATTCAGTTGCTGCCGGCATTGGTGTGCCATGCTGATCAGTCATGTTTATCATTGTCACGTATCATTTTGCGTCCAAACCAGCGATCATAACATAATAGCGGTCGGTGCCACGCGACGAATACGCCAAAATGCTACAAAAGTGTACGCACCGTCACCCTGTGTATATCGCCGCCGCTCCACCTAACAACTCGTGAGTTTGCCGTTTCGTGTGGCAGAGCTCTATAACCCGTCTGCCCTAATTGTCCTTTACAGAAGCCTAGTATCATAGTTAGAAATTACGTTGCAGAGGTGAGTGAGTTGATTTCTAAATATCATTTTCTATTTCCAGCAAAGCTAGCCTCGCTCTAATTGAGGCATCAGGAAACAATGATCGTTCCTCCAGGGTGTTCAAGGCGTGTCGGCCAATGGGAGTCGCCGTTCTGCCATTGAGTCGGTGAACAATGGTGCGCCGATAAATCACTATAATGACGATGGTCAATGCCCCAACAAAGCTTTAGTGGATTTACCAGTATTTTGTTGGTAAATCCGGGAATTATGCCGTGAAAATGCAGGGTATGAGAGGCTATTGAAGAGGAGATTTTAGTTTTGAAATTGTGTGGTGGAATAGGGGATCGGACTGTTCACCATATTTTATTAATTATTTTTAAAATATAGATTAGTAGCAGACGATTCGCGAAGAAAAAAACAGAATCGGTTGAAAATCGAATTTACAGTGATTTTTTAAAGTTTCAATATGTCTGTCTCTTTCAAAAACGATTTTTTGTATGGAGATTATATGGCGTCACTAACAAATGACGTCACAAGCGGGTATGTGCCTCTCTGTCTAATCTCGAATTTCAACCCTTAAGGGGCTACCTGACTGCGCACTAGCGCCACTTCGAAAAAAAATCATAACTCCGAAAAAACTAAATATATTAAAAAAGTGGACGATCATTTTAAAGTGTAGGTACTTTAGTATTTTCAGAAATACCGAATTTTATAAAATCTTATACGGTGTAGTAAGAGATAGCGAAAGTGCTAAAAACGGCCGTTATTAGCACTTTCGCTATCTGTTACTACAATTAACAATAGATAACTGAATTTATCAATTCTAAAAATACAACAAGACTAATGAAAATTGAAATCGATAGCAATAATTTCTCCAATATATTAAAAGAGGCAGATCCTAACACCGCTGCCAGAATGTTTGTGACCTTATTATCTAATATTATATCTAAACATACTTATATTGTAAAAATACCTAGAAGAAATATTATTATTAAGCCTTGGATTACTCCAGGCTTAATAAGATGCATACGTAATCGGGATAAGCTTCACAAAAATGCAAAGAAAAACCCTGATAACCCTGTCTATAAAGTAACTTACATCCGTTACAGAAATTTTTGTAATAATTTATTAAAAAGACTCAAACGGGCATACGAGAAGAACGAGCTTCAAAAGGCTAAGCATAGTACCAAAGAAACGTGGAAGATTATTAAAAATATAACACATTTGTCTAAAATTCCTAAACCTCCTAACGAGCTATTGAAACTTAGTGATAATATAAGGACATCTCTGAACTCAGTCAACAAATTCTTCGTTGATATCGGTAGCAAACTAGCATCGAAAATCATTCCTAATCCGGCAAATTTATATGACCCCTACTTGTATCAGAAATCTAACGTAGATTCGTTAGCATTAACCGACGTCGATGAGGAGGAGATCGAATCAATTATAATTTCTTTACGCTCTAACTGCGCAGCAGGGAGTGATGGTATAACAGCAACTACCATTAAGTTATCCAAAGATGTATTAACCCCGGTTATAACTAATATCTGCAATAAATCTCTGGCGATGGGTATTTTCCCTGACGTTTTCAAAATTGCTGATGTCTATCCCATTTATAAAAGCGGGGATAAAGACAATATAACTAATTACAGGCCCATATCCGTTTTGCCAACTTTATCAAAAATTTTTGAAAGAATCTTAAATACTCGCTTAATTAAATTTTTAAACAAGCATAATGTTATATCTTCCAACCAATATGGGTTTAGACGTGGTGTCTCAACCGAGGACGCTGTATCGGACTTGGTTAATAAAGTTGTTGATAAACTGGATTCTAAAAACAAATGTTTGGGTATATTTTTAGATTTATCCAAGGCGTTCGACACTGTCCACGTCCCCACTTTACTCACTAAATTGGAAAACTGTGGAATTCGAGGAATTGCATATAGCATATTTAGGGACTACCTCTCTAATCGCAAACAGCGAGTTAAAATTGACTCATATTATAGTGACGATGCTTCTAGTACTTATGGCGTTCCTCAAGGCTCCATTCTGGGACCGACGTTGTTTTTAATTTATATCAATCAGCTATGTAATCTCTGTATTCCTAACTGTGAGATTTTCACTTACGCCGATGATACAGCCTTATGCATCTACGGTCCGGATTGGGGCGCCGTAAAGGTAAACGCTGAAAATACCCTTAAAATTGTCATTAATTGGTTGTCTTTGAATAGGCTATCCCTAAATGTATCCAAAACTTTATATGTTCCGTTCGCGATTCGTTCTCCTTCACTACCTTCTCCTTCATTTGACATAAAAGCACATAGCTGTCTTACATCTATGGGCTGCTCTTGTCTTTCACTTGAGCGTGCTAGTGTTGTAAAATATCTCGGGATTTTTCTGGATGAGAAGCTAAATTGGAAAACCCAGCTTGATATGCTCTCTTCTAGGACTAGACGCCTTATATGCATCTTTAAAGCGCTTAGACACACAGCTGACCTTGATACCATACGCATGGTTTTTCTTGCTCTTTGCCAGTCGCTTGTGTCATATTGTATTTCTGCCTGGGGAGGTGCTGCGAAGACTTTTATGCTCAGGCTGGAGAGAGCGCAAAGAGCTGTCCTCAAAGTTATGCTGAATAAGCACTATAGATTTCCCACTACAGATCTGTACAGATTAGCAGATGTACTTACGGTAAGGCAGCTCTTTGTGCTTCGTGCGGTTTTGCGAAAGCATCCAGAAGTATCGCCAAGCAGAGATCCGAGCAAACGTTCGTGCCGTGATATATGCAAATCCGAGGTGCACTCCACTGGTTTTGCCAAGTTGCACTTTCGCGTGATGAGTTCCGTACTTTACAATAAAATAGATAAGTCCTTAACTATACACCCCTTAAATCGATTCCAACTCAATAAAACACTTAATGAATGGTTGAAAAAGCTCGATTACTCTCAAACGGAAAACCTTCTTTCACCGACAAATAAATAATCCTCTTAGTGTAACAACTAAAGAATCAAACAATATAAAATACATGTCTACCCACACACTTACACTCACACCCTCATCTTTTCACTCACTTTCCCATCACATTTACCTACACTACCCAACCATTTACACTCCTCATACATAATCTACACAAACATACCTTTTCCTCCTTCAGTAACCACAAACTCTTATTTACTAGTGTATCAAACCAAATTGTACTTCTGTGCTTTACTTACCTGACAACGTTTCGTGCGATATCACTGACATCTAAAATATAGGGCTGTTCCTAGTTTAGGTGTCAGAGAAAATATATTTTGTATACTTTGTGCTAGCTATTTATAAGTAAAATTGTAAAATCATTAGTAAATAAAGAATTATTATTATTATTATTAAAAAAAAATGAAACAATGTGATCGTTCATATTTTTGATATTTTGTGTTCTCACTAAGTTATGATTTTTTATCCAAGTGGCGCTAGTGTTCACATAGGGTACCCCTTAAAAACTCGGTCAATTTTAAAGATAGAGGAAAAACTCTTTTAGTGTTCGATAGCAGAAACTAAGAATTTTGGATTTATAAAATAAAAAAAAGTAGTCCGATCCCCTATTGTCAGCGTTTACGTTATTTTCGTCCAAATTAGTTTTGTTGGTTTCGTTGTATTGTAAGAGAGCGGATTCCTTAAATCTTATTACAGCCAACATCCAAAGACAGAGCCATTCGAGGGTAGGGTTGCCATACGTCAGGATTTGTCCTGACATGTCAGATGTTTTTGGTCCCTGTCAGGTTTCCAGCCGGACTTGGAAAGTGAGAGGATTTTTTATTTTAGAGTAGAACAAATCATAGAAATTTAGTTTTATTTATTGATCTTTTCTTTGGTAACAATCAACTAGGCACATTGGCAGTAAATAATAAATAAATACAATCAAACCTGAAAAAAAAAAAACGAAAAACTAAAATTTTCTTTTTCTACCTTCTTCGCTCATTTCACGGACCGGCCGGCAGCTCATTAAACGAAAAATAGATACCTAACCTACCTACTTATTTTTGATACACCACCGTGGTGGGCGGGCTCTTTAAGCGTAATGTCAGGACTTTTTATTAGAAACCAGGCTTTTCGTCAGGATTTTATAGGTATACCATATGGCAACCCTATTCGAGGGTAAATTACATTGACAAAAGGTCCCATTTTCCTTCTTCGTGCAATCAAAATTCCAGTAGAAGCTGACCCGCGGCACCATAAGTAATATTAGAATAGCTGGCCCTGTTTATGCTGGGTTTCGTGTAGACCATACGAATGTTGGGGTTTTATAGCTTCACGGGTCGTGTTCTCACATTGTGTCGCAAGTCATGAATTCTCTTTTAGTACATAGCTACGCGCCTTATACGTCGAGTTCCAAGTACAATCTCATCATAATTCCTATGTTTAGAAATACGTAATAATAATTGTCAAAACATAATCTAACGCGAACTCATATAGTTTATCTTATTAGAATGAAAAATTCAGATCTTGTTTGCCAACCGACCTCACAAACCTTTGTGACAAAATCATGAAGACACGGCAAAATCCTCTGAAATGGCTCATGTAACGATAATTTTCCAAATACACACGCCTTACGAAGCACAGAATCATTTTACTTTTTCGACAAACAGGCACTGCAGCTAGCAATCTCCTAATAAATTGAGGAAAATCTCACAAAGGTTTTTTATTTGACCGCTACCTGTCCCAACCAGGATTTGAACCCGGAACCTTTGAATAGAATCTGCTACACTTCGTATAATACATTGAAAGGTTAGATTGAACAAGTTTCCCACGGACAATATCAAAGCTACATTGCAAACATTTTATGCCATTTATGTCACTAATAGCATTACCCTTGACTCAATTATAGAGGAGTATTACTAGATTACTCCACTTGCGTAAGTGTGACTCGGACAGCTGGAATAGTTGAAGGGCTTCCAGTCTTACATAGTTGCTACTTAGAAAAAAAATATGAACTGTAAATTCGATAAATAAACATCTAAAAATTTAAAACACGACTTCGCCGAATAGATATTATAGCCAACGTCACTCAGGCTGATGTAAGGATTCTAACGATACCCCATACATCCAAATCTGTTCGGGTATTTAGAAAATGTGGTGGGAATAAAGAAACTCACATACATACATGAACCCTGAATATATAACATTCGTATAAAGTCGTTATAAATTTTATTTTCACCAACAGCTGCGTGGGGATACGTCCCCACCGAGGGGCTCGAGCCTACCCTGAATTACGACGATCAGGCCTTAGTCGACCACGCTGGCTCAGTGCGGGTTGGTAGACTTCACACACAACCTTTGAATTTCTTCGCAGAAGTGTGCAGGTTTCATCACGATGGTTTTCCTTCACCGTAAGAGCGTCGAATAACCGTACATATGAATTCGAAATTCGAAAACACATTGGTACATGGTAAATTTAATTTTGTTAGTCTATTAATTGAGAAATTTCTTTCAGTAATCCAAAAATTAATAATAAATACAAATAGCTTATTGAAGCAGGCACATCATCTTTAAATATTTCATCAACGGCCCGTTACAGTCCACTGCTGGACTATGAGTCTCCTCCACTAAGTGGAGGGTTTTGCCATAATCTCTACGCTTGGCAGGCGGGTTGGAGATCGCAATTTAAAAGGTTACTGTATCAGAGAGCGCTGCTGTCCGTTCCCTGTTCAATGTGTAGTCCCTAAGTCGCCTCTTACGACACCCACGGTAAGAGTAGGGGTTGGTGACAAATGTATTCTACTCTGTCGTCACCGCACGGCACGGTTTAAATATTTAACCTTGTTGAACTTGCCTATAAGCCTTCACGTATGAAATTGTTGATCTAAATATTTAAATATTTTTATCTTTCAAAGCATAAAAGTTATTTCTATTTACTATGTTACTTATGAGAAGCTCCTTTTAGCACAATTGGTGAGCAAACAAGTACTGCGTAGGTAGTGAAATTGATATGATACAGGGGCTTCTGTGTACGTACATCGTACCAACTTCCTTCGAATTTTATTGAAACACGGTTTATTTCTCGTCGAGGGTATATCGAATGGTATTTTGTTTCTAACACTACACCACGCAAGGAGAACCCCTTTTCGTAACACATGCGTAGGTAATCTAATATGTTATAAATTCTGCCGTGTGTGACACACTCAGCAGCACCAATGCGGTAGGGCTTCGAGAATTTAACACGTCATCAAAATAATGCACAACAAGGCGTAACTAAAACTTGAAATCGACGTCTAACCTTTGAAAAAATAAAGTTGATCTCGGATATCAAACTTCGATCACGTGAGCGAATAGGGGATCGGCCTGTTTCTAAATTTACCATATTTTATGAATTATTTTTAAAATATAGATTAGTAGCAGACGATTCGCGAAGAAAAAACAGAATCGGTTAAAAATCGAATTTACAGTGATTTTTTAAAGTTTCAATATGTCTGTCTCTTTCAAAAACGATTTTTGTATGGAGATAATATGGCGTTACTAACAAATGACGTCATAAGTGGGTATGTGCCTCTCTGTCTAATCTTGAATTTCAAATCTTTATAACTCGGTCAATTTTAAAGATAGAGCAAAAATTCTTTTAGTGTTCGATAGCAGAAACTAAGAATTTTGGATTTATAAAATAAAATAAAAGTAGTCCGATCCCTTATTGCGGGCAGACGGGTTGTAATGTAAAAGGATCATCACTTCATCAATCAATCAATCAATCAGCCTATTGCAATCCACTGCTGTGCTGGACGTAGGCCTCCCCAAGGGCAAGCCAAAGCGCACGAACGATCACCCGCTTTTCTCATCCAACCACCACCAGCGACCTTCCTCAGGCGATCAGTCCACCTGGCAGGGGGCGTCCAACACTACGTTTCCCGTGATCTCCATTCGATAACCCGTCTGCTCCAATGCTCATCGGTTCTACGACAGACGTGGCCAGCCCACTGCCACTTCAGCTTGCTACACTTCTGGACAATATCAACTACTTTGGTCCTCTACCGGATGATTTCGTTTCGGATTTCATCCCGTAGCGAAATACCAAGCATAACATCACTTCATAGATGGGTTTAAATAAGATTAACACTGCACCACTTTTCCTACGAAACGTGAGACGCAACTAAAAAGAAAATTGGAAAACTTACATAATGAGAACATATTTTTTCGAATTTATCATGACGTGTGCACAATGTTAAGACTTCGATATTTCGAAGGGTAAAAGGTGAAAAGTAAGCAGTTTTATTTGTAAGTACATCTGTATTTGAGATCCCGAGGGCGAAATAAGAAAAGTTGGCGTTGGCGTCGTAAACACTCAAGTACGGATTCATTTGCTTCGGAAGAAATAAAATAAACCTATTTAAATGAGTTCAGACGGGCACTTATTCTGAAACTTGAGAATATACATATTTTAGATAGAACTGAAAAAGAAACCTTCTTTTGTTCAGTGCTTTTGGCCAGTTACAATAGGGGATCTACTTTTTTTTTATTTTATAAATCCAAACTTCTTAGTTTCTGCTATCGAACACAAAAAGACTTTTTGCTCTATCTTTAAAATTGACCGAGTTATAAAGGTTTGAAATTCAAGATTAGACAGAGAGGCACATACCCACTTGTGACGTCATTTGTTAGTAACATTATAATCTCCATACTAAAAATAGTTTTTGAAAGAGAGACATATTGAAACTTAAAAAATCACTGTAAATTCGTTTTTCAACCGATTCTGTATTTTTCTTCGCGAATCGTGTGCGCTTGGCTGTATTATTGTGTTTTTTTTTCAGCGCACCAGTAATCGCAGAATAAGGACGAGCTTTAGGCGAAGCAATTTTGAAGCAAATAAATAAAACAAAGAAAAAAGTAAATAGCCAATTCAGAGGTCAAAGACTTTTGTTAATCTGGTAAAGTCAATAAAGTACCCTCTCGTATGGGATAAAGCTATCTTAAGTGGAGCTTAACGGAATTGGATATTCTGAAGTAATGTCTTCTGCAAATTGCTTGGAATCAGCCTGTATTTACAGTAAATACGGCTAATAAGAGTGTGTTGGAAGCGGAATTGTGAAAGACACGGATTTTTATAAGGAAGAATAAGAATTAACTCTGTGTATTTTATTCACTATGAGCTGAAATTAAAATGAGGACCATTTTGGCCTCGATTCGGGATGTCATGCTCTAATTCTAATTTTAAAATCCAGCTATCCTTTTCGTTTTCATGACCAATGAAAGAGAGGTGATGAATTCAGACGAATGAATGATATAATTTTGAGTGAATGATAACCAAAAATAAGGGCGTAGCTGTCAGATTAAGAGATTTTTAAATCGGTTGTTTTACGTGCTCTCTAAAATTGTGCAATCGACGCGTCTATATGGTTCAAATTCGATATTTGACAGCTCTAATATTAGAATGGCCATCTCCTGTCCCTTTTTAATCTTTAAAAGGTGAAAAGGACTGACGAACATAAATTAAGGATTAGAGCGTGACAGTGTGAATCGTGGCCTTTGTCTGCTCATTAAAATGCGAACAAAGAGGCCTTAGTTGAAGACGCGAGCTCAGCGCAGATTGGCCACCCATATGATGTATCATGCTCGAACATTTTTTCGACCTTCTTCACAGATAAGCCAAAGTACCTGGTGAAAACGCTAAGTCGGCAAATGACCACCCAAATAATACTCATACGAGTGTGGGTGGACTCGCATCCCGATTAAACACTTTGCGTGTCTCATTCTAATGTTGTGAATATCCTAAACAAGTTCAGACATCTAAATCTCCGTTTCGACAAGTGGTACAACGCAACATTTGTTTTCAAGTGTCCGTAAACGTCAGTACCCTACCCAATAGTTTGAAAGTCGTCTCGCGATCGTGACGATCCCTCGTTGCGTCCGCGCAACCGCCCTCGTGGCATTTGGGGGACAAAGGTCCATCGTGATCGAGAATTACCTGTCTCGAAGAAATGTTAAATCTACTAGCGATAGTTAAAGCTTAACAACTCCTATTATTTTGATTTCACAACTTTCCTTGTTAGGGTTCCGTAGCCAAATGGCAAAAAACGGAACCCTTATGGATTCGTCATGTCTGTCTGTCTGTCCGTCCGTATGTCACAGCCACTTTTTTCGGAAACTATAAGAACTATACTGTTGAAACTTGGCAAGTAGATGTATTCTGTGAACCGCATTAAGATTTTCATACAAAAATAGAAAAAAAAACAATAAATTTTGGGGGTTCCCCATACATAGAACTGAAAGTCAAATTTTTTTTTTTCGTCAAACCCATACGTGTGGGGTGTCTATGGATAGGTCTTTAAAAATGATATTGAAGTTTTTAATACCATTTTTTTCTAAACTGAATAGTTTGCGCGAGAGACACTTCCAAAGTGGTAAAATGTGTCCCCCCCCCCCCGTAACTTCTAAAATAAGAGAATGATAAAACTAAAAACAATATATGATGTACATTACCATGGAAACTACCAACGAAAATTGATTAAAACGAGATCCAGTAAGTAGTTTTTTTTAATACGACATAAATCGTAAATCGTAAACCGCGGCTACTATCTAGTCGTTACACGAGCCAAGTCAGTGGACTTTGGCGGCTTTTATGTTACTTGCTGCTACGGAACCCTTCATGGGCGAGTCCGACTCGCACTTGGCCGTTTTTTTTTTAAAATAAATTAACTCTGTCAGATCAGATGGGCAGCTATAAGGTTCAGAAAGTTGTTTAGTTTCACGGTTTTACGTTATTTAGTTGGCACGTCGTCGTATAAAGACTTTTGCTACCTTCCATATTCTTCGACGAACTTACTTCTTTTTTTACTAGACTCCTAAAAATCTATGACAAAGTGCCTGCGGGCGCCCTCAGACGGGCACGAACCTCGGCCCAGAACGTTGCCAGTGCGAGATGCGCGTCGGAGATGAATGATCCAGACAGGGCCTTCATCATCATCATCATCATCGTGTGGATTGCAAAATAACGTTTTAAACTCTCGCGATCGTGTCGGTTGTAAGGTCGACACCCGACCTCACAAACCCTGGTATAGAGCCGCCAATGGCCACTGACTTGGCTCGTGTAACGACTAGATAGTAACTGGGACCAACGGCTTAACGTGCTTTCCGAAGCACAGAATCATCTTTCTTTTCGAACAATCAGGTGATTCGGCCTGCAATGTCCTAACCAAACTGGGGAAAGTCTCACAAAGAGATTTTTGCTTGACAGTGTCCCCACCGGGAATCGAACCCGGAACCTCCGCAATGAGCGCCGAAATCTCGACCACTCGGCCACGGAGGCTGTTGAATGAATGAATATTTATTTCTCAAGAATATGGTTTTTACATAGGTCTTATTTAGATAATTACATCCAGCATACTCTGCTTTTAAACAAGCATGGAAACATTTATACAAGTATTAAACACAAATACTATCAAATCATAAATATAACTTATTCAATCTTACATTAACAACAAACAAACAAATACATTCAATTTCATTATAGTCAGAAGGTACATTATTAAAATAATAGGTCAAGATTTGTCTAAAAATATTAAAATTAATTGATGTAAATGTAAAAGTGAGATTATTTAAAATTATTAGAAAGTTAAATAGTACTGTCATCAAGAAAGCATTTAATAGAGATTTAGTCATGAAAAATGCATGCACATGTTTCTTGAATAGGTGATTACTATAGCTTTTATATATACTAGGCAGTTTATATAGATATTTATTGCCATGTCGTATACATTATTTCTGGCCACGCTTAATTCTTATCCGGGAGCAATGGGGTCTTCCTGGTTAAGTTAGTTCTTCCGCGTCACCGTCGGTGGGTGCGGTGTCTACCTGAAGGGCATTCTGAGTAGTGTGAGACCTACTCGCAATGGCAGCTTTAATCGCAAAGTTGGTATCACTGAGAGAGTCCGTACACTTCATCAATCTTTAGGCCTTCTAATACAAGCACAAAATGTCATATAACTTTTATATAAGATTTCTAATGGCGATGGGAACTGTTAGTTTTTTATGAGGAATTTATGGGTAGTCGCTTCGGCATCGGTTCCTTCTTTCACTTCTATTTATTGAAGGAAATTGTAAACGCTATCATTACGTTATCATGTGAAAAGTGTTATTTATTATATTATACTCGTATAAGACCGTATACGCCATACGACATTCGAATACGCGGTACAATGATGTTTTATATGACTCGGTTTGTAAGAATATATATATATATATATATATATATATTCTTTATTGCAATAGTACACTATACAGAAATGATATTATTAATAGCTGTAGCAAAGGCGAGCTTATGTCTAAAGAGAGATCTCTTCCAGCCAACCAATGTGTTGTGTGAGACACTTAATTAAAGTGGGATGACAAGAACGTGTACTAGAATTTAACATACTTAATTAATACATATATACATACATACATACCAATAGACTACACAAATACATTTATATATGCCTACCCAAATATAATAAACATATACCTACTCAATATGTATAAATACTACAATATACTTACATAAACATAAATAACTTATGATAACTGGGAGATGAAGTGCTCTTTTACTCTTATTTTAAAAGAGTGGATAGTTGGGCTGCTTTGAATAATCTTAGGCAGCCTGTTCCACAGCTTGGCTGCTCGCACCGAAAAGGAATTGAGAAGGAATTTGGTATTCGCTAAGAATGTCGAAAGTAAGCTTCAATGTACAGCAGCGACATCACCTGCCTGTCTGTCGTCGTCGTCATCTGTCAAAATTAATTAGGTGCCATGTTTTAGCGGGCTTTGTTAGACGGTTACTCTTACTAATAGATAATTAGTTGTCTATATCTGTTTTTATTGTAGGCACTGTAGTATTGTTGCTGAGTTATGGGTCTTCAAAAACTGCCCACAGTCATTTACATGGTATTTCTTGATAGGAATATTGGTTCAAAATGTTTGTGAAGCTTTGTACTAGACACAAGACCAGAAACGGCGTAATATTCTGTCAGGGAGAGCACTCTGACGCACGGTTCTCCAAGCGAGTACTTTAAAAACCTGATCCAGTGACTCTAGTATTATTAGGAGCTGCAACAGAGTTCGAAGTATAAACTTCATTGCCCTCAGCTGGATACAGCTCTCTTCAGCGCAACACAACACCACTTACTTCATGGAGTCATTTTTTTTCTGACAGTAAAAATAAAGATTTGTTAGCGGTTTGTCTGTTAGGCATGTTGTGTCGTTTTTTAGTTATTTTAATTTAATTGCTTATTGTGTGCAATAAATGGTTATAGAAATAAAAAATACGCAGTTCGTCAAAATTGTTAAATGTCCATTAAAATGTTTATAAAGTATCCATTACTACGCAGTTCATCTTGCTCTCACAGCTTGTTTTTCATTTATTTTCAGTATTTCCTACATACTTCTATATATAGTGTTGTATGTTAGCGTTACACATAAGCACCAAGCATATATAGGATGGATTTATCTACTACACTGGAAATGCTAAGGCAGCAGAGAGACGAGACCGAAAGCCCGTATTTACATATTCCTGGTTCCTAAGTGCTGAATGCTGACGCTTACCTGAATCGATAAAGAGCTTCTATTCTATTAGGTAAGTAAGTAAATATATAAGAAGAAGTAAATATAGATAATTGGTGACTTGATTTGTATTACTATACTTTACATTAAGATCAATTCTTAGGGTATTTCATTAATTTTAATAGGGTTTACCTAATGTTTAGGTTAAGACTGATAAAAAAACAAAAATAAGACATCGACGAAAGTCAGTAATATACAGTCTTCGTGTCGATCGTTTTTTTAATTCATTCATTTATACATTAAGCCATGTGGTGACGGCAGAGTAGAATTTTGTCACCAACCCCTACTCTTCCCGTGGGTGTCGTAAGAGGCGAATTAGAGACTACACTTTGAACAGGGAACAGGCAGCAGCGCTCTCTGATACCGTAACCTTTTAATCTGCGATCTCCAACCCGCCTGCCAAGCGTGGAGATTATGGCAAAACCCTCCACTTAAGTGGAGGAGGCTCATAGTCCAGCAGTGGACTGTAAATGGCCGTTGATGTTGATTTATACATTAAAATATATTATTCAATATATATTTTTACAAATGTGTTTTTTAAATAACGGATTAGCACCGCCATGTTCGTGGAAAGGAAGGCAGGTGTGGAGAGCGTCTAATTTGTCAAGTGTCAGCTTTTTGCGCCGCTCCTTTTCACGGAACATATTTTATTAGACGAATACTCCAGACGATGTCTGGAAACCTTGGAAATGTACAAAGAATTCACAAATTAAATGAAATGTTACATTTTCGCGGTATTTGCCGTAAGTAGACGTAGAGAAACGCAAACACAGACAGAATAATAAATTACATATGACGTAGAAACAAATACAGAATACTTAATAAATACTATAGAGCCTATGTAAGAAGTGCTTGTAAAAATAAATTAAAAAAAAAACTACAACTTAGAGTACCTACACTACACTCGTAAAAACTTTGACGTGAATAAAAGGTAGAGATCCACATAAAGGGCTTTACGAGTATGAAAACGAACATAGACCGTAAATACCAATTTAGCTTCGACGGATTTGGTTTGCCGTGTGGTGACGGCAGAGTAGAATACATTTTGTCACCAACCCCTACTCTTCCCGTGGGTGTCGTAAGAGGCTACTTAGGGACTACACATTGAACAGGGAACGGGCAGCAGCGCTCTCTGATACAGTAACCTTTTAATCTGCGATCTCCAACCCGCCTGCCAAGCGTGGAGATTATGGCAAAACCCTCCACTTAAGTGGAGGACGCTCATAGTCCAGCAGTGGACTGTAACGGGCCGTTGATGTTGATCTCCACTTAAGTGGAGGAGGCTCATAGTCCAGCAGTGGACTGTAACGGGCCGTTGATGTTGATGATGGATTTGGTTTAGGTAATACGGAAAATCAAATATTTAACCTCGAAAAAAAGTAAAATCGAATGGGTAAAAAATGTAACTCCTAATGACTTACGCCAAAGTTTTACGCTACTCTCCACTTCATTCAGCATCTTTTTTACGTGACGGGTACTATACGTATGGTTTAACCAAGATCAAGACTATAAAAAATATAAATACTTCTCATCAAAAAAATCGAAACACCTTGCAAGTTTATGTTTTGTAAGGAATAATAACCGAAAAATGTGTATATATTTAGGAATACACACACAATATACACACTTTTCAACAATACAATATATACACATTTTTCTGTTATTCCTTACAGAACATAAACTTGCAAGGTGTTTCGATTTTTTTGATGCGAAGTATATACTTATTTACCTATCTAAGCAGACAGTAACATTGATAATACCAACCGTGCGCACGAATCATTATAGCAAACACACGACAACATCCTTAGCATGAACATGTTCGTGCCAAACGGAAGGTCGCGTCGAGTGCGATAATCATGTTAATAATATGTAAACTGGGTTAAATAACAGTATGTATGTTATGTACTTCGTGAGGAAACCTGCACACTCCTGCGGAGAAATTCAAAAATTATGTGTGAAATCAACCAACCAGCACTAGGCCAGTTATTTTTTAAACGGACCTAATCACTATTTCTATAGCGAAAAGGTCCAGTGCTGGTTGGTTGATTTCACAAACAATTATTGAATAATTCCCCGCAGGAAGAAGCCCTGAAAAAATTGGCCCTGTGCTCTGGTTGGTTGGTGGATTTCGTAGTAACGAAAGTGGTAATACAGCACGCGCGGACTTGAATACGAGCTGTTGACGAAGTTACGCACCAACGGAAAGTGAAAGGAAAATCTTTTTAATTACTAATAATTATAATGTAAAAAATATTTTTTTAACAACACGTTTTTATGCAAAGTATAATTTTTGCAAGATTCGGACCGAACAAACAAACCCACAAACAAACAAACAGACAGACAAGAAAGCGAGTTGATAAAAACGTGTTAAAATAAAGCAAAATATCTAGTGCTCTGCCTCTGCCCTCGGTATGAATTTATTGATGGAAGTGGATTAATTGATAAATTTATTATTGCAGCGTCCGCCCGCTTATTAATTCACAAGCGGGCCGCCCGCGGCTACGCTCGCGTCATGTAAGATTTTCCCGTGGGAAAAGTATCCCATGTGTTAATCCCAGGGGCGTGCGCTTCATAGAGGCAGAAAAGCACTGCGTACCCTGTCATTTTCAGATAAATACCTTCTCAATAATATACATTAATTAACTACACTACACTATCATACTAACTACCATAACACCCATATTAATTTTACACATCCTGATCTTTAACAAATTCCACTCGTCATTTGTTTACGTTCGCCAAAAGCACTGCCTATTCCAACTGACGTTTACTTACATGTAGTGAGAGAAAATATATGACTGTGTGCTATAAAGACCCTATGTGCGAACACAAAACTTGTCAATGCGTTAGTGTGCGTGATTTCGCTCCATACAAATCCGAAAAGCCCAGCTTTTCTGTGGTCCCGACCAACGACCAATCACAACGCACCACTCGTATGAAAAAGCGCGTATTGGGTAAAACCAAACAAAAGGAAGGGCGCATTCCGAATCAGACCTTCAGCGCTGTCAGCAGCGATCAGAAAAGCAAAAAATGTATGGCTGACAGTGATCCGTAACGCGATTACGAGTACTTTAATCAATTTCAGCGCGTCTCGGAACACAGGGTTGGAAACGTCAAACGTCACTCATTCATTATTCGCCATATTGTTTACCTTTGTTGTTTTAACGCGCAGTGATTTTTGAAGTTTTTGATAGTTTTTTGAGCAATTAGTGCTTTTTGTGTTAGTAAATTACATTAATAACAATGAGTAATAGCTGTGAACTTTGTGCCGACGGGCCGTGTTTGTCTAAATTGCAATTCCTTTGAGTTAATTGCATTGCAACTCTTTGCAACGCAAGTCATTTTCAAATAAAATCTTACGAGACTTTCAACTGGTTAACGTTGTGTATGTACACACCAATAGTTATTTGTTTTCCGTGTATTATATTCTGCACTTCTTTGAACGTTTGGAACGACGCCGGCTATGTCAATTTTTAAAGGCCATTTCGGTTATCTCTAGTGTGACTTGTTCCAAATATTCAATCACCTGGTTAGATACTTGAGGTGGCCAAACTTACATTACATCACTCATTGCATGGAAACACCACCGGTCAACACAATACAGTAACCTAATTCATGAATTTTTTTTGGTAAGTGCTTTTTTATCCTTTTTATACCTGCCTGCCTACCCTAGCCCTAAACCCTGTGCACGCCCCTGGTTAATCCAGGTTACAAACTATCTTCATTTCAAATTTCATCCAAATCCGTTCAGTAGTTAAGGCGTGAAAGAGTAACAAACATCCACCCATACATCCAAACTTTTGCGTTTATATTGATATTAGTAACGAGATGCACACACAGGCGATGAAGAGGCTCTGAATTTGATTGGTTACTCGCTATATTTCATTATTCGGTATCGATTTTTGATTCGTCAAGCTGAACTGTTTTAATGACACTCACTGCTTGTATTACAATGCCCTATTCACTAGTATTCACCAATAATAAGTTTAAACGAGATCTCCATTTTCGACGACGACGGCTCTCCAAGGGTGCAAGGAGTGTATGGGGTACTTAAATGAATTAAAAACTTATATTTAGGGACTAGATACTACAAACAAGTGTACAAAATTATAAAAAACGCATATTAGATCTAGTAGCATCAATTATTAGTATTTAAACTAGACCGAGTGAGCCTGTATCTTAGATACTAGTCTCTTCCAAAATGACTTGGATATTTTGCGTTAAAAATAAAAAGTGCCGGTAAATCATAACAGTCCATAGCACAGAACATAATTATATGTTCTGTGGTCCATAGTCTCAAATAGTAATAATAAAGAAGAAAATAGCAATAAAAATGCAAATGTACGAGATATCTTGGATGGTTACCTTGTAGTTATGGTATGAACCCAACGTCTTGTATCAATAATTAGTGAAAACTTAATTGGCTAATGTAATGTTTCAAATGTTATTGTCTTATATGTCATGTAAGCTGTATGTTTTCCGTAAATAAATAAAATAATCAGAAAATTCTAAAAGTGGCGTAAAAATGTCTATGAATTATTTAATCATCAACAGCTCATATACGTCTCCACCGAGGGGCTCGAGCCTACCCTGAACCAGGGCGATTAGGCCTAGCCTTAGTCGACCACGCTGGCCCGGTGCTTATTGGACTCAAACACGACCTATGAATTTCTTCGCAGGAGTGTGCAGGTTTCATCACGATGTTTCCCTTCACCGTAAGAGCGTCGAATAAACGTACATTTGAAAATCGAAAACACATAGGTACGTGGTGGGGATCGAACCCGCGTCTCCCGGACGGGAGGCAGCGGCCCTAGCCACTAGACCACCGACGACGCTCTTTAAAATCATTTAATAGTAAAAGTAAAACGAAAGTGCGTGGAAATTACCATATACACAATACAATACAGCCTAAATGTTCAATTAGCTTGAGTAATTAAAAAAAGTATATTAATAGACGGACATTTAAGGTAACATTTCAAGCTTTTACTTTCAGAACTAAACGGCGTGTGTGTGTAATCACTGAATATGGTGTGTAATTAAGTCTAATAGCTTCGTCGGTTGCTTGTAGTTTTTTTTTTCTGACACAATAAACAAAGATATTTTGTGGTTCGGTAGGTACTGTTGTTAAACTTACTTGTACTAAACTTTTACTGCCAAAAAGTTTTCTAATAAGAAACTTATAGGTATTCCAACATTTCGAAAAAACCCTTTTGTAAAAGATCCCTTTAATTTTTGTGAGTTGTTCTAGAAAGTTCTTCTTACGTCGAAAAATGATTTTGTTAAATCTTACTTCGAATAAAGATATTTTTATCATTATCTTACTGCACCCTTCTAGAAATTTCTCAAAGGAGCTCGTTAGGAATTTCCTTTGTGTATGGAAAGAACCAAATGGCTTCGTTTCGCAGGGGGCGCCGGGCGCGGGCGTTTTATAATTTGTAAGGATTCTTTCAGATATTTCCCACATTCGAGAATCCTGGTGGTGTTTCCTTATTTTTAAGGGCACCTTTAAATATAATTCGGAAATATTGTACCGGTCATTCAGCAGCTTTTAAATCCATTTAATCACAACTACGATGAGGCTTGGGGATCAACTTAAAGTACGAATAGATCTTCTTAATAACTATTGATTGAAGTTGGTACCGATGCTACTACAAGGCACAAACCACTACGTCTAGGACGCACTAAATTGCAGTTACAGGTATTTACAATTTCCATTTGCAGGTATCGTCATCTTTGCTGGACAAAGGTTTCCCCCAAGGATCTTCACAATGACCGACTCTGTTTGGCCCGCATCCAGCCGCTCACTGCGCTGCGGCTCCCATTCACCAGATCTTCTGTTTGGCCCGCATCCAGCCGCTCACTGCGCTGCGGCTCCCATTCACCAGATCTTCTGTTTGGCCCGCATCCAGCCGCTCACTGCGCTGCGGCTCCCATTCACCAGATCTTCTGTTTGGCCCGCATCCAGCCGCTCACTGCGCTGCAGCTCCCATTCACCAGATCTTCTGTTTGGCCCGCATCCAGCCGCTCACTGCGCTGCGGCTCCCATTCACCAGATCTTCTGTTTGGCCCGCATCCAGCCGCTCACTGCGCTGCGGCTCCCATTCACCAGATCTTCTGTTTGGCCCGCATCCAGCCGCTCACTGCGCTGCGGCTCCCATTCACCAGATCTTCTGTTTGGCCCGCATCCAGCCGCTCACTGCGCTGCGGCTCCTATTCACCAGATCTTCTGTTTGGCCCGCATCCAGCCGCTCACTGCGCTGCGGCTCCCATTCACCAGATCTTCTGTTTGGCCCGCATCCAGCCGCTCACTGCGCTGCGGCTCCCATTCACCAGATCTTCTGTTTGGCCCGCATCCAGCCGCTCACTGCGCTGCGGCTCCCATTCACCAGATCTTTGGTCCATCTCGTGCAGGTATACTTCTATATGAATCGTTTAGTCACAGACTTCAGAACCTTTTGTTGGATAATTAAGTCTTTAATTTTAAATGCCATTATTTTTGAATAGTTACAATGTATGTAGCTCAATTAATTCTATTTCTATAACGTTTATTTTTAGTTTAGTAATTTGACATTCACTTTTTTCTGTTTTTATTTGGTCTACCTACCTCATATTATTTTTTACCACTATTTTGACATTGTTATAAATTGACATTTATAAATTGAATTTTATTTAATTGACGATCATTTTTTACATAAGTATGACATGTACAAATAAACAAATTTCAAAATGAAATAGATAAATCTAATCTAATCTATGGAAGTTGAGAGAGAACTCACCATATACGATCAGCAGCGCCGTCACCCAGAACCAGTGCATCCACCAGTGCAGTGTCATGATGCCGGCAGCTTGAGGGCAGGGGTTGGAGTGTTCGACCTGGAGACAAGTAAGAAATCATGAGCATCATAAATTCATTAGTCACCACCTACTCGTATATGAGAAAGGCAAGCAAACTTAGCGTGGCAGATTTTCTGTCGATGTCGTATGTTTCCGTTGTCCACGTTATGTGGTGATGAGTACATTACTTTTTGGAAATTAGAAGATTAATTGAATCTATTTTCTTAATAGTCTAACTTTTATTCTGACGAATGTGGAATTTTATCAAAGTTAACTACATCTAATTACTTAAAATATTTAACCACCATCCATTGACAGAAATAAAAAAATAAACATAAAACTAAAGTGTCCGTGCACAATAGCATACATAACCTATGCACTATATTAAAATCACCAGCATCCTTTTAAAAATACCATTTTTCCCCAGTATTTAAGGCTAAGCCGCTTTCAGTGCTGTTGGTTGACGGAAAGTAATCTGGGTTAATGAAGCCTGAACGCTGAAAGAGAACCCTAAGAGGATTTTGTTAAGCTTCGTCGTACTTATGAATTCGGAATTTGTAAAATTTTCAAAGCCTTAGGATTTACTGGAGAAAGGCTGGTAAGCGCTTGCTTACCTTACTTCTCTTTCAATCAAAAATTAACAACTAATTATCTGAATGTTGCTAAAGATCTGAATGTATTTATAATTATTATTATTATTTATGACTGTGTTTCTAAGGTATGATTTTTAAATTTTGGGCTGGTGAATGACATTTAGGCAAACTTTGACCACGGGAAAAATTCCTCAAGGAAAATTTAGAATATCGTGGCATACATTCCATAAAGCTATACAAAATAAACGACACTAAAAATATATAGGTAATAGTAAACGCGATTGTCTTCACTAGGTAAAACTTCATGAAGATAGCTTTTAAAATATTGAGCACATCCTCGAATAACATTTTTACGAACTTGGTCTAAAAGTCTAAATGGTTACTAGCGTCACTCAAAACCTAGTCCTGCTTGGGTAAGAGCACTTGTTGCTAATTTTATAATTTCAGAAGAATGCTCAGAAATTTGGATATCCTTATAAATTAGTGCCGTGTGGTTCCTGGGGGCCGACCCATCATTTCCTTCAATTGGATTAGAACAACAAATCTGTTACCAAGAAGACACCTTCTTGACGTAAATAAATCATCTCGATCTGCCTCCAAAAGTGGTTGCGTTATTTATGGCACCTGTAAATATACTAAATGTCAAAAATACAAAGGAAGAGAATTGAAAATGGTGCATAATGAAACTACTAGTTGTACTTATGCCAAATATGGTTGCGTTGTGGAGCTACGCTGTTCAATAAAGGTTTATTGTGATCAGAATCAAAACTAATGAAACTAGATATACCAGAATTATTTAGGCAACCGATAAGAAGGGTTCGTAAATTTAAAAAAATATTTTGAGTTGGGGCTCTGAACCTCAAAGGACCATTACAACAACACGTATGCAAATCAAAGAGCCCCGCTTAATTCAGGCGGTGGTGGCGGTTGTATGCCACTTGACAGTAATTTTTCAAGCCCATATTCGGTAGGTAGATTCAATTTACATATTTTAACAATTTGGGATGTTTGTATGGGTGAACGCTGTTTAATGTTTCAATTGTGCGAACGTACACTTGAGTGTCAACATCAGGGACATTATTCAGTCGTGCGAACAAAAGTTCTTTAAAAATATTTTCTTGTACCAGCAGCGAGTCATTTATAAAAAAATGCTGAAATACTTTGTCGACAAGCAAAACATAGAAGGAAGCTGAAAATAAGAAGTACAGGTGTAACGATCATGCGAACAATCAATTATATTGACTACAATAGACATTTCATTTTATTGTGTAATGAAAGATTAAACCTTGCTTCCTTGGAAATGGAAACATTTATTTTTAAAGCTAAGGGTTTGATCAGTAAAAGCAATAATGAATTATCATAACAACTTCATATCTTATAAAGCTAACACTACTACACATTTATTTCTTGTGACAATACCTTATAAACCTGTGTTTTTTGTGCTGTATTATACTTGATTGTGTCTGTCTATTATTATGTTATGTACCTGTCTTGTTTTTTGTTTAATTGTTGTTTACTGTGTGCTGTAAATAAATGTATTCTTATTCTTACTCAAAAAGTTTTTCATTACATTTGGAGGAATAGCAGAGTTCCTTCAAGTTTGTTTGCAAGGGCTCTCGAGTGAAACATGGAGGCAATAATGGAAGATATTAACCATTCCTCGAGTTTCTAGCTGCCTCGTTAACAAGAGCGCGGAAGAACGTTCAGAGCAGCAAGTAATGGGCGAACTAACTCACAAGATAGGGATATAGGAACGTCGTTTAAACTTTGTATTTTGGATAGTGCATGCATATAATGCTCGAGCAGAGCGCATATATAATCCGTATATGAACTAGTAACAACATTGTTACATAATTAATTATAGGTTCTAAGACTCTTGCGTGTGACCTACACTTCACGGTGGAAAATATCCTCTAACAATCCGGGAATTTTTTCATGGATTGGAGAATTTACTCACCATGATGCAATCAAACGTCAGACAAAGTCACTCTTTAAAACCACCACGACATCCAGGCTCACTTTTTTGTGTATTTAGCCTTGAAAGACACATTGAAAAGATGACAACAGTTCCTCAACATCAGTTTTCTTATACGAGTAATGCGGCCAAATAATTGAGAATTCGCTGTCAGCTTATCCCTTGACAATCTCATTAGGCATTCTTCAGAAAGTCAGTAGTGAGCTATATGGAACCAGTGCTAATTTGTCAATTACCAAGAAATGAAAGATTAATAATTACTATGATTTGTTTTAATTTGATTACTGGGTTACGCTCGCGTGGGTTTACAAGGTGAAGGTGATTTATTAGCGACACGTGAGAGAAATTCAGTTAATTGAGTTAACACCATTTTAATTCAAAACTACATTTAAATATGACACAATTGTCTTTGAAACGGAATAAACTTTTTCAGGTTTAGAAAGACTGAAATAAACGGACACACTATAAGAAAAAGAAAGGACGTAGACTTCAACCAAAGATTCAGACTAAAAGTGCTCTTATTTGTGGATGATTTCAAAAGAGTATAATTTTAAAAGGAATTAGGCGATTTTGATCCTTGATATTCTAGAAAGATAATCAATCATATATGACGATAAAATATTTTTATAGACATCAAGCAGAAACTATTGAAAAAAAAAACAGTAGACAAAACAGAAGGTTTTGAAGTTGCCACTTTGCCACGGAAAGACTCCATAAATTGAAGATAATTTACCGCCATGTTTGTTTTGGATCTATTACCCTAAACGCGTTCATTACACGCTCGATGTCCTCCGCCAACTACGACGTCTATCTCGAAGCAATTCCAGGAAAATTGGAGGAAAACCACCAGAAATAGAGACTTATTTACTCAACTAAAGAAGACAGCTGATGTTTATTGATCTTTATTTATTAACTAACTGAACCTAGCCTTCGGCATTTCTTGAGATTAATTTGGTCTGGCAGAAGTCATGTCGAAATAAGACAAGAAAAAACATTGGGCCTTCGAATTCTTAGTACACATTTATCTATGCTCCTAGCTACTGTGGCTACTATTAAAGGCATTAACAGGATAAGTTAGGCTAGTCATTCCATGACATAATCATAATCTTACCTATATCATGCATAAGTATGTACAAAATATTAGGTCCTTACATATGAAATTGGCGTTTTGTCGTACTGGCCACTTTGATCACAAATTTCTCCTATTTGGTTAGGAATTCGAAATTCAAATTTATACAGCTATTTCCACATGTAGTTGTGTTTCGTAAACCGTCATTCATTTGTTTTTTTACTTATCTTTTTTCTGTTTGCATCGCTCGATTTACAAAATGGAAAATTTGAAATATCGCGTTATTTACGAGTACGAGTTCCACCGTGGCACCAGTGCTGCGGAAACGGCTCGAAGGGTTAATGATGTGTATGGCGGTTGTGTCGCAAAAGAAAACACAGTGCGTTTTTGGTTCCAACGTTTTCGTTCTGAAAATTTCGACCTGCAAAACAAGCCCCGTGGACGGCCGGAGACCCAAGTTGATAATGAAGCATTGAAGGCTATTGTGGAAGCGGATCCATCGCAAACCACGTCCGAGTTAGCTGCAGGCTTCGGTGTTAGTGATAAAACTGTTTTAATCCACTTGAAGCAAATTGGGAAGATTAAAAAACTTGAAAGGTGGGTTCCTCACGAATTGAGTGAAGCAAACCGGCAAACGCGCGTCAACTGCTGCGTTACATTACTTGACCGGCACAATAACGAAGGGATTTTAAATCGAATCATTACCTGTGATGAAAAGTGGATTCTCTACGATAATCGGAAGCGCTCATCGCAATGGCTGGACCCTGGCAAGCCAGCCAAAGCCTGCTCCAAGCGAAAATTGACCAATAAAAAGTTACTTGTAAGCGTTTGGTGGACTAGCGCCGGTGTCGTTCATTACAGTTTTCTCAAACCTGGCCAGACGATTACGGCAGATGACTATTGTCAGCAATTGCAAACCATGATGGAAAAGCTAGCTGGTAAACAACCGAGGCTGGTCAATCGCTCTACGCCACTGCTGCTTCACGACAACGCTAGACCACACACTGCACAACAGACGGCTAGCAAATTAGAAGAGCTTCAATTGGAATGTCTAAGGCATCCACCGTACTCCCCGGACCTTGCTCCAACAGATTACCATTTTTTTCGAAATTTGGATAACTTCTTGCAAGGGAAAAAATTCAACTCAGATGGGGCAGTCCAAATCGCCTTCAAAGATTTTATTGATTCCCGTCCGAATGGTTTTTTTAGTAAAGGGATCAATGAACTACCTATGAGATGGCAAAAGTGCATAGATTACAATGGCTCATACTTTGATTAAATAAATATACTATATAAAAATTTTTCGACTTTTTGTTCCTCCCATACAAAACGCCAATTTCATATGTAAGGACCTAATATATAGTATAGTGGGTATGATTTTTACAAGCTTTTTATTAGCTTGCACTGTATGTGGGTGGGTGTGTGGGTTTGTTTGTATGTTCGGGCGAAATCTTGCAACTCAAATTTGAAGCACTTGCTACCATTGATTGGAATTTGATGAAATTTGGTACACTTATGTAACCGCGATGACGATGCAATATTATGGTACCATGGAGCTGGTCTGATGATGGAGACGGAAGGTGTCCATAGGAACTCCATTAATACACAACACAACCTAGTCGTGTTTGGGCTCGTTGGATTTGTATTAACAAGATCTTTAGTCATACGTGATGTCCAGGGTCTCATGATGGAGCCGGAAGGTGGCCATAGGAACTCCTCTAATACACAACACAACCTAGTCGTGTTTGTGCTCGTTGGATTTGTCTTAACAATATCTTTAGTCATACGTGATGTCCAGGGTCTCATGATAGAGCCGGGAGGTGGTGGCCATAGGAACTCCTCTAATACACAACACAACCTAGTCGTGTTTGGGCTCGTTGGATTTGTCTTAACAAGATCTTTAGTCATACGTGATGTCCAGGGTCTCATGATGGAGCCGGAAGGTGGCCATAGGAACTCCTCTAATACACAACAAAACCTAGTCGTGTTTGGGCTCGTTGGATTTGTCTTAACAAGATCTTTAGTCATACGTGATGTCCAGGGTTTCATGATGGAGCCGGAAGGTGGCCATAGGAACTCCACAACCTAGTCGTGTTTGGGCTCGTTGGATTTGTCTTAACAATATCTTTAGTCATACGTGATGTCCAGGGTCTCATGATGGAGCCGGAAGGTGTCCATAGGAACTCCTTAAATACACACCACAACCTAGTCGTGTTTGGGCGCGTTGGATTTGTCTTAACAAGAATACTCCACTCCACGGCTTTAAAAGCTTGTTTAAAAAGGATTTTTAGTTAAACTTATTATTTCTGGTGTAGCGCATTCGGCTCTACGAAAGGTACGAGTATGTTAGGCCCTTGTTCGTCTAAATACGGTTAAAGGATAGAAGGTATTATTTTATTATATCTAGTAGATATTTAGAGGGATTTAATTAAGAGCGTTTCCGGTGCTGTGGAAGGCATGTAAAGTCGTTACCTCTGTTAAATATAACAGTGATAGTTAAGCCAATGAGAAGAAAACTGAACGAAGTTTCGCACCACAATCAAATGAGAAAGAAAGGTATATTGGACCACTAAACCATGAATAAAGACGCTAGACATTGTTTAACCAATGAAACTATTTTGATACTGTCGTTTTTGACGCTATCTAGCGGCTTGTGTTTGATATTGCGTTAATCGAGCCGAATGACACAGTTGCTTAACTTTCAAAACCTATTGCGTCGAATCTATGGGTGTGAAAAATGGGCGAATTCTTTACTGACATGCCATTTCCTTATTAACTGAGACTGTAATAGTTTATAATTGCATCAACAGACGTCTCGTGGTTAACTAAGCGTCAAATTGAGCACGATATGCAGTTTTTCGACGCGATCTCGAGTTTCAAGACACCTTTTTCTCCATAAATATGCATGTGTTTGCTCAAAGAGTAATGTACTTATGTTTTTCTACACAGACCGTGAAGCTTGGATTTGAAATAGTGTCATGCGAGTGACAATGTACGTTTTGAGGGCAGAATAATTTCCTTTTAAAAGCATTTTAAGTGAGCCATTTCATATCCCGAGGGGCTCAAACCTAGAGTAGTATCGCAGACAAGTGTAGCTTTCCTTTCAATGTTTTCAGCAGCTAAAATAGTAGTAAGGTTTATCTTCACACAACCAGTTCCATTCTCGTTTAGCCTCGTATCTGCTTCGCTATTCGCTTCAGTTCACACAACCTTTTCGTTCTGTTAAGTTTGCTCATTCAAAAACTGGTTAACTAGATTAAATTAAAACCATGTTAAGTTGGTGCAGAGAAAATTGCTCAGTTGGCAAAAATATGGCAACAGTGTTGATATCCGCGAGGCGAAGTTTAATGAGAACCATGGAAAAGAAAGTTCACAATAAAGAAAAGTCAAGCGAGCATGTAAATTAAATTTTCTAATAAAATTGCATTGTTTATTATAATTAACGATGTGGACAAAGGTAAACTTTTTATAATCGAAGTTATAATAATCTTACAAAGGATCTAAATAGAAATGCTGAAAAAGATTAGTTAGAGAAAATGTGATGATTGTTTACTTTTATATTTTAAGGTGGTGGGTAATTTGCGTTTCGTTCCAATAAACCAGTCAGTTGCTAACTCTTGTCTTTCATTGACGCTGCAGCTACTATTACTAGACGAAACAAGTCCAAAGTCAATTAATTACGGCTAACACAATAAGACAGATACTGAAGCTTTGCCGATAAACTGTTACGATTCACATAATACTAAAGAACATTCTCCCAAAACTGTTCCGATCCAAACCTACCGAAAAGGGCGCTTAATGACACAAGTTACACAATATCCTAAAATGGAGTATAATATCCTTCACATTTGCAAGATTGACACAGTCCAGTCGTCTCGAATTGCCCGAATAGCAAGAACAATGAGCTATTGTGTAGACTCGTCCTTGCCGTCATCTAGGACATCTCGTTACGAGTACCTTACTCCATTAGTAGTCGGGAATTGAGGAGATTGTAAGGTCTTTGGCGTTTGTGTTGGTTATAAAATGATGTCATTGCAGAATCTTTACGAAATTGCTACAGGTTTATAGGTTTTGAGCGACGCTATGAGAAATGGATTGATAGAACGGTGATGATTGTATGTTGTAAAATTTTAGACTAAGCAAAGGAGGGTTGCTTGTAAGATTCTTAAACTCTCAATCCAAATAGCACCTTTATTATCTTTAAAAAGCTTGTTATATTAGTTTTAATATTTAAAACTAAAAGCACAGGTTTCTAAGGCTACATCGACTAAGCACATCAACGGCCCGTTACAGTCCACTGCTGGACTATGAGCCCCCTCCACTTAAGTGTTTGGTTTTGCCATAATCTCCACGCTTGGCAGGCGGGTTGGAGATCGCAGATTAAAAGGTTACTGTATCAGAGAGCGCTGCTGCCCCGTTCCCTGTTCAATGTGTAGTCCCTAAGTCGCCTCTTACGACACCCACGGGAAGAGTAGGGGTTGGTGACAAAATGTATTCTACTCTGCCGTCACCTTACAGCCACGGCGACCGAGCACACAAATGTCGTATTTTAAAATACAAAATAATAAAAAACACTTTTAAAAGAAAATATCTTTTAACCAAAAGCTTTCTTTAAATAAAGGCTCCGAACAGAAAGAGAAACTAGTGCATTTCATACAGTTTCTTACCATCAAAGAGCACGGATTCAAAAGACCCTGTCCAGACTACGGAAACAAGTTTCCCGCAGGTAAACAAACGTGAAACTTGAAAGAGACATGTTGGGTGTTCTCATCCCGCACACGCCCTTAAGGGCTACCTGACTGCGCACTAGCGCCCCTTCGAAAAAAAAAAAAAAATCATAACTCCGAAAAAACTAAATATATTAAAAAAGTGGACGATCATTTTAAAGTGTAGGTACTTTAGTATTTTTAGAAATACCGAATTTTATAAAATCTTATACGGTGTAGTAAGAGATAGCGAAAGTGCTAAAAACGGCCGTTATTAGCACTTTCGCTATCTGTTACTACAATTAACAATAGATAACTGAATTTATCAATTCTAAAAATACAACAAGATTAATGAAACAATGTGATCGTTCATATTTTTGATATTTTGTGTTTTCACTAAGTTATGATTTTTTATCCAAGTGGCGCTAGTGTTCGCATAGGGTACCCCCTTAAGTCCTCAGACAGTTTTCAACATAGTTACTGTCTGTTTTCGACTAGATCTCGAAAATGGATTTCTTTTTTATTTAGGGCGAGATCCAAGTGAAATTTTATATAATCTTTGTCACCTAGGTTGAGACAGAGACTATTTACAACTGATGTTTTTGTACGGTAAGATATTATCTTATTATTATACCTGTAATGTCTCAGGATATTTTTAAGAATATCAAGGCTGTATTCACCCATATAAACGAATATTTGCTCTTATCATCAACATTACTTTACGATTAGCCATAATTAAGGAGTGAGTTGTGACTTAAGGCGGGGTTATGTGGAAATAGCGCCCATAGTCGCTACTTTGACGATCAAATACCAGCACTTCTATTGATTTTATAAATGTAAAAAAATATATGCTAACAATATATCCTTAATTAAATTTTAAATCGAGTAGAATTTTTAAATACATTATAATAATTTAGAAATAAAACGCACAAGTTTTAAAAAAAAGCAGCAAAAAAATTTTTTGGCGTCCTAGATCTCGTAACTTAAAGCGATAACCATAGTTTTTTTTTCGTAAATATAACTTGCCAATTACTGACTTAGATTTTAAATCAATCACATTTTTCATAAACTCTGCCATTTTCTGTTAATAAGCAAAAGAGTTCAAGAAAAACGAGTTTTTCGCACGATTCCTGCGCAGTGTCGGACGTAACCACCGTGAAGCATCGCACGCTAATATGAACGTTATTTCAGTAATGCGTCAGTTGAACTTTCAACTAAACCGCGTTGAATTGCTAATTTTTGCAATAACCCGGCCTTAAAAGGAGGTGAGGTGTTACTTACTTAAAAGACATTTTTCAGTAGTTTTATTTTATTTTCCTATTAGAGACTGTAGTAGTGGTGTCATTGTTTGTATGTTGCCTGTGTTATGTCCTTCTACCTGCAATGTCTCTTTGTTGGAGGGCTACGTGGATAGAACTGCTGTATATCAACGTGTGTGATATTATAATTTCAGAAGCTTTTATATTTTTATCTTTATGCGTTTTCTTTCTAGCTCTAGAATCAGCAGAGTAACAGCATTATGTTTCAAAACAGAAGACACTATTGTAATTATTTTTTTAGAATTCATGTTTCAAGAAAGTAGCTTGCCATTTATTTATAGGACAATATACTCGTCTACTCTTCTTTAACACAATCAAAACATTATGTAATTTAACATACATGAATGCTCTTTAGTTAAATAGAGCTCAAATAATTTTGAGCGCCATTTTATGTCAATGCAATATTGCTAACGATCTATTCAAGTGTTCACTCAAAGCACCAAGTATAAGTTCATATTCCACAAGGCGTGAGGCGTTCATTATATCCAAGTCAGTAACGTGGAAACTTGATAAGACTTCCCGCAATACCGTAAAGGCGACATGAATCAGTTACCTAGTTCAGAATACTACGCTCCTCGGTGATAAAAGTTTTATGATATTAAAAGATGGAAAGCAGCAATGAATGTTGAAACGAAACTTTCAGATGGCCAGAATTTTGATTTGCTATTTTGAAAGCTGCTTTGCCTTTGCTATTACAGCATAACTAGTGGCTCTGTGAGCTGTAGACCTGTATATCTTTTCATATTTATTTTTATTTTTTCTTCACAAACATCCCCGACCCCTTGATTTTTTTTTTTTTTATTTCATTTTATTGGTTAAGAAATGTGACATGTAGACGAAAACAGCCTCAGCGGTAGACATTGTAAGCTGGCAACCCCCATAACTCCGTAATTTTTTACAATTTCCAAAAACTGACTCGACAAAAAAATTCGATTAATTTATCGAACCTGCTCACAAAATTTCACGAGAATCGGTTGAGAAACGCGACCTGTAGAGTGAAACAAACAAACAAAAAACAGATGGACATACAAAAGCAAATTTGGCCAAGCTGAAACAGAGACGCTTCGCTCGCTCGGTCAACAAAGGGTAATCAAGGGAGTTCCCTAGCTAGTTAGTTTGAGCACAGAGAACTAATAATACTGGCGTATTGAGTGTGTAGTTTGGATCAGTTTGTGATATGATTGAGTATGGATGGATCTAAAAATAGAAAAGTCGAATAAGATAGACACACTGTAGTATTATCATTCTTCTTTTTCTTCAAGGTGTAGGTTGTAAGGTCGACAACCGACCTCACAAACCCTAGTGTCAGTGTTATAGAGCCGCCAAAGGCCACTGATATGACTCGTGTAACGACTAGATAGTAGCCGGGACCAACGGCTTAACGTGCCTTGCGAAGCACAGAATCAGTTTTTTTTTTTCGGATAATCATCAGGTGATTCAGCCTGCAAAGTCCTAACCAAACTGGGGAGTCTCACAAAGATATTTTTGCTTTGTCGAACCGAACCCGGAACCTCCGTAATGAGCGGCGAAATCTCGACCACTCGGTCACGGAGGCTGTTTTATCATAAAGTGCTAAGTACACAAAAGACTAGAAATAAATAAAGATGGAACCAAATCCTTTAGTAATGGTAACATTAGATAAAACGACAGTATTAGTAAACCAATAACAAGGAGAAGCAAGAACACAACAGCAAGAAGTGGCAAAGATTGCATGAAAAGTCAACAGAGATGCCATATATACTCAGTATAACACATAGGTATTTTTGTGTCACACTGTAAACTATTAAAGGGCAAAAATTCGTTGGTAGAGGGAGACAAACCGTTCACGTCTTCTACAATTTTGAGAAAAAATATCTGCGTCTGTAAATATAATTATTTTAATGTATTCAATATTTTTGTACAGACATCAATGCGTTTTTTTACTTATTACATCAGAAAAAAAAACTAAATGGTCATTGAAGATGCAATGTAAACGCGTTTATTTGCACGAATGATCTCGGTTCATATTCTGTGTGTTCACACGCAACAGTTCATTGTTACCGATGATGTTGTAAACACGAAGCGCAAATCGCTCAATTTGTATAATGAAGTTGGTTGGCTGTAAAATGATAATTGTAACACAACAAAAATCATTTGCAGGCAAAGCCCGAAGAATTGCGAGACTTAAGTGGCAGTGGGCGGGGTACATTGGAGAGCCGACGGACGCTTCGGCAGAAAAGTTCACGAATGGCGACCACGCACCAGAAGACGCAAGGTGGACTGAAGATCTGGTGAAGGTCGCGGGAAGCCGCTGGATGCGGGCAGCGCATGACCGGTCGTTATGAAGATCTTTGGGGGAGGCCTTTGACCAGCAGTGGACGTCTTTCGGCTGAGATGATGATGATGATGATGATGAAGAAACATTTGACGTGCTCTTAGTACGATCACTATACTAAAAGTTGTTTTTACTTTCATAATTGTTTAGAAATAGTTGCTGTTGTTATTATCTCATTGTCACTATTGAGGTGTTCGAGCCTTTTAATAAAAAAGAGCAACATCATTTTGATAACAGAAACCACAGTAATCTGCAATCTACGCAATCGGTTAACTATATCCACGGACTATATCCACGGATGTGCATTTCGTCGGAATATTCACTCTGTTAGACAGAGTGACTAATTATCATACTACAAAATTGAAAACTTTTAAATATATAAAACCATTTAATGAAATTAATTATTATTAAAAAAAAATGTAGCTCAATCAACCGCTTATTAAAAGTAAAATAAATGAGAAACCATGGAATTGAACTATATCAATAAACGACTATTCAATATCAATATACGAATAAATAAAAAAAAATACAATAACTTGAAAATAAATAATAATAATAATATTTGTATATTTCAGAACTGGGATCCATATTAAATATAATACTAAAATATTTTAAAAAATAACATGCTAGGGGCATCACTAGGCTGCCAGGTCAAGCCATTTTTGGTAGGTGATGGTGGCTATCAGGTCTGCAAAACCCACAACTATTGTTGTATTGATCTCTAATACTATCGTGCGCTTTTTCCGTGTAGTTTGACTAAAGCTGGCATGTGTAAATTCTGTAAAGTCTAAAATGTGTAAAGTCTGACAAAAAGATTGAACAGCGTCACCCGAACAGCATCCGCACATCCTCGAAAGTATGGATCATGTGCCAACAGTCACAAGTATTAATAAAAAATTGTGTATTCCAAGATGGTAGAGCAGAGACAAATACGAGTATAAAGTTAGAGGAGAAGTTGAAAACGTTGACTGGATGGAATTGAATAAAGGCTTGAGGGAATATGGGGTTCGCCTAGACGGGAATGCAAACTTTATATACCTTGGGACACCGCAAATATGGCTTCAATAAGAAGAATGTCCAAAAGCTTTCTCTCTCGGGAATGTAAAATATAAAGAAAATGGTACGATGTACGGTACAAAATGTGTCCTACGCAAAACTACGATAAACTTATAACCCTTCTGAGAAACCGTTAATAATTACTTTCTGAACAATGTGTGAATGATAAGAACCAGACGTAAGACGTCCACTGCTAGACAAAGGCATCCCCCAAGGATATCCTCAATGACCAGCGTGAGTGATAATAATGATGATATATTTAATAATGGATGCTATTCTAACCTTCTTGAAAATGTATGGCTACAAAGTGACATAAGCAGATAATTATTAGAAAACTACGGTTTCAAAAGCAGAAGTAACAACAGATACTAGCTCCGATGATTTCCACTCCCAAATGCTAGTAACTTAAAACATGTAGATTGATTTTATTTGTTTCTTTAAAATATTCCCACTAAATTTAACAACTCATATGACGACGACGCATTTGTTTATCACCTATTTAAAAATGCAATTTAATAAACAGAAGATAATGAATTGAATAACATACCGAAATGAATCGGCCGGTAGCCTTCACCGACTAATCATGAATTGACTCTGGAACACGTTAGACCTGAAACAATTAAACAAATCATTAGCATACTGTAAAATAAAACAAATACTAATTAGCAAAGTTAAGTAAAAATGTGTTCTTTTTGAGCTGATAAGAATCAAAGACTGATTTGGCATAAATTTTAAAACAATTATGTCATTTTGAACTGAGTAAACTGATACATATATAAATATTGGTAAGACGACTCTAAGCATAAATAGGTACTTATATTTTCTTACAGATTAAGTCTGTAAAAATATCTAACATTTACAAAGCAAAAAAAGAAAAAAATACGATCTTAGACAGTACTCGCACCTGCATTTTCTCAACTTTATTAATTTCGCTGATGACTAAGATGATGAACATGTTGTGTTGTCTTTTGCTCAATGATTTCATGAATGAATAAAATAAAATGTTTCAGAACAGTAATGTTTTATACAGCCAACAATGTCAAACAATAAATATACCTATATATTATGTAATAATAAGAAGAAAATCAATATGTTTTTTCAATAGCTACAGCAAATATTGTACTAAACGAATACTCATACCTCCTACGAAACACACCCAAGGTCGTTTCGCACAGGCAGTCAAAGGGGAGACTCGGGCAATCCGGCCGCTGCCGATCGGAAATGCGCAATTGGAAGTAAACTTGAATTAGCGCGCAGTTTGGTTGATTGAGCGCTGAAGCAAGACGGAGGAAGAAGGTATTTTATACTAACAACGCTGATAACAGGTTAAAATCCAATAAAAAAAATTTTTTTTTATAAAATAGCTACAATAAACTAACTTGCACTTTTTTAATTACGTATTTCTAAGAATGCGTATTGCATTTCTTACAAAACATCCTACTTTTCTAGCCTGGATGTAGGTAAACAAAGCTTATGTGCATACAACGTCATGATCATACATACATACATACAAACAAATACCACGCTGATGATCATTGACTACTGGTATATTGCCAAATAAGTATTTCTACTTGTATTGGGAATGAATGCATGAGCCATTTTGCGCAATAGTGCCATTTGGTATCTTCCTCACTTGTCCCTAATCTAAATATTGATACTACAGCTTCATTACATAGTTTGTTTACTGCAGACCAATATTGACGAGATAAACTGTTCACTAATAATAACCAGAGGTCAAATAAGGGTGACTATATTCACCAAAATTTTGGGTAGGGACATCATATAGAGTTGTTAAAATTAAAACTACCAATGAAATGTGCAACAATTTTTAATATTACGGTAAAAAGTATTTGATGTAAGTTTTGTATACTTACTTGTAAATTAAACAATATTTAAAATTTTCACTTGATAATGTATTTTGTCTTCTTTTGTTAACTACTAGCTGTCTGCCCACGACTACGTTCGCGTTGTGTAATATTTTCCTGCGGGAATAAGAGTTATTCCCGTAAACAGTAGCCTCTGTGTACAAACTGTCAGCTGTCTAAATTTCATCCAAATCCGTTCAGTAGTTTAGGCGTGAAAGCGGAACAAACATTCAAACATATTTTCACATTTATAATATTAGGGTGTTATTTGATTTATCAGCAATATCAATTGTTTGCAAAACTCATAAAAGCCGTTTTTAACAAAACGTGGCCACATTAATGATGTCCCGACGCAAAGTCGAGGTATTAACTGGCTTGAAATGCAGTCACCCTGATCCGATCTTGCTTATAACAAGTTGGTACTGCCAACTCACCCGGAGTGGGCGGAATGTCTCGGAGGCTCATTAATTTCGTCCGTCGCTACGTGGGAGGATGCGATCCCGCTTATGAATTGTTATATGGATGTGTTTACTAATGAATTAAATTAGACGGAAAGATTGCTGTCAGATACGTTTGAATCTATAGAATCCGGCAATAATCTAAACAAATCAATTTAAACACGATTACTCTGTAATTAGACGTCCGTTCGCCGTGTGGTGACGGCAGAGTAGAATACATTTGTCACCATCCCCTACTCTTCCCGTGGGTGTCGTAAGAGGCGACTTAGGGACTACACATTGAACAGGGAACGGGCAGCAGCGCTCTCTGATATAGTAACCTTTTAATCTCTAACCCGCCTGCCAAGCGTGGAGATTATGGCAAAGCCCTCCACTTAAGATTCTATTGAAAGGGACCTTAGATGATTCCCAAATAAATGACATATTTTACTTAACAGGGAACTCGGCTCCACGCCTTCCTACGCACCCATGTAAAGTGACACACTGATAGAGTCATTGTGCAAATACATTTATAGCGATAGCCAATAGTCAATACCCTTCGACATAAATACGAGAGCCTGGTTCCGAATAAAGGTAACGTCATCATGCGCCCACGATGTTTGGTCAACAGTTTCGGAGAGCTGCACCTACGTAAAATTGAATTGAGTACTAAAATTTTAATATCCGACATAAGCACACAATTCTGGATGAATTTTCTGAGTGTTCTGTCAGTAATTGAAATTGATATTACCCGTTAAGTCGCTGATCACGGCTATGTTCTAGGAAAGTACGAGTTACTAGATCCCGTAGTATTTAGAAAAGATAATTCTTCTGATGCCAGGGTTGTAGAATCAGTCAATGAACTTACAACCCTTACTATGAATGAATATATTATTTATCAGCATACGCAGTAGGTTCACTGCACTGGTTCAATTCCTACATGCGAAATTCTTTTGTAACCCCTTATTTTGCTGGAAGAATCAATCAAATATTTTTTCCATAATAATGTTTTCCTTTAAAAAAAGATTAAGTATTGTTTTTTTCTTTGAAAGTGATACAAGATTTTGATGAAGAAGACCACGTATTTAGAAAGACGAACGCCTTTTGTTCTAAGGCTTTATGTTACGAAGAGTAAATACGAGGTAAATAAAGTAAATTACGAAGAGTATGTCTTAGTCACATTGTTTGTGGCCTCGTTACATCACAGTGTCATCCAGCACCTACGGCATCACGATTCTCGAGTTTCAAACACAACCTACTTTCCTTTGTTTTAGTTTATTTGGACGACCTGTTGCCTGTTATGTGAGCCTGGTACATAACCTGATCTAGCATTCGAAATAATTAGAATGTCTCAACTTATCAACAGAAAAACAGATGAAATCGCGAAACCAATTAGTTAAAATGACAGGCAACGACAAAATTGACATTTGTAATTAGTTTCTGCCAGTCCAGTTTATTATGTAATATGTTATTTAAGTAAACGTGTGCCTTTATTACTAACCCAGAACAGCAGTACAGTCACTAATTTGCATGTATCAAAAATCCAACCAAGAGAATACCCATAAGAGGCTCTGAGATCTATAAAGGCTCGGACCAACCACCCACGTGGGTGGTATAAAGGTTAGCAATTTGGTAATCTTGAGACACTAAAAAGGTCGTTATCATTTATGCATCATGGATGATTTATTTATGTGTTTTGGCAATGACCGTCGCCGTCAAATCTACGTATTGTATGTGTTCATGCATACTTCCTGTCCTTTCAATAATCTATTTTATGAAAGAAGAAACGGTCACCCACGTAGTCCTGGAATGCGTAGGGTTGACTGACCAACGGGCAAAAATCCTCCAGATTGTGGGGTCGCTCCGCGAAGCCTGTGACAGTCCCAGGAGGCTTCTGAGCTTCTGGAAGGAGCTGGGCTGGTTGGAGTAACCAGCCAAAACCGAACGTAAAACGGACCAATTCAGAGTCTAATTGCGGAAACGGGAGCCCACCAACTAACTAACTAACTAATCTATTTTATAATTAACATTGTCTAGTAAAATGCCACTTAAGGATCTTTTTTATAATAGCTTTGACTGAACGACCCTCCAAACTCAACATAAATTTTAAACGTATTTTCATATTTTGAGCTCAAAGTACACAATGTGACCCTTTTCTGCAAAGGGTGGAATTCGGCAAGGAATTTAATATACGCATTGGTTGGATGGAATTTCTTGGGATGAGTTGAAAAATTTAATTTTGAAGGAAGGAAAAGAAAGGACAATAAATTGATTTGTACATGAAACTCTTGGGGACAAGGCTGCGAATGCCAGTAAAAAAGTTTACCCTCTCAAAATTTTGTTGGCTACAATGTTAAAATAATCATTGGTACCCACGCCGCGCCGCCGCGATTAAAATTAATAAACGGTATTTTATAAAAATTTGCAATTGGAGTATCAACTATTATGAAGAGTCACGAGAGTTTAAAATGTTATATTATGAAGAACTGATAACAATGCAATTTGAAACATTGTTTGGTGTTAACTATTATAATAAACTTGACAAAGGAAGACATCATAGGACAAAGCTGAGGCTATAGAAGCTGTAGGTTTATATGAAGAGATTAATGAGAAATGCCTCACCCTTTGCGTATAATTCAGCACTTTGTAATACGAGAGTAGGGTTGCTAGGTCACGGCTCCTAGTGATAACGCGTTATTGATGATATACTGCGATGGTAGATAATGTTACTTATTCTGTAGATACATACAAGTAGCTTGAGTTATGTAGGACGTAAGCTTGTACATAACATGAGATCTTTACATAGTATAAAATGAAGTCGCTTCCGCTGTCTGTTCGCTTAGATCTTTTAAACTACTCAACTTAAAATCGGTTCTAAACGAGAGTGTTATGATCTAACAATTTGCTTTTGATTGCGAATCAGGTTCGATTCATTTTTGTTAACACAACCGGTTTCAAATACTTACCGTTTAGATAATAAAACATTGATCTGTTGTAAACTGCCAGTGGCCAATTGCAATAAGTCAATTATAGATAAAATAAATATTTATGCATTGTTGCATAATAATATTTCTGATCTCCAGATGAAGTTTAAAGCTTAAACCTTGCAAAATGATCAATTGAACAAAAATAAACATGCAAATGTCATTAGGAGCAAATAAAAAAACCTTATTCTGTCAATAGAAGTAAAATATTTTAGATGATCACAAGTAGAAGAGATTGAATGGCATGGAATGGAATGATCAAGTGATCATTCCATTCAATGTCTCCATTTTTGGTCATATCCGGAGGGAGATTATTACCGATCTGCAATTTAGCACTTGGCTAACAATAGACGAAGTCAACAGACTTGGAAATTTCGAGTGATAGAGAGGGAAAATTGAGGATCAAAGATCACTTGAGACATTTGACTTAAAAAGCTCAAGATATTTAGGTAAATGCTTCAGAATATCCTTGACTGCGAAAGAAATCTTCAACCTTTCCGAAGTAGATTTCGATTTGATTCTTGTTCCAGAAAACACTTGTTCAGAAGTACGTAAGATGAGTTTTATGCTTAACCTTTTTTCTTTTTTCTATACGTTACTTTTTTTAAAACATTTTTCTTAAATATTTTCTTTTTTAAGAATGTAACAAAAACAAAACGTTTGAACACATTTTAAATATACGATGTTCATTATAGACAACTAGATAAAAAGCATTTTTACAGTGATAACTTTTACGAACATAGTGTATTGTCTCAGTAGTTATGAAAAGATTTTCGCTGTGAAAATTCAATCACAGAAATAAAATGCCATTTTCCATATTTGTAGTACTTAACGTTTAACTCTTCTAACATAGTTTTTAAGCAGTTTGTTCCTGACCCATACACTAACAAAACTATGGAATTATTCTCTGAAATAAATGTTTTATTATTATTATTAACTACTTTAATATTCTCTAATTTCTAATCTCTTTTGCTGATCTATCTTGGGGATTCATAAAAAAGCCGATAGCTCCATTCGCAGACCGCGTTGCGATTGCGACGTTAGGCTCGCTATAAACAATATTTAATGAGATCCAAAGGCGCGCAGGAGTCGTTAAAGTAATGTGATCTGCAATAAACACGTGCGTATACGATGATTCACGTTCTATTTACGAAAATATTGGCTTTAAAAATGTTGAGATTACTTTTAAAACCGTAAAATAAAATACGACAATATGTGTAAGTGAGCAATTTCATCTTTTATAGCGTTTAGATAGGTAAAATAGTAAATACAATTTTGTTGTAAATTAGAAAGGAGAGTATTTTTTTATATTTCGATTAAGTTTTTGGTTCAGATAAAAAAATAAAACCAAAATAAAAAGTTTGTACAATTGTCATTTGTTAAAAATTCGACGAAAGCTCTAAAAAACACAAGCCATTTAAATTGAATAATGTTTTTACAGAAACTATTTCTGAAAAATAATCACACCGTCTTTATAGCACTTTTTGTAGCATTTATTTAACAATAGACACTTGCAGAATGTTACAAAACCTATTACTAGATTTTTTCTTAACATCATTGAACTATGAGTCACTTGGTCAGAGGTTTGCTTGTCACTCTAGTGAGTCAACGTCTTCGTTGTTGCGTGCGCGACGCTGTCATTGCCATATTATCATATTATTATTATTATTTCTTTTTATGGGATATCCATCTCGGCTTTATAGGCCGGTAGTATTTAACAGTCACAGGCCGAAGCCAAGTGAGTGTTAGTTCGTGCGATTTGTGGTACTATAGGAGCGTTGATATTTGACTGATCTGTTTGTAAGAATCTTCTGACTATGCGGCAAGTATTGAGGATGGTTGCTTTTTGCAAATGAATATAGGTGAGTTGCGGGATGTTAAGGGTGCGCAAAGATTGATGAATCTGTTTGGGTATTACACCGGTAGTAGACAGCACTATTGGTACTATGACAACTTTTTGGAGCCTCCACATGCGCGTTATTTCTTCCTTGAGGTCGGTATACTTACTAAGCTTTTCAGCGATTGTAGTCTGCAGGTTATGAGTATTAGGGATGGCAATATCAATCAAATGTGCTGTTTTGTGTTCTTTATCTACTATGGTAATATCCGGTCTATTGTAATGTACGGTTTTGTCAGTAAGTATGGCTCTGTCGAAATAAAGTTTATGGGTTGAATTTTCAAGAATGCTATCGGGCCTATATTTGTAATATGGAACTAAGGGCGTCGTGATAAGGTTATTATTATTATTATTATTATTATTATTATTGTCAACGTCAGTTGCCTTTTTAGGCTGAAACACGACTCTATCGGTATCATTAGAATAACGAGGCTAATTTAAACTGGTTGGTTATATAGCTTTTCTTCGACTGTACAACAACGTATTTACGGATTGGTTTGTATCATAAAACCTTTTGAATTCAAATTCTTAAAAAGGTTATTTTTCATAAAAAAATATGCAGAGCTCTTTTTTCTGGGAGTTAAGAAGCGGAATTTTTTAATCAATGGAGCGAAGCACTAAGATGTAAAACCGTTTCCTCTGGCTATTCCCATAATAATGCGATTACATTTGATACTGATTTGACTAAGTGAATTTTATACATTACATACACACATCGGTGGTCTAGTGGCCAGGGCCGCTGCCTCCCGTCTGGGAGACGCGGGTTCGACGTTCTTACGGTGAATGAAAACATCGTGATGAAACCTGGCTGTATGTGAAGTCCGCACTGGGCCAGCGTGGTTGACTAAGGCCTAATCGCCCTAATTCTGGGTAGGCTCGAGCCCCTCGGTGGGGACGTATATGAGCTGTTCTGCATACACACAGTCACGCCTCTTTCTCGAAGAGGTAGTCAGAGACCACGTCGTTTCACTCGCTACGATCCATACTTATTTTGCTTCATCCACGTTCATCTACCTCTTCATTCATGCTCTTCAATTTAGGGTACTCCTGATTTCATATAAAAATCTCCTGAATCATAATCATAGCTCCACTAGATATAGTGTGGTGAATATATTCACACGATTTTATCAACAAAACAGAAATATACCCTTTTCTACAAATTACAGTCTCTAGGTATATACCTTATACACCCGCTGCGACGCAATCTCGCCCCTCGAATGTAGTAAAAACGTTTGCGTCCTCCTATTCGAAGGACTGATTTTATCCTCCGTAAAAATAGTTTTTGTCACGCCAAGTGTTCACCCTGTGTCTGTGTTATATCGTCGTTCCACATGCAAACCAACACTAAATGAAATATATTTTCAGTAGTGGTAATGTATTATAATTTGATTAAATTTAATGACCAGTAATTTAAAATTGTGGGATTTACCCTTCTTTGTTGACCCAGTTCATAAATGTATCTAACCATCCTTAATCTAACGAGGGAATTATATTAAATCTGATAATAAAATTTGTTTTCGTTTTACATATTCATTTTAAAGTTGAAACAATGGTTAATGTTAAAGTGTTTCTATACCTACATTGGATGAGTTTTTTGATGACAATAATAATTGTTGACATCTGTCTATATTTAATTTGACATTGTTATTACCAGAGTTTTTATTTTGTATTTTTATCATGAATGACAATTAATGTTAATTATTTTATTGACTAACCAAATGATTTTATTTTTTAGTTTAGTTTGTAACTAATATGGATCCCTGGTCTGAATTAAAGAATTATTATTATTATTATAAGAAAAATATGTATTGTATATGATTGATTTGTGTGTGATTTTAATTTCTAGTTTTTGCATGCCATCAATAGTTAAACATATAGATCTAAATGTTGTATAATATCTTTTATTACCATGTTTTAGCAAATAAATTTATTCTATTCTATGGACATATTTTTTGGACGTGAAACGATAAGTTTTTTTTTAACCAAAAGGGTTGAGTATTAGAAACAAAAAGCCCTATAATCGTACCCGAGTAATTTCGCAACGTCGTCACTGAATTTATTACAACATCATTGGCCTTCACTGAAGGACCAGTTGTAGTGTTTGCGATAAACATACATGGACCCTACTCTAGCAGATGGAGGTCACGTGGCTATTTGTATTGGTTCACCTTGGGGGCAGTCCATTAATCACGTGATGTTTTTACCTTACACAGCTTAGACATTCCCGTTGTGTTGGACATTTTGTAAATTGTACATTTTGCACACGAAATTATTTTAAGTATTCCGAGTAAAACATTTACAACATTAGGTTACATTAATTCAAACACTTTTGTGTTCTTTATTATAGTAACACAACAACATTTTTAGCAGCCTTTTAGTCACTTTTAGGTTTTCGCGGTTATTATATTAATCAGTTCTGCCGTGATCACGACTTTGCAACATAATCGAAACATCGGTGAGCTCATTAAAAAGCTTATTTTAAAAAATCGTGGTAATAACCCGGTAGATAAGTGTGTTATTAACATTTTAGTGTCTTTTATAATGATGAGAACGATCTTTGTAAGGTTTCGTCATTCGATAAAGGAAGGGAAGCCTCAAGCCCTACGCCATTCTAAGCCTATACAATTTTGTATGAAAAGGGTTTTTGTTGTTGACTGGAGCACAATGTTATATAACAATTCGAGTACCTACAAAAATACGTACTAACGTCACGTTCCTCTACACGTTTCCTTATGACGACAGAAAGTATTATATAACATATATTTGGTTCCAATAATATTGGCATTATTATGAACGTGACAAATACGGAATATTCCTACCTTTAACGGCTCGACTAACATAAAGCTAAAATATGGTTGTTATCTGTTTCACTGAACACTTAAAAACAACAAATATTTACAACAAAACCTCAATGTTCTGACTGACCTACATTAAATCATCTTTAACGATCTGCTTCAAGTCGGTCAGAAGTACTCAGAAGCAAAGGTCAAAGTAATTACTGCACATCAAAATAAGAGAATAACTAGATTGCTAAACTGAGACGCCAATTAGAATTTATGCATTTGACATTTTGCTAAAAATAATAATAAATAAGTGAAACTATTATTATGTATTTTTCAAAATCTTATTTATCTCAGCTCAAAGCTCATTATATTTAGGACTATAAAATAGTAACTAAGATATATTTGTATTGTTACCCTTCTATTGTCGTTAAATATATAATAATTTATTTAACGATAATAGAATAGAATTATTATGTAGTGGGAGTCTGGTGATCTGTAACACAGGGTCTTACCCTATCACAGACACCAGCCTCTCACATAACAATATTTATAATGTATATATGTATGTACTTTTAATCTCTTATAAAATTGCATTTGTTGTGTTGAGAGGAAATAAACCAATTTTTATTATTATTATTATTTCAATCGAAGTCACTGACAATAAGTAAATGATCTATTTCAATTGGTGGCGCAACTGCAGCTGATGTTTAACCTTAAACCGATCTTTGTCAGTGTGACCTGCCACCTGCCTGGTCATCTATTTTGCAGACTGTTGAGATTAACAGAACTTATCAGTTTGAAAGTCAACCGTCCTTGTAACTGACGTTATCGTTAACAATGAACTACTCGTACTAAGGGCTATAGAAAGTTTATGAAAAACACCGCAGGCAAGGTCATCTATCAACAAAAATAGAAATGTTGCGACAAATGACAATAGCACCATCAAAACTAGACTTCGTAATAAAACCATAATATGGATTCGTAACCAAATGGGGTTTTTGCCCCAATACCAGATCAAGGGCACAGACTTTTACTGGCAGACAATGGGTGACATTGAAGCTTGAGGCTTATCGTCGGAAACGGAGCACCCTAAATGACTCAGTCACACTGAATATTACATGACTTGATACTGCTTTTAGTACAGAAGACTTCTAAGAAATCATAGTTTACCTGAAGTATCGAGTTAGAAATGATGAGATTTGCAGACACAAAAGGACCGATAGGGCACGCAGAATTGGTAAGCTTAGGTGACAGCGGGCAGGGTGACATTGTTCGAAAAATTTGCAAAGGCTGGCTGATCCAAGTTAGATATTATGTATATGGTTAACCATGATAATAACCAAAATTAACCAGCTAACCGTTGGATATAGAGACTAGAGATCTTTGACGGAAGCCTTTTCTAGCTTTAGGTGTATTTAAAATTAATGCCTTTTGTGTATGTAACTGAGCAAGTGGTGACCTATCTGAGAAGAACAAACTACCCAATACCCAAGAAAAGACTTAATCGTAATTTTAAAAGTAAACAGAACGAAGTACATTATGTAGATACAATAATACGGGGGCACTACCTAGCCAGAAAGGCTCCGAGCTAAATCACTACAAAGATGAACTCAATTAAATCGTTTAAGATTAATATATTATTTTATAAAATTCTCATTTAAAAACAAGGAATGCGACTTCTCTCATGAACGTCAGCCTCGAGAGTCCTAAACAAAAGAGTAACAATTCGTTATTCAAAATATTTAAAACGTTTATAATGAAACATGAAATCTGACCAACAGCCAGTAACCACAAAGGAGATCGCTCCTAACAGTACTATGTATATGTAATATTAGCAGCAATACGTTACTCTTGTTGAAATAGTTGATCAATCCAGTTTATTAGTTCGGCAGTGTCAATGACACAGCCAGGTGTGAATGGAGTGCGAATGGCAGAGTGACAGTACGTTGAACTGGTACTAGTGTGCGTTACTCTATTTCTTTACATTCATCTGTCGTTCAGTGTGTGCTGATTTCATCATGTTATATCGTGCAGATATTGCCCCGATTCAAGTGGATCCAACTACATCCTCTTCGTTTTTAAATCTGATGTTTTTATATTCACTCGTATAAATGTGTAATCGACGCACCATGGGGAGGGAAATCGATATCGACTTTTTGACAGCTCTAAAATTAAGATACCCATCTCTTGTCAGTTTTCATTTCTAAAAGGCGAAAGGAAGGACGATCTAAACCAAGCAGCCTCATTATCTGCCATACTAGGTGGAACAGACGACTAAGCGTGCCCGAAACACGAAAAACTATCTTAATAAAAATCACTAACATCCTGAGGGGCCAGCAAGGTAAGAGTATAAAAATGTTAAATTATGTATGATTAGGACGATCCCATTTGTTCCCCCACCACTGTATCTCATCCGACTCTCGAGCAGGTGTCATATATGTTTTGTTTTAAGTCCACATTCCAACGAATCATCTATAGTCAGTTCGTTGTCATAATTTATAGCAAAGTAAAGCTAAAAACTGAAGACAGACAACGGCTGCATGGCTGTTGCCTTTGCCTACTCCTTATAGATGTAAAAAAAAGCAATTGAAGCGAGACGACGTGTCATTTGTTTTGTGCAGTATTGACTAAGATACATTTAAAGCCTAGGCAACTAGCTAAAAGGGACGACAGTCTGTCTAGTATCCATATTAGGACTATGATTATTCGATGTTAGTGATTTTTTTTATTTATTTCAGTCGTGGTTTTCGATGAATGTCACATTGTTAGTACTGGCATAAATATATCATGATGCCATTATTGTGTATCAGAATATGAATCTCTTTTATGTTGCGATATTGACTTTTCTTTTGTCATAAGATAATTTACTGTTATTGCTTTTTGTATTATCATTTTAATGTTTGCAAGTATTGTATGACTTTAATTTGTTTTAAATTTATGCGAGAAACATTCAACAAAGTAAGACATTGCAAATTGCAAAACGTTTCTGTAACGTTCTTTTACTGTCCAGAAGTAAGATATCGATCAGGAAAGTTGCTTAGACTTTTTTAACTACCGAAATTTAAGATTTTGGAAAAGATCCAGAAAAAAAGTTGAAAAAAATAATGAAAAAAATAGTTGAAAAAAAGGTTGAAGAAGAAGAATAAGTTGTTCAGTTTCATACTTACTCAACTTTAACCTATTTACTTAAAAAAAAGCCATACTCTCATCAGAATGCAATAGTTTTGGGTCGAGTTTGCCAAAGTGACAAGTTGCGAATGGTACGATCAGCTACTAATCCCATTCCTGTTACCAAGTGAACCTAAACACTACCTTTCGGCCGCCATCGAAACTGAGTTTTGTAACCAGTTACGACTTTTATTACAAGACGTTGTTTAAACACGTAAATAGCAATAGGGTAAATAATAATTGCTTTCTAAATTCATGTACGGTTGACGTTTAAAATTCTAAAAAAACAAGACCCCAAAGAAGTAACCAAACTAAAACAAAAAGTGCTCGCTCCAAATACGAGAGAACAACTACCAACAACTACTAACATCTAGTACCGAAAGTTCGCCAACAACTAATTTACCAGCTACTACCAGCTAATTAAGCAACGCTCCCCAGGTAATGCAGAGAAGCATTATCTGTAGGAGCTGAACTGAATTAGATGATAATAAAAAACACACACTACAAATACAACAATGCAGACCAATACAAAACTTAGCAATTGAAACTATCTATGCCAATGAACATGCTGAAAACAGTTAGAAAGCTAAAAAATTAACACCAAAATAAAGACTACATGCATCGATACAAAGTAATTAATTTATTTGTATTAAAAAATAAACCACAACCAACAGAATTAACCTCTTTCAGTTTTCAGTGTCTTTTCATCATACACAGTTTTAGTATTATTCATATAATTTATAAAATCTTTTAATTAAAGGACTCATCGAGAGAGACCACTGGCGACCGCAGGGCCGGCAGCTTCCTGGCTCAAAGAATCAGTCTAGCCATTCAGAGGGGGAATGCTACCAGTATCCTGGGCACCACGTCTGGCGGGGACGCGCTGGACGAAGTGACTTTCTTGTGACTGTTTTTTTATTTATTTTTTGACTTATTTTTCCGAGCGAGTGAAGCGTCTCTGCTTCAGCTTGGCCAAATTTGCTTTTGTATGTCTGTCTTTCGCATTTCTCAACCGATTCTCGTGAAATTTTGTGAGCAGGTTCGATAAATTAATCGAATTTTGTTGTCGAGTCAGTTTTAGGAAATTTATAAAAAAATACGGAGTTATGGGGGTTGCCAGCTTACAAGGTCTACCGCTGAGGCTGTTTTCCTCTACAGGTCACATTTTTCAACCAATATAATGAAATAAAATAAAATAATATAAAAACAATAAAAAAAAATAGTTTAAAAATAAAAAAAATATCAAGGGGTCGGGGATGTTTGTGGAGAAAAAATAAAAATAAATATGAAAAGATATACAGACTCGCGAGTTCGCGAGGTCTGCAGCTCACAGAGCCACTAGTTTGTATATTATTTTACTTTTTATATACTGATTAAAGGGAAGCGGTAAATTCGCAACTTAATTCAAATAACATACAAGTATTTCGAATAGGCAATGTATTTCAAAGCAAATAATATTTAATGGTTGAAAATATACTGGAGAATTTCAAAGATGTTGGTAACAAGAAGAAATTTTAGAAGAAATTTTGCAGGCCAAAGCTCAATAAATCATAACAACACTATGAATCTTACTTTGATTCGACCTACAAATCTCGCAATGTCTAACCAATGGTATTCATTTTATTCTTGTATCAGTAATGTAGTATCATCCATCAGCACTTGAAGATTGATATCAATAACAGATTTGGGTCATTCTATAGACGGAACACTACAATGTTTTAGTAGATCATTCATTTAACTATTATTGTAGCTTCTATCAGACAGTGTTTTCTTTTCAAAGTGTACAGACAGAATCAAATACAAAAGTTGTAAACATTCAGCAACATTAAATAAAAAATAATAGCTCAATCGCTCATTTAAACCTCCAAGGTTTGCGAAAGAAACCATTGCAAATCGTATCCTAAATGTACATGGACAGCCTACAGTTAAAATAAAATATACAAGTTCATCGTCATATATGAAATTTCTCAATCTCAATAAATTGGAACTGTATACCCAAAGGAAGTACTATTATGCAAGCTGGCACTCCACTCTATAACCTACAAGCACTAAGGTAGTGCTCTGCATTTTAATGAGGCTATCACAGATTTATAGTACATATAAATACATGGTAAGTAAGTACTAAGCGGAAATCCCTGTAGACTTAGATATGTTGCGGCATACTATCTTTGGGCATATTAATAAAGTTATATCGGTCTATTTTTGCCAGATCGTTAACTTTAATGCAATCAATCAATCAGCCTATTGCTGCTGGACGTAGGCCTCCCCAAGGGTACGCCAAAGCGCACGATCACCCGCTTTCCTCATCCAACCACCACCAGCGACCTTCCTCAGCCTCACCTGGCAGTCCAACTTTGATCCAGTAAAAGCAAAATTTATAACTAACCAAATTTATGGAGCTTTAACCTATAATTTTAAGGTTAGGTTGGTTTAAGGTTAATAGGTTTGGTTTGGTTGTTTAAAGTATAGTATTTAACCAGGTTTATTACAAAATCTCACGATTAGGACCAAATATTATTGTTTTTGATATGGAATCCTTCGTTATAATTATAATCACCAACAGCTCATATACGTCCCCATCAGGGGCTCGAACCTACCCTCAATTAGGGCGATTAGGCCTTAGTCGATCATATTGGCCCAGTGCGGGTTGGTCGACTTCACACACAACCTTTGAATTTCTTCGCAGGTGTGTGCAGGTTTCATCACGATGTTTTCCTCGAATAAACGCACATATGAATTCGAAATTCGAAAACACTTTAGTACGTGGTGGGGATCGAACCCACGTCTCCCGGAAGGGAGGCAGCGGCCCTAGCCACTAGACCACCGACGCGCTTATAATATGAAGCCTGATTTCAACTTTATTCCGTGTAAATAAATTAAAGCAAAAGCAATGCTGTTCTTTACGAAAATATACCTAGCAAAACTTATCTTTACATAATCGCTTAATATCACGTCGAAGAATGGGTGAATCATGTAAAATAAATGACAACTCAGCACAAATTGAATTACAAGTAGCAAAGTTTAGATTAGATATAAGATCGATCGATTAGATTGATCGCTTGTCAAAACAATAATATTATGTATTGTGTGTAAACATGTTTATGTTGTAGAGTAACAATTAAAACACGTAACAGTTTAGAAGGCAGGTACTCGATATTTTATGAGTCGTTATCAGCTCAAAATATTTGCCCACGAAGGGGCTTGAAACTATCCAAAATTAGGACGATTGAACTCATAACTTACAAAGATTGTTCGATTTTACACACCACCACCAACGTATAAGTTTTCTTGTTAGCTTTTTCTATATATTTTTTCTAAGTTTCTTTATCTACGTGTAGCATCGTGTAGGTTACGTTATCTACGTGATGTAACGAAAAAATAAAGTTTTGATTTTTGGCTATTTTGAGCATCGGACAGATATGCATTATTATTATGACTGTAGAAATCTAAAACCCATAGGTCCGTGATTAGCTTCGAACCAGAGACTTTGATTCAGGAGGCAGTAAACTGATCCCTTACACGTTGACACTCTTTTGCACCAAACACGTAAATAAAGAAAATCGTGCTCAATCGCATATTCAAGAACGCCAGCGTCGTCGTCGTCGCTGTCAACTTGTCACAGAATGAGCTCTCGACCCATTTCTTAACAAAAGAAAAGAAATGCAAGAACAGGCTAATTATCTCGCACGTGACTATACAGGGAAAGAATCCGAAAATCGCACGAAAGATGCCGAGTGCTATGCTTAGTTTTACTCTGACATTTGTATGTGACAGTAAAATTGACAAAAGATACAATTCCTGTGGAGTTTCTTCTGGCCGTTCTTCTCCACAGAGGGCGTACACTGGTAGTGAACGTGCCATCCAGTTAGCTTTGACGTCGAAAAATGATTTGTAAAAATCTTAATTCGAATAAAAAACATTTTGACTTTTGAGAAATTCAATGATTTGACTGTTCTTTAGATCAGGATTCATTACACATGTAGAGCGTACGAGACTAGCGCAAGTTTGTTTTGGTTCATTTACTTCTATCAAAGCTACCAAAAAAGCTAAGCTAGCTGCTAAATACCTGGGCCGACCGAGCTTTGCTCGTGCCATCTGTTGGAAATTTTTTGAACCACGAAAAAACATAATAAGAAGTTTTAATTATTGTAATTTTTGTATTTAAATACTAAATGAAAGAATAAAAAAGTAAATAACAAAAAAAAAACAGAAACATGAACAAAAAAAAGAATATGTCTGTCGAGATTCGAACTTAAGACTCAAGACTTTTCAGACTCGCAGTTTCCCGACTGAGCTATTGTGATAGGAGTTGCGTGAGTGATTTTGTGTACTTTATGTAGTACCTAGATAACCTAACTAAGCTCGGGATCATTTCGATTGGGAGAAAGCGTTAGATTCTGTACTAAGCTGTAGTGTCTTGACTATACCTGAGTTTGCAATACTTTTCTGGTTTTTACTTAAAATATATTTTTTGTGTGGTAAAAAGTGTTTTTTCAACAACGCAGCAGCAAACGGGTTATGCTACGTTAACAGATTAGCTGCGCTCGTTGACCCCTCACCACCAATTAATGGAATTCGACTCTTATTAGTTGCGGTTAGCAATGCGATACTTGATGGTTTGCGGCAACATCTTGAGTGTCTTCGTTCCGGTACATGGAGATGTGTTTCACTGTAATGTACACGGTGTTAAAGAGAGGAATTAAATGTCAAGAAATGAAGAAAATGAATTAAGTCCGGTTAAAATGCCGTTCGAGTTGTAATGGGTTTGTTAGTTTTTGAGAGTGTAGAAGATTTCGATAACACATGCCATGAAGTTTGTAATCTGATTTGCATAGTTAATGCAGAAAAACTGAGCAATGCAGGAGATAATTATCTGGAACGGATTGATCCGAAGGCATTGTAAAACTGACAAGATCGCGATGATATGGATGTCACAGAATTGTGAAAACAAGTGGAATAGAGAAGCAGCTTACACTTAAATATCACTCAATAAGTTGATGTATGCAGAAAATAATGATAATGATTCTACCTACAAGCACCTACAAGGGTATTTGCAGTATATAGATCGACCGGTGTATTATTACTCGCATACGGTGCCAAATCTGCTAATTATTATATTCACCGTATTATCAATTATTAACCAATAAATAAAAACACCAAAAATAAAAGACGCTTAATTTTTAACGATCTATAGCCAGAAGGGACAACACTGCCTGCTCTGTTAGAAGCGTTTCATCTTGTAAGATCGTCTATAGTACTAAATAACTTATCTAAAATAAAGATTAAAAAGCCAACAACGTAAGTAGAAACTGTCATCATACACACGAGACTTTTCAATAAGTGGAGCGTGTCATTGCGTACACAACGCTGTCAATTTTAATATTACGGCAACGGATATGGTATAAAGAATGTCTATTGCGTGTATTTGTACAATTGTTATATATATTTTGAACACGTTACATAATAAAAAAATTTGAATGTAAACTAGACGACGAAATAATGGAACAATCAGGTGGTGATAGTAAATCAAAAGTTGTTTAACTATACATAATAAATCCTTGTGCCTATAATGAGATGGTCTATAATCTGATGTTTAAATCTCAGGTTAAACATACAAGATGATCACGTACCAATAAAATTACACCAGAGGAAAGTATGGCATACCTTGTTCAATTGCCTTTAATAGATAGTTATAGAAAAAACTTTCTTTTAATCGCTTGAACCTGTGGTACTGCTTTCGAACCCGTAAACATTACTTCTAATTTTAGATCATCTGCTTTACTAAGATCCTTGAGCCAGTTATTGAATATATCGACGGTTGTGCTTTCAGGCAGGTCTTTGTAAACCGGTCGAGAAATAATGTTTTACAGACCATTGCTTTGATCCTTTATCTACTGGAGTTGGGCGTCACAGGTATTGGTAAAGCATTAACAGGTAGATAGATATGCGTAAAAATGTGCATGTTTACTCGTAGTCTATTCTTGATTACGTATAACATACAGGGAAACAATGGAGTTGAGTCATCTATATCTAGTATGCAGTCAATACAGTTACTATTAAAGCTACTATAAAGTAAGGAATATCTACACTGTTATGAAAGAATACAAATCCAGCAGAAAACTCAGATAAATATGACAAAAATAGAAATTATGAATTTAATTTTAACAACGCTTATATAACTATAATATAATAAGTGGAATAATAAATTATAATCATGGGAAACTGACAGATAATGGGAAAAAGTATAAGAGTATAAGACATGACGAATGCCACCGCAAGACTCACCTGGGCAAATCCGAAACCCAATGAGTGATGTCAAAGTGCTGGTTCATAGAAAATTCGATGACTCAGATCAGAGTAAACTTAAGAATATAGGTGAAGTCAGTTATCAGATTATTCACGAAGGAGGACAAGAGGAAGTAGGATGTTACTTAATGATAAGTACCAGCTTGCACCGCAACTGTACCCTCCTTAACTATGGATATATGCAACAGAACTCTACATAAAATTACGATTTTACAGAGTCACCTTGAAACTAATTTAGAATCTTTTCTGTAGCGTCCACAGCTTATAATCCCGGAACAAATTATAATGATAGGAAATAATACTCACAATAAAGTATTATAATTTTACACAAATTTGAACTAAACTAATGCCGCTGCAAAGGCAATCCTTTGGAGGCTTATATTCAGTCCGTGACCTACTTAAACTTTGCTTATTCGATCATAATTTCATATGTTAAGATAAAAAATGTGTGGTATTATCCTTGAGACAAGGCAAATTTCTGAACTCCGCTATGAAACAAAAGTTACAACTAGACAATAAAGCTATAAAAAACAAGAACGAGGCAGACCAAAAGTAAATAACAAAGTGGACACTTTGCTAAATTTGAAGGTTTCGGAAATTCTAGTCTCCCACGCAAAAAGGTCGTTGCCAAAAATACTTAAAGTATAGAAGCAAGTGAAATTGTTATAATGGTGTTCGTGGGAATCAACCTACGTACTGGAGCTCATAGAAGGCTTGTTAAAGTAATACGTTCGTCTTATATTTCTCGTTCCTTGGACGTGTATTTTTGCTTTGAGCTAGAAATGAGCGAACTCGCAGCGGATTTGTATGGCTGCAAAAACCCTCCTTACCGTAATTTATCTACACCACAATAAAAATTGAAACGTTACAAAACTTCAAATATAATCATTATATTATGTTGTACGATTAATTGAACAACTTTATAGTTACATTAAAATGCCAATGTATACTTGATAAAACTTTAATTAGTTCCAGTCAAAAAGAAACCAACATGATTTTTTTCATCAACTGCATTATCTAGAATTTCTAGAACCTGTTCCTCAGGAAACCTTATTAATCTTAGTTCCTTTAGAAGAAAATAACTCATATAACAGCCGTCGCTTACACAACATCCATACAACCACCAGTGCACAAACGATTCTCACCTTAGGTGGTGACAACACAAGGCTGGAAATACTAATCCAGACATTGCCTAAGATCGTAAAATACAAGTCTGAACGCTACATATATTTCTTATTTTAGGCTCGAGGCAGGAAAAGAAAAGTCATAAAAGTTAACACTAATACGGGAAAACACGGGAATATAATTTATTTTGATTTACGTTGTTGTTTTCTCTATTCCCAGGCCTTTTAAGAGCATGAAAAGTGCAATAATTTCAACGGAATAATATAATGGCGCTTGTGATCTGAACACAGCACAACGATCTTTTTCTGGAGAACTTTTCAGCTGGCAAGAAACACCTTGCTGGTCTAGGAGGAAAATAATAACAAAATGCAACAGCTGCTTATCGCCTCCGTCTCACTCAAAAGGCAACAAAAATTTGAGCTTTGAAGTGTCAAAATTCTTATGCAGACGATCTAGCAACTTGAACAGAATACTCGTGGTTTTCTAGACGTTTATATAATCAATTTGATAAATAATATTGACCTGAGATGAATCTCAACCAAAGAATATGAGTGTTACAGGATATAAATAAAACCTTAATAACATTTCAAATTCACGTACACCTAAAGCCTAATCAAAACCTTAAGTATTTGAAATGGAAGTTTTCAGAAACACTGAACTGATTTTCAAAGGTTGTTGTAAAACTTCCCCAATTTCGGGAAATCCTCTTACAATGAGCTATGGTTTTAGAATTTGGCAACCGTCGCTCATAATTCTCCCGAAGAGGCACATCTGGAGCTGAATAGGCGAGTATTATAAAAGGAGGGATCAAAAAGTAGTGAGAATGAAATAGAATATAATGACTATTGATAACTTAATAATTTATTTTTCTACATAGTCTCCGAGTCCAGCGCGTTTCCAAGGCTTGAATCCCTTTTAAAAAAAAGTTTTGTCTTGGTTCTGCAAAAAGCTCTCCACGGCATCCATCACCTCGTTATCGTCTTCGTACCTGTTTCCCCTTAAGTATTCTTTCAATTTGGGGAACAGATAAAAATCGCTAGGCGCCAGATCTGGTGAATAAGGGGGGTGGTCAACCAATTCGAAGCCAGCTTGCTGAATGGCAGCCATCGCAACTGCCGACCTGTGCGCGGGTGCGTTGTCGTGATGAAACAGCACGCCCCTTCGAAATTTCCCTCTCCTTTTCTCTTTGATGGCATTCCTCAACTTGGGAATTAAAGCTGCATAATATTGGCCTGTAATAGTGGTTCCACGCTCCGGGTAATCAATCAACAATATCCCTTCTGAGTCCCAAAATATTGAGGCCATAACCTTGCCAGCCGATGCCACGGCACAAAACTTCTTCGGGATCGGTGATGATGGCCGTTTCCATTGCGAAGATTGCTGTTTTGTCTCAGGATCAAAATGATGGACCCATGTTTCGTCCATTGTTACGAAACGAGACAAAAAGTTCTCAGAATCTTCTTGAAACTTGTCCAACAATATCTTCGAAATGTCAAGTCGATTTTGTTTCTGACTGTCGGTTGACATTCTCGGCACCCATCTTGCGGAAACTTTTCTCATATTCAAAGATTGTTTCAATATGGATTGAATAGTTCCATATGAAATGCCCGTTTCTTGAATTAAGTATCGGATGGTAACTCTTCGATCGCTCAATACAATTTACTCGACTTTAGCAACATTTTTTGGGTGACTGACGTCGATGGACGGCCGCAACGATGTTCGTCTTCCGTGCTCGTTCTCCCTACTCGAAACTGAGAAGCCCACCTTGCGACAGTAGAATACGGCGGAGCAGACTCTCCTAATGTTGCCTCCAAATCGCAATGAATCTCTTGAGTCGTTAACTTTTTTAAACAGAGGTATTTAATAACGGCTCGCACTTCGTTTTTCTCCATTTTCGAGAACACGTTCCGACACGAAGCAAACAAATGACTACATTCAGAAAAAAACAAAAGAGAATCGAAGATTTTTTTTCTTTATTAATATAACAAATATGTATCTGAGCTATGCCTGCCAGTATTTATTTTTCTTACCAAGGAGTATGTCGTTCTCACTACTTTTTGATCCCTCCTCGTAAGTTAGAATATTAATTTTAATCCGTATTCATAATATGGTGATAATTTGTGTATCAAATCTTGTTAAAATGTTACTTTATTGATAGACTGCCGAATTTTTTAGGGGGTTTGTTCTTTGGAGACTTGAAACTTGTAATACCAGGAATTACTGAATTGGAGTACATACGTAGTCTAATTTAGATACATAGTGAAGCACAGATTTAGACATTTTCAAACTAACAGAAAAAAAAATATTTAAAGGGGACAGAGCGTTTTTATTGAATGGGGGTCTCCATTCAATAAAAACGCTCAGCTCAACACAGTTTTCTTAAAAAGCTGGAATTATCTGCCATCTTTTTGTTGAGTCCCGTAATGAGGTCGGCGGCTTTAGCAATAGGGCTATTAATAAAATAAATTATGAGGCCGCAGCCATTTATAAAATTTACGCCGCTGCTGCTCTTAAAGATAGCCAAAACAATTTCTTGGAAAAATGTTGAATTTGAATTATTGACGCCTCTTTAAAACAGAAAATTTTCAAAACACGAAGATTTCCATAGCCGATCTCCTGCAGACTTCAATCAGTGAGACAATCTTGTTAATAGTTGAGAAGATTAAGTAATTATAATTACATATAACTTACGTAATCTTTGGAACAAAGTCTGAAGTATGCTGTGAATGCGAGCGAAACCTACTAGAACATAAGGACTACAGAAAATCTTCTCACGCGTATTTATATGTATTTACTTATAACAACTTCTTATGTTGTAGTTAAACAGCAAGCACCAGGTTGAGAAATGTAACCAATTCAAAGCATGACTGAATTCCATGTTGAATTTGACTACTGCCATGGGAAAAAGGAAAAGAAATAAATGTACAATCTACGAAACTATTTTTGATAAGGGTTTACCCACATCAAGATTAGTTAAAGGAACGCTTCAGACAGAACCCTTTTGTATAGAAAAAGTTGACCTAGTATTTGCTTGTAATAAACCTAAATACTACTTAATAAGTATCTTATAGACATTTACATGAAGAACAATAAGTCAGTTAGAGATAACTTTATGAATAGAACGCCTAGTATTATCATCATCATTATTTAAACATTCTAAGTATTCAATATCTACTTTCCTCAACCGCTACTTTAGCAGTTTCGACTGCCCTTGTAGCACTTATAGTAAATCTCCTTAAACAGCTCCCTAAAGGTTATTCTGACGGGTCACTGTGACCCAGAAGGATTAGATACGTCGAGTTAACCCAAGATATTACACTCATACTCGTAAGCCTTCTGAATGACTAGTATACGGTACTAGATGTAGTTAATACTTATAGATGCAAAAGAACGAACAGAAAAAAAACCGAATATTGAGTTGTTAGAGACATAATGAACATAGAGCTATAAATATAGAAGAAAATATAAGGAAGACAAATATTTACCGTCTTATAAGACATAACAGGCTAAAAATAACTATTGAAATATCTATGAAAACAGATTTTACGCATAAGATCAAAATAGAATCTGTCGATATGTTGCGCAATTTGATTTCTAAATAGCTGCAAGTATCTCATATTATCAACATGTCTAGAGTCTTTATTTGGATGACATTAGCATTAATATGAATGCTCTTATGTTATGTTAATTAATCTTAGCAAGGGACAAACTCTGCTGAAAGGGTATGTCATACAAAATCTTCTGAAAGTAGAGAGCATAAATTACAGTAAATATATATAATTAGATATAATTATAAAGATGATTCAGATCCATTATAATTATATCGGTACTTAGAGAGTTGTGCTTTTGTATTTCATCGCAACTTGGTAAAATCACCGGCATTTAAGCATTAGTATGTTTTCTTTGTCATTACCATTAAACTATGACCTGTTTCACGATGTTTGCGTTTATGTGCTGGAATATTTGAGTTATTGCAATAATCCCCATTGACTTATCATTTTGCGATGCAGGTTCTTCTTCTTTCGAGTCGATGGCTCCTCAAAGATTTTATATTTTATTTGCCCAGCATGCCGTCACCCTGATTGCTCCATCTGAGACCTCCATGAGCTCCTCCAGGAAGTTATATAGGGTTAATAGCAAAATTTATTTTACTAGTCAGCCTCTCTGGTGTAGTGATCAGAGCGTTCGGCTCTCGATTTAGAGTAAGAAGTTCGAGTTCCGACAGTCAAACAAAAAATATTTTGTATAACTATCCCCTGCATACTAATTATTCGAAAAGTAAGGTGATGTTTTTTTTTCTGTTTATCTACGGAAGCGTGTCAAAGTCTGAAACCAGTGTGAATTTCTGAATTTGATTTGGTTTGATCAGGGTTTCTGAGTACGTTTGTCGTTCTTACAACCCAGACAATGTGATGATGAGGAGTTATTGAAACATAGATTATTCCATTATAATTTGAATAAAGCCTACTTCCATCAATTTCCTGTAATATAACACTAAAACCCCTCTAGCTCAGGCTTAGCGGGGATTAGGGCCAATACCGGTAACCGTAAGATACACGGTAAACGATGGCGCGATTATATCTAATTGCCTGGGAGACTCTAGAGTTTATGTGAGTTTAAAAGATCTACTCTTATTGATGCAGCAATGTTAGCAGCTTTGGTAACTTTTCTAGAATAGGCTGATTAAACTCAATCCTGGAAAAGGAAAGAGTATGAAATGAGTTTTACAGTCAACTCTTAATAAGATGGATAGTTAAGGCATTTTTCTTCTAAGTACTCCGAGCCGTCAAATGGCTTCAGACTTGGCTTGACTAGAAAGAAACCGACACCAAAGCAGTTCGTTAAAGCAACATATATTCCGAAACACGGAATATGCTTTAAATAAAAACTACATAGTACATTTTACATTTTTCATCCAAATACGAAGTGATGCGACATTAATCTTTTGGTTTACTTTCGTTTGGTGGTACTTTTACAATTAACTTATGTTGCAAAAATACACTCTTAAATGTTCATTATCATGATTATTCTGAACCCACTATTGGGTATAGGCTTTTTCTGATGTGCCATCCGTATCCAATTGGATCCTTTCTGTTATTTAGTACTTATCCAAATACTTCAGTAAAGAAAATGACTTGTAACTTTAATTATGTGTCATTTTAAACACGTGACCTCCACGATGTTATCAGTAAATTTTAGTACCGCAAGACTGGTATTAGTGATTAGATGCACGACGACGGCTTGTTTCTGATCGTTCAAAATGAGATTATTGTTAGTAAGATTTTGATGTTTGATGCACCACCAACTCTCTTGATATAATTAGTAAATTAGTTATTACGATTGTTGACAATGAGCTGGTGTATTACTTCGCGCACGAGGAAGACGTGACGTGTGTTTGGATAAAAGCAAGTTCAGAGATGTGGTCTCTGCCTACCACGCAGGAAAAAGGTGGGAATTTTATGTCAAGCTTTGTAAATTCACTTCAGTCCATTCACATAATAGTCACCTCATATTTCCTCCAAGTAGTCAACCATGCACATGTTACTAAAGAAAGAAATGTAAAAAAAATATTATCTTTATTTACCTAAATATCTTCTTAACCTGATAATTAGCTGAATGAAAAATATTGACGGAAAGAAAAATATGTTTAAAATATAAAGTTGCAAGTTACCATTGAGAATGACTCATTGCTCTTACAAGGCCTTGTAAGGTTGAAAATTTGACCTCATACGGTGAATCAGTTTATTCAGCTAAGGATATATTTTGTATAAAATTCGACATACTTGTAAACAACAATGCACAAAAAACGAGAAATGAAAGTCATGCAACATTTTAAGAATATTATTATGATGATGGAATAGCTTTAATTTCTTCTTAGTCTAAACTATAAAGCTAATAATTAGGCTTTTTTTTCTGTTTCTTTTACGAGGATGAAGACAGAATATTTCTTGCATTATATAGGCACAGAATAAATATAAAAGTAGTTTTTTTCACTTATTCTTGCTTCTGACTTTGCCTCTTCCAGACTTCCCTTACATCATTTTTTAGTGCCTGGCCGCCACCATTCATAAAGGGAGTTTCGAGTACTTTACAATGAGGACCATCGGACCATTTAAAGGGAGAGTAGAAATTTAATTTGAAAATCAAATGCAAATGTTTCCGATTGAAAAGAAAGGCCAGTGATTATTCAGGGAAAGCAGATTCATTGTGTATTCTAATGCCACCCGATCCTTGTTTTTTTTTTTTGGAATGAAACACGTTCCATTAAATTGGTAAAAATAGCCTGCTGCCTACATTACTGTTTTTAAAACACGCGAAGTACTTACCTGCATTTGATTACATTCTTTCGAAGTGTTTGTGTTACGAACCTTTGTATCCATTAGGGTAATGTGTTTCAAATCAGTCACACACGTTTTTTACCTTCAGTTGAATTCGACGATGTCAATAGAAATAAGTACTACTTTGAAACAATAATATCTAGGTACTTCGCTGATTGACTGACGGCAGTTATTAATTCGAACCATACCATATAAATTCGACTGGATATCATTATCCTACAGCATGGTGGTCTATGGCTCAGTCTATGGTTAACCGGAAAAATATTAATGATTACATCCTGCAATTATTTCTATCAAGTCTACCGGCTGAATAAAAGGGCGCGCCGCCGCCGATACATAATTTGTGATAAAAGAACGTGCAAAAAACATTACATATTGAAGAGTATTATGGAAAATACGAAAGCTTTTAAAAAGAACATAAAGACAGTCATCTTACTTTTGCATTACAGTAAGAAGCAGCTAAAGTCGTTAAAAAACCAGGACTCTCGTTCCGGTGAATAAACGAATAATATACCACTTAACCAAACAAAAATTACCTCGGTAATTTAAAATTAAACTGACCCAAAGTAAACCTTAACTACAAACAACACATTAACTTAAACCGCAGAAGCAAAAGAAAACAAACCTTACCTTGGGAACTTAAATAAATGTCCAAATTATCACAAATTCACTATAATCCAAACACAACGGTAAAAATGTAATCAAATTACAATTGAAATCACTAATTTTGTTCGGTAGCACGTAATGTGGAGTACCAGGATAGCAGAAAACGGCGAGAACCAACGAGCGTCTCCAATACGCGCCAAACCGCGACTGACAGTGCCGCAAACAGGCTTGCCGGGCTAAACCACCTTTTAATACCTGACGAGAAAAACGTTTTCCACGACATCCAATACTGCTTGCGTACTCACCAAGCAACTGTAGTTCCAAATTTACGAAGTATTGGATGAGGACGCAACGATAAATTAGAAGTAAGACTCAAGAGACAATCGAAAGCGAAACAAAGTAGTAATTAGGTGTCGATTGGCAAAATTATTATTTGCGATTGCGATGTTTGGAAGCATGCGATCACGCGCTAATTGGTTTCACACTTTTCAGAGCAATTTTATGTTTCGTTTTCGTTGAAATTTAAACATTTTAGTCAGCCTGAAAGTAAATTTTGTGTGAAATTCGCAAAAAATCTTTAAAAAGTTTTAATTTAATTATGTTACTTAGATACGCAGTTAGAAAACTAGTCAATCTGTTTAAATATAGTCATTTCGAAATAACATATTCCCTTCTATATTGATTAAATTTGACCATGAAATTCAATATCCGCATTGTGCCGCAAAAACAGATAAGTCATGTCTTACGAACAACAAGTTATCTATGTTAAAGTAAAATGACTTACAGCAGTATTTTTCCGCAGTAAGCGAAAAACTTCTAATAAAATTTCCTGTCCTAATATATGAAGCAAAAAAAGTAAACAGAAGCGAACAAATTGTCGTTGTCGAAAATCATAACACGCGAGGAAGGTGGCGACATTGGGGAAGGTTTAAGCGCGATCAACATGCGGCGCCCTTGACCTGGATTGACTATCCTCGTGTCATGCTGCCCTGGTACTTTATTTGCTGATACAGGAAACTATTTAGCAAATTAATGCAGGTGGGGTTTGTTTATCTGGTCTTTAGCCTTTTGTTGGGGGCATAGTAGCTGATGATAATGGTGATTGATATCAGCCATTTTTATTTTTATTTTTACAAATATAATTTACTTAATTAATTTTTGCATACCCAGTAATTTACTGGTTAAGTGTGTGATACTACCAAAATGTAACAACTTTGTAAAAACCACATTTAGTGCAAATAAAGCTTCTATTTCTATTTCATGTATTCAATTTTGCTGTCTTGATTCGATTTTGTATAAAGAGCGCTTATGTTTAACAGAGGACTTACACGTGCGTTTTTGGTGATGATAAAAGATGTTTTGAGTAATGAGAACATATTAAAAAGTGAGTAGTTTTGTTACCAGTGTGTCTATGGCAGCTCTTTAACACTGAAATCAGGGTTTGAGAGATCGGTTGTTGAATAAATTACTAACCTCAGTTTTTATTATCATCATAAATCTATCAGCACATATTGTGTGCATTTCTCAAAAAAAATAAGTCTTCTCTAACGAAATTAATGATAAAATTCTAGTGTTTAAGTGAAAAATCAATTTGACCCAAATACGTCAACTTTAAAGTGGTTTCCGATGTAGTTTATTTAAAATAAATTGAATAGGCCGTCGTCGCCACCGGTTAAATCGATGCAGTTTTTTGCACTACAGGTTATGAAATAAGATTAAAGTGAAAATATAAAAAAGGAACCGTATTCCATCGTATAGGAAGATCGACAACGGACCTCACGAACCCTAATGTCAGTGTTACAAAGAATAATTATATAAACGAATTAAATACTAGTGGCTCTGTGAGCTGTAGACCTCGCAATATATATATTTTGAAATGGCTGATCTATGATTTTTTACGTTATCAACCCTCATAGTTCCGTCATTTTTTTAAATTTACAAAAACTGACTCGACAAAAAAATCTATTAATTTATCGAACAAGCTCACAAACACGAGAATCGGTTGAGAACGCGTTTCTTTCTCTGTAGATGAGAACAAACAGATCGAAAGATGGACAGATATACATACAAAAGCAATTTTGGCCAAGCTGAAACGGGGACGCTTCGCGCTCGCTCGGTCAATAAACGAATGATGAGAAAAAATGACGAACGAATGATTATAAAGTCAAACCATCTTGTTGTAGAGATAAACAATCTAAGCTTTTTACAATACAACTCTTATAAAGGTATGAATACCACCTGGTACTACGGTAAGAGACTCCATAGTGTTTACACAACTGCTTTTTTTTCAGTTAACACGTGCCCGGTAACTTCCACAGGCGATTAGCTATTCGAACTGTTTCAGTTCACGTCATCGAATGCACTACGTGGTGGATAAAAACCCTGTGCCAAAACAATTGCTTAGAAGTTTCTAGAAAATATTATTTCAAAGGGCACTAGACTGAAAACGCTGCTCCAATATTTTGATTCCATCTGTCGAATAACACAAATAAACAGAGGATATAATTAGTGATGGGAGTAGTTAGATCAGGTTAGGTAGGTTATTGGTAATAAGGTTGCTTTACTGCTCGTGTGGTTTTATCCCACATGAATTTTTCCGTGGGAAGAAGACTGCGGTTTTCTTTTGGTATATAATGAAATACGTAATTGCACATCAACAACATCAACATCAACGGCCCGTTACAGTCCACTGCTGGACTATGAGCCTCCTCCACTTAAATGTTTGGTTTTGCCATAATCTCCACGCTTGGCAAGCGGGTTGGAGATCGCAGATTAAAAGGTTACTGTATCAGAGAGCGCTGCTGCCCGTTCCCTGTTCAATGTGTAGTCCCTAAGTCGCCTCTTACGACACCCACGGGAAGAGTAGGGGTTGGTGACAAATGTATTTGTTGGTAGGTAATTGTTAAAAATTAATTTTTACATATTTCACCACCACCACCACCGCGGGTCCACCGGCGGCTACGCTCGCGTATAAGGTTTTCCCGTGGGAATAATTTTTCCCGTAAAAAGTATCCTATGTGTTAATTTCATCCAAATCCGTTGAGAACTTTAAGCGTGTGGCGGAACAAACATCCAAATATATATTTTCACATTTACAATATTGGTGTGGTGTGAAGTAGATTGTCCGGTGAGGTTTAGTTCCTTACCAGATTTATGTCCAGAATAAACAATATTTATATTATTTGCCTTGTTTTAACTCTAATCACAGATTAATAAATAGTTGTGCTATTATTGACTTCCGGACACAACGGGGTGTTTGTTCCACCCTAAACAAGTAACAGTCTAGTTACTGGACCGGTCGAAAGTTATGCCAGTTTTTTTAGATTGCTTTTTCCTGCTTACGTATGTTCAATATTGCTGAACCCGTTTTGGCTTGTTAGTAAACTCAAATGGCTCGTGGCTAACAATCTTACTACTTACTGCATTTAGTAGTGCTTTTGTGCTGCTTTTATATTTAAAGAAATTCGTTCTCCTTTTTTTTAATGTTACAGTTTGTTTGTTTAGACACCCTGTATAGAGTGCATTAGCCAACTTAATGTTTTAGTTTATCCCGTAGGAATAAGAGTATTTCCCGTGCATGCGGCGCGTAATATATTTTTTGGACTAACGTACTGAGCAATAAGTTACAATTTGTTATAACATTGCGTAGCCAATTCGCCTAAACTGTAAGCCTAATCTAATCGTCTGCGCAATTTACGTCGAATTGTACTTGTAACTTGTAGCCTCGTGAAGAGGCCCCCAGGAAGCTGTTTTTTACAAAACAAAAACGAGAAAGAATTAAAATCAAGTAAATGTTCAGTAAAGTACATCGACTCTAACTTCTCTAAAAAATACATATTTTTAGACAGAATATTTTAGCCAGTACGAAAGAAAAATATATGCTTTAAGGTAGTGGACCCCACTGTACCTTAGTACCTTACATCTAACCATACCAAATTCAGATGACATACAGACACTATTCAAAAACAATTTGTTTTGCATCTGTAAGATATTGCACAATAAAGTGATCTATAAACTTTAAATTCATGAATGCAAATGAATTCACGTCATTTATACGGGCCGTTACTCCATGTACGTGATACTACGTGATCAGAGATCTTATTTGTTTTGTATTCTTACTATCTATTTTATGATGGCTTTGAACAATGCAAGTAATCATCATAATCATTTTAGTCGAAAAACTGCAGGACTGCAACTAAGCAGAAAGCAGTATCAAAAAAGGTTACTATAGGATATCCGACAGAAAGCAGTATCAAAAAAGGTTACTATAGATAGGATATCCAACAGAAAGCAGTATCAAAAAAGGTTACCATAGGATATCCGACAGAAAGCAGTATCAAAAAAGGTTACTATAGATAGGATATCCGACAGAAAGCAGTATCAAAAAAGGTTACTATAGATAGGATATCCGACAGAAAGCAGTATCAAAAAAGGTTACTATAGATAGGATATCCGACAGAAAGCAGTATCAAAAAAGGTTACTATAGATAGGATATCCAACAGAAAGCAGTATCAAAAAAGGTTACTATAGGATATCCGATAGAAAGCAGTATCAAAAAAGGTTACTATAGGATATCTGATAGAAAGCAGTATCAAAAAAGGTTACTATAGGATATCTGATAGAAAGCAGTATCAAAAAAGGTTACTATAGGATATCCGATAGAAAGCAGTATCAAAAAAGGTTACTATAGATAGGATATCCGACAGAGAGCAGTATTAAAAAGGTTACTATAGGATATCCGACAGAAAGCAGTATCAAAAAAGGTTACTATAGGATATCCGACAGAAAGCAGTATCAAAAAAGGTTACTATAGATAGGATATCCGACAGAAAGCAGTATCAAAAAAGGTTACTATAGGATATCCGACAGAAAGCAGTATCAAAAAAGGTTGCTATAGATAGGATATCCGACAGAAAGCAGTATCAAAAAAGGTTACTATAGATAGGATATCCGACAGAAAGCAGTATCAAAAAAGGTTACTATAGATAGGATATCCGACAGAAAGCAGTTTAAAATGAAAGATAAAACTGGCAGCAAGAAAGGTTGCCAGTCATAAAACAGGAAAGAGGACGAATGCCTCGTTACAGATGTAAGAACATTCTAGATTGATATAAAGAAAAGAATAATAAACTATCATTATTATCTATTTACGTGCTAACAAAATACAACTACTAACTGTATTACTGAAAGGTAAGGATGATCGATGAAGCTTATTAAATCGATAACGGTAAATGTTATCGATATCGGCTATCGATCGCCGGTAAATCATTCTCACGGTTGCGTACATGACCAAATGTTTATTCAACCTATTAGATCATTTCTACATGCTATTTGTAAACAGTCGGTATTGTAAATAGGAAAACAAGCAGGCCTCATTTTTATTTTGTGTTCATATTGTTGGCTTGGTGTACGGACGCACTGGGCTAGCGTGGTCGACTAAGGCCTAATCGCCCTAATTCAGGGTAGGCTCGAGCCCCAGGTGCACCGCGGTGGGGACGCATATGAGTTGTTGATGATGATATTCCACCCAGGATCAGCCGAGTAGTCGAGCGTTCGATTCATTAGGGTTCGAATCCCGGCGGGGAGTGCCACACCTTTGCAAGATTTTCCTTAGTTTGGTTAGGGCTTAGGGAATTGCAGGCTGATTGTCCAAAACGGAAGATGATTACGGAAACCGCGGGTCCCCGCTGTTATAGGCGGCTCTATAACACTGATACCAGGTTATTCGTGAGGTGGTCGTCGTGCCCGGGAAAAACATTTCATCGTGCCTTCCGAAGCATTGAAAACGCTCACACATGCTCAACGAAAACAGTGCACTCTGTCTCGTCTTGTTTAACACCTTATATTATTCGTGACCACTTTTACTTTCCCAAAATCTAGACTACCAAAATACCATCCCAAATCTAACTTTCTTCTACACATCCATTACTACATCTAACGCGTTTCTAATTGCTCTCAGTCCAATAAAAGCAGAAATGGAAAGTGCACCGTGTGAAGTGGGTCGTATCGAAGCATTGTGCTCTATAACACATTGCATCTATGACGCCATAAGTTATGTCGAGGAGCAGTGAGCAGTGGAAATAACAGGGCAATTCAATTATATCATGAGGCGATAGCATCATATGTAATAGTCATCAACAGCTCATAACCAAGGAGCTCGAGTCTACCTTGAATTAGGGCGATTAGGCCTTAGTCGATCACGCTGGCCCAGTGCGGGTTGGTCGACTTCACAAACAACCTTTGAATTTCATCGCAGGAGTGTACAGGTTTCATCACAATGTTTTCTTTCACCGTAAGAGCGTCGAATAAACGCACATATGAATTCAAAATTCGAAAACAAATTGGTACGTGGTTGGGATCGAACCCGCGATGTAAGTAACAAGCATTATTTTAGATGGTGCGGAAAAAACTAAAGCTAAAGCTACAAAATGGTGTAGAAATAAATTACAAACTTGTTTCCGTAATTCCGGTGCTATCAAAAATATTTCAGACAGATGTGGTGAAAGCCGGAAAAAAGAAAAGGATTAGCAACTAGGAAAATCATGGCAATATAAAAGTTTGAATTATTTACTGCCGTTTTAAACTATTATAGAAGGGACGACGGCAGGCAGGCAGGCGATCGTGAAACATCAAACAAAACTTGTACAACATGAATAATTCGTCCAAGACATGAATGGAAGAAACATGTTGCATCCGCCTCACATAACGACAAAAAGACAGGAGAAGAAAAAAATACGTATCTATGAAAATGACAAAAATCTTGTTGACCGAGCGAGCGAAGCGTCTCTGCTTCAGCTTGGCCAAATTTGCTTTTGTATGTCCATCTGTTTGTGGATTTGTTTGTTTGTTTGTTTCACTCTACAGGTCGCGTTTCTCAGCCGATTCTCGTGAAATTTTGTGAGCAGCTTCGATAAATTGATCGATTTTTTTTATCGAGCCAGTTTTCGGAAATTTAAAAAAATGACGGAGTTATGGGGGTTGCCAGCTTACAAGGTCTACCGCTGAGGCTGTTTTCCTCTACAGGTCACATTTTTTAACCAATAAAAAAAAATAAGATAAAATAAAATAAAAAAAAAATACAAATAAAAAAAAAAATTTAATTTAAAAATAAAAATCAAGGGGTTGGGGATGTTTGTGGAGAAAAAATAAAAATAAATATGAAAAGATATAGATCTGAGCTGTAGACTCGCGAGGTCTACAGCTCACAGAGCCACTAGTAGTAGGACACATAGACGAAAACGAAATTTCTTTATTAAATTCTTTAGAAAACCTTTCCACGAAACTCAATACATGAAAGTTGCTTTGGGAAGCTATTTGCCTCTCCTAAATGATACAAAAGGTTACGAGGTAATAAATAGAATTACTTACGCCACCGATATTCTACGACGCGCCTCGCTCGGCTTCCTGAAACAAACAACAGAAAAGGTTACTAACGGGAAACAAAGGTTGTTTATAGGCAAATAATGAGAAGAAATTAAACAAAACTGTCGTGTTTTAACTTTACGAAAGAATAAAATGCTTTTTAGGGTTCTGTAGCCAAATGGCAAAAAACGGAACCCTTATGGATTCGTCATGTCTGTCTGTCTGTCCGTCCGTATGTCACAGCCACTTTTTTCGGAAACTATAAAAACTATACTGTTGAAACTTGGCAAGTAGATGTATTCTGTGAACCGCATTAAGATTTTCATACAAAAATAGAAAAAAAAACAATAAATTTTGGGGGTTCCCCATACATAGAACTGAAACTCAATTTTTTTTTTTCATCAAACCCATACGTGTGGGGTGTCTATGGATAGGTCTTTAAAAATTATATTGAGGTTTCTAATACCATTTTTTTCTAAACTGAATAGTTTGCGCGAGAGACACTTCCAAAGTGGTAAAATGTGTGTGTCCCCCCCTGTAACTTCTAAAATAAGAGAATGATAAAACTAAAAAAAATATATGATGTACATTACCATGGAAACTTCCAACGAAAATTGGTTTGAACGAGATCCAGTAAGTAGTTTTTTTTTAATACGTAATAAATCGTAAATCGTAAACCGCGGCTACTATCTAGTCACACACACACGTTACACGAGCCAAGTCAGTGGCCTTTGGCGGTTCTATAACACTGACACTAGGGTTTGTGAGGTCGGTTGTCGACTTTACAACCCACACGATGAAGAAGAAGAACCGCGATTTACCTTTCATTAAATCAACCAATTCAAATGTAAAAAATTAAAAGTAAAAAACATTTTTAAAAACAAGCTTTTATTTTAATGCGCTAAAAAGAATAAAATAAAATGTTACTTGCTGCTACGGAACCCTTCATGGGCGAGTCTGACTCGCACTTGGCCGCTTTTTTGTTTATTTAACTACTGGCTATAGCTAACTAGTTCTTTTTGAACATAAGAAACTGACTGACTGACATATCAACGCAGTGCGAAAAGTACTAAGCCTAGAAAGAAACATGAAACATGGACAGTAGGTTGGTCTTATGACGTAGGAAAGCACTAAGCAGTTGATACCTGAAGAGAAGTTGTTAAAGAAAGTGCTATCCCTTCCGAAAGGGAGAAAAAGGAGGGGATTGCAATGTGTACGAAACTAGAAACTAAGCGAACGAATTCGCATGTGGAAAGCTAGTAACGAATTAAATACAGAAGGAAAAGTCTAGCAAAAGCAAATTTTCCTCGCTGCCAAGTCAAATCAGAGCCGGTGAAATAATTGATGAAAAGCAGAACTTAATTAGACAAAAGTCCTCTAATGAACTTGCTGACCTTTCGAAGCCGAACAAAAGCCGACTATCTCTGAACGAAGTTTTTCCATTTATTCCTGACGCTCATATTTACATAGACAAGTGATTGAAAAAGCTCTTTTTAGGGAACATTTTTGCTTTTTCCAGACAAATTTTGAATTATCATTTAAGCTTCGTAAACGTTTTAGATGAAATTGACTGCCTTTCAGATTTTGCCTAGAGATAGGTTCGTTTCAAGAATAATGGTTATCGAAAGTTTTTCACAACATGTAACTAAATGTGCAGCACTGCTGTTACACAAAGGTATAAAGTGATGTCTAAGAACAGCAAATAAACTAGAGTTTTTTACTATAGAAGGGATTTATTTGCATTAAACATGGTGGGTTACAGGTGTTACTAATACATATTCAGCGCAAACATGTTCAGCTAAAGTCAAGTAGCATGCAAATTATGTCACAATGTTATCTAGTCAAGTATGGCGGTCATCGAGGAACTCCTTAACACTGTAATAATTTTTATTTTTAAGCCATCCATACATTATTTTTTTAAACAAAGCCAGATTAAATGATTTATAATAATTTGGAATTTTGTTATAAATTTTAACACACATAGATAAACAGTTCTTAGCATATTTTGCGCTCTTTGGTACCTCATTTAAAATTAATCTATAAATGTCTCTTTTTAATCTAGGGTTTACATCACATGCTTCCTTAATATAGATAGGGTGTACATTATATCAGTATCTTACATATTTTTTTGTTTCGTTTAAAGATTAAATACGAGTATAAGCCGGAAAGCAGGCGCCCTCTTTGTTCTTTTTATACATTTACTTTTAGAAAATACTTGTTTAGCCAGACTCCAATAAAGTATTGTTCGGTTTTCAAAGAGCTGTATTCAATGCATTAAATGGCGGAGTGGAGTATCGCAACTTGGTATCAGAGCAGTCATCAGAGCGGGCATCACGAGCCCACGACTCGTCGTGCACTCTGGCGCAGACGCGACGTGATCACCGCACAATGCCTTTAGAAAACATTACTTTGAGAACTGTTGTGAAATAAGCGCAGCTTTGTTTGGAGTCCAATAGGTAATCAAATTCCACAACGCAGGTTGCTCTAAACTAAAGGGAGGAGTAATGGTATAAAAGAACGCAATGGTCACGCTCATAACCTTTATGGGGTGAGTAGAACTCCTAATAGAAACAACCTTCTTCTGTTTTAATCGTTATAATACTAGGACTTATTACTTTTTGGTCACGTGTTGTCATAACTCATGACATGAAAATGGATACTGAAGAATGAGCAAATAACAACCAGATTTTACAATCGATTTACAACCAGTGAGAAGTTACAAAGAACGCAAAAGAATCTAACCTTCATAGATATAAAAAAAAAATTAAGCTGTTTATTATTGAATAAAACTTAGCATATTGATAGTAATATTAAACTATTTGTGTACATTTATTTAACTGTTTACGATTTTCGATTTTTACGGTGGTCGATGATAGATGAGACCACCTAAAAAGAAAAGACGTGGGGTATAAAACCTGGGGTTTCATAGCAGGTATTTCCATTACACTCCAAAAAGTATTTTAATCAAAGTCTTCAAACAAAATAAACGCCAGGAATTTTACTATTGAAATAAACTTTATTTTATTAGTTTACCGAGAGCTCCGATCCGAAAATAAATGCAAGATGTCCGAATCGAGTTCGCCGATCGATCGAACAGGCGGCGCGGCGGCCGGTATATTCAAAGTTCACCTCATCAAAAAGTCAAAAATTATTTATTTCCATAAGATCACTTAGATCCATCATTACATTTTTTTGGGTGAGTTCACTAACACAATGGCGGAACCTGTGGAGAAGAGCTCACCGAAGAAACTCCACTGTCATCGCATCTTTTGCGTTTCCTTTTTTATTAAATAAAAAATTAAAATATTACAAAATTAATGCTAATTAAATATCGAAAAGGCCTGCAAGCAATCTATTGCCATGGACAATGGACATATTATGTCCTCTAAGTAATCAGATATCCTATAGTAACGTTTTTCATACAATCTCTGTATTATAATTATTTTAAACTTGTCTAAAGGTAAGTTTCTAATATCAGTAGGAACCTTATTGTAATTAGTGTGTTGTATTCGTTAATGTAGAAACCTTCACTCCTAATTGAACATGTTCGCTTCTACATGTTGTTTAGTTTTACACAGTAAATTATTACTGAAAAGCTTTCACGATGTCAAAATTTCAACTTGCAAGGTTTTGGAGCCATGTTTAATTTATTTTATACGGATGATAAAGTATGTCTATTATAATATATCTTGTTTTAATTGTGATAGTATTTTTTTGAACTTTTCTAGGTTCTTAGGTACAATTTTATTCAGGTAATGTGAACAATCAAACTGGTATTTAGACGCTATTGCTTCAAGTCTGGGCTATTTTCGCAGTATATTTTATGAAGGGCAATCTGCAAATGGCAATTTTACACCGCCCAGCAAATCGAGCTATAAAGTTAGTCAACAAACTTAGGCAGAAAATAAAGGGGAAGATCGAGGCAATGACTTTCTGATGGTCATTGCACTTTGCCTTTTTCACTTGGTTGACTTTGATGCTATATACATTACAGTTGAACTCTTGGAATGTAAATCTGTAAGATACGCGGAAGAAATGCTAAGGAGAAACTGACTGACAGATCAATGCAGAGCCAACAGTATTGGGTCTAGAAACTTGAAATTTTAACATTCAGTTGTTTTAGCACCTAGGCCAACCAATACCAATACCGCGTACCTATGTGTTTTCGAATTTCGAATTCATATGTACGTTTATTCGACGCTCTTACGGTGAAAGAAAACATCGTGATGAAACTTGCACACTTTGAAATTCAAAGGTTGTGTGTGAAGTCGACCAAACCGCACAAAGACGACTAAGGCCTAATCGCCCTAATTCAGGGTAGGCTCGAGCCCCTCGGTGTTAATAATAAATTGCGATAGAATAATCTTTGGTTATCTTCTGCACAAAGACTTGTTAACCAATTAGATCGAAAACATTGAAAGAGGTCGAACCAGATTACAACATGAACTACACTGTGGTCATGTTAAGCAAAACGAGCAATTGGACACGGCAGCGTTTGGTAAAACCTGGTTAATTCTCAACGGTCCGATGCCCACAAATTGTTTCCAATAATGGAATTAAATACAGTTTTATTGGCGAACATTATTCATGATATGTGAATTACAACTGGATCAGGCGGAATAATAATAATTGGCTGCGCAAATTGATGTAAGCGTAACTTGGTTGAGCCAGCTTGATGTATTGATTTATCTATATCTATACTAATATTATAAAGAGGAAAGCTTTGTATTTTTGTATGTTTGTAACGAATAAAGTCCCTTATAATCGTGTGGAACAAAGTGGGATGAAATCAACGAATTATTTGGTGAAAATCGAAGATGCAGGCTTGTTTTTTTTTTAGATTTCGAATAAGTTAATTTATGTGGTGGAATGGAAGTGCTCTGGAGAGGTATATGCTCAATGGTGGGCGAAATAAGTGCTGGAGAAGAGAAGAAAATAAGAAGAAGAAGAATTTATGTGGTAACAATATATTTTTTCTTAATTGGTTGAGGTTGAATTAAGTCGTTCCAGAAATCACAGACCTTTGTCGACCTACATACAAAAGGTAATAATATTAATGTAACATAATTCAAAATGGATGCTAAATGTCACTGTGCGTGCAATGTTCCTAGTGCGAGCCAAACCACCATCTGGGGTCAAGGTCTTAGCGATGCAGACATCAGTAAACTGTCACGACTTTTTGTCTCAACTGGAGCCTCGCTTCAGAACCACTGCAATCCTTAAGCATGACTAACGATACTTTAATTAGTTCTCCTAGACAGATATTTTTTCCGAGCATTTACTGTCATGGTTGAGACGCAACAAGGGACAAAAAGACGCAGAAATATGAATATTATATTTTTTATTTGTTAAAAAAACATTAAATATATTTAAGATCAAATTATAGATTAGAGCTTTACAGAGAATATCTCGGAGAAGATTCCACACAAATACATTTGAGAGCGGGAGACGCGAGTTCGATCGCCACTTGCATATACTCCTGCGAAAAAATTCAAAGGTTGTGGTGAAGCCGACTAACCCGCACTGGGCCCGCGTACTATGGCCTGATTGTCGAACTTCAAGGTAGGCTTGAGCCCCTCGGTGGGGACATAATGAGCTGATGACATAAGTTGATGATGAACATTTGCAGTTCCAACGTCACTTATCCGCCAAAAAAATATATTCCTACTATACTTATTTCTTCCGTCTACCCAACAAGAGGATGTTGTTATCAACGTCAACGGCCCGTTACAATCCACTGCTGGACTATGAGCCTCCTCCACTCAAGTGAAGGGTTTTGCCATAATCTCCACGCTTGGCCTTGGCAGGCGGGTTGGAGATCGCAGATTAAAAGGTTAATGTATCAGAGAGCGCTGCTGCCTTTTCCTGGTTCAATGTGTAGTCCCTAAGTCGCCTCTTACGACACCCACGGGTCTTCCCGTAGGAGATGGTGACAAATGTATTCTACTCTGCCGTCACTACATGGCAACGGCACGGATGTTGTTATATAGGTATATTATATAAGTATGTACGAGACTTAAACTTCGTCTAAGTATTCATCAATTTCTATTAACAATTTCTCGTCCTTCAGATAAATTAAAGTCAAATTTGCGTTGTTACTACAAAGATAAAGGACGATCGTCGAAATTAATGTTGCCCTTCCATTATAATACACGTATGTGTGAAGTAGGTTAGGTACCTGCTGCAGTTGATATTAAATTTGTATTAAATATTTAAATATCACACTAATATAATAAATGTGAAAATATATTTGGATGTTTAGATGTTTGTTCCGCTTGAACGGATTTGGATGAAATTTGGAATGGAGATACACGGAGAACAACTCCGTGGTTATACAAAAACCACAAGGACAAAGTCGTGGGCGGAAAGCTAGTGTTTAATATAGATCCCTTTTGATGTACTTATGTAATAAAATAAAGCTTGTTGTCTTTAAGTAAAAGATTACTGAAGTTGTCAATATACGAGTAGTCCTATTTATTTTTCATATCTCATCATCCCATGATCCTTGATGAAACTTCACCTGTACCATTTCTCCCTCTAAATCGTTTTAGGCTTTGTGTGAATATTTCTAAAATTTAAAACTAACACCCATTAGGGAAGGTTCCAGACTCAGTTAATGAAAAGTAAACAGGAAGACCTGACTTCTGACGCCTCTAGTAGGAATTAATTAGTTATGGTCGAGATAAAAGCGCGCCGCGCAGCGCAGTTATCGAAGGAAATAATTGAGTTGGAAATAAGTGAGATATTAGGTATAAGCTTTTGTACTAATGAACGAAGTTTTACTAAAAAATGTGTTCACCTAAAACAAAAAATCATCAACATTTATAAACATGATGTTCTGGTAAAATAAAAAGTTAAACAATGTGATTAGAAAAATCATGTACTTTTAAAAGGTACAATCTCATTTAGTTTGTTTCCTACAAAAAAACTATCTAATAACTATCGTTGTTAAGATTCACCATCATTCTACTTGTGTAAACATTTTAATTTTAACTATAGAATTAATACTATAGGTAGTAGGTACCTATAGTATGCTGTGCTATACTGAAGTGCATTCCTATGTCACAGCCTATGTTTGACATAAGCAAGTAACGCGTCGACATGCATTTCCTTCCGCTCCACAAAGAATTGTCCCATAGCTTATGACGAGACAAAACAGCGACACAATGGTATCTGGAACTCCCATAAATAAACACTTGTTTATATAAGAGTAGGTAACTGTCGTTATCGTGAGAAACTTGAATAATGATCACAATGTTCCTTATGTTGTTGCAGCTTGTTCTCGTGCTGATTGAGTATACCAGACCAGCCCAAAAGTATCCAGAGCTACCGTTTTTGGTTAGCTACATTCAGGTCTTGCATGGAGCAGGAGACAGGACAGTCAGGGCAAGACAGCAGGGGCCTAATCAACAAAACTTACTTAAGTACAATTACAATTTAAAGTACAATGAGTTGCTGATATACCAATAAAATCAATCAATCAATTGCAGTCCACTTGGTGATTTATAGTTCGCGTGGTGTCGGTGTCGCGCTGATCATTGTCACTGGCAGCTAGGTGTTTTTAAAAACGAAGAGATTGCTTCAAAGCACTTTATTGAAATTTCTATAGAGTAAGTTATGCTAATAGAAGGAAACTACGAGTATTTTTACTAACATTCATTCTCAGTGACCAAGGTCGCTGGAAAAAAGAAAACAGGATTGGTAAAGTTAGGTTTCATTCCGTAAAATGGTGATCTTAAACTTCGACCTTCATCGGCCTTTGTGGCTAGAGCCGCTGTCTCCGGGTTCAAATCCCACCATGTACCAATGTGTTTTCGAATTTCGAAACGCTCTTACGGTGAAGGAAAACATCGTGACGAAACCTGCACACTCCTGCGAAGAAATTCAAATTAAAGAAGAAGTTGTTTTTCGTTATCAGTTCCTATATTTGTCCTCACTAAAGGAGAACCTTGATGATGAATAACAGACAAAATTACAACTAGCCTACTTTATCAAAGATGGATAATAAGCCAATCAATCAATCAGCCTATTGCAGACCACTGCTGAACGTAGGCTTCCCCAAGGGTACGCCAAAGCGCACGATCACCCGCTTTCCTCATCCAGCCACCACCAGCGACTCTCCTCAGGTCATCAGTCCACCTGGCAGGTGGCGCCCCACACTACGCCTCCCGTGACGGATAATAAACCAACTACAAGGAAACTCCACCCTTCGTTATTGTGGGCTATAATTATTGCGCAACACGGGACATGTAACCGCGATAATTGTAATTAGATAATCACCAACATTTATAAAGTAATTAGTACAATGGAGCGTCTGGGAAAACCGTCTAGGTTAGACAATGGCTTGTATGTGTTGCTTGCTACGTAGTTCGTTTTGTTCTAAAAACTAAATTTAATGATAAAATGTAGGTCAGCTACTTACTAGCTCCGATTCGGGAAGTCATGCTCTAATTCTAATTTTAAAATCCAGCTATCCATTTCGTTAATGACCAATGAAAGAAAGGTGATGAATTCAGATGAACGAATGATATATTTCGTGTACCATAATATTTATGGACCTAGTTAATGACAGTCCAAGTATAAAAATTCTGTCATCATCAACATACCATGAATTAGGGCGATTAGGCCTTAGTCGACCACGCTGGCCCAGTGCGGGTTGGTCGATTTCACATACAACTTTTGAATTTCTTCGCAGAAATGTGCAGGTTTCATCACGATATTTTCCTTCACCGTAAGAGCGTCGAATAAACGTACATATTAATTCGAAATTCGAAAACACATTGGTTTTACGTGGTGGGGATCGAACCCGCGTCTCCCGGACGGGAGACAGCGGCCCTACCACCGACAAGAAAATTCTGTAAAAGTACATATTTAAAGGCTTTAGCCTGGCTAACCAAGTTTCTAGAGATAGCAAATAAATCGGAGTTTAAAAATGCTTATAAACTTTACTGGGGAAACAACAGCAAACAAAAATAAGTCTTACACGCTTTGTGTGTTACCACAAGTAGTTGAACATAGATCGTGTTGAGGTTATTAAAAAAGGCAATAAGCATTTAAGATAACTAACCTTTGGAACTTAAAAGGAAATAAGTACTTGGCACGATAACTATTTAACGTTCGAGAGACGGTCACGCGTGCGGCGTCAGACATGAAGCCCAATTTTGAACACTGGCCTCGATTCAGGATGTCATGTTCTAATTCTAATTTTAAAATCCAGCTATCCTTTTCGTTTTTATGACCAATGAAAGAGAGGTGATGGACCAATGATATTAATTTGAACGAATGATAACCTAAAATAAGGACATAGCTGTCAGTTGAAGAGATTTTTAAGTCGCATGTTTTAAGTGCTCTCTAAAATTGTGCAATCGACACGGCCATAAGGTCCAAATTCGATGTTTGACAGCTCTAATATTAGGATGGCCATCTCCTGTCCCTTTTCAACCTTTAAAAGGTAAAAAGGACTTAGAAAAAGACTTACTTAAATTAAGGATTAGAGCGTGACAGTGTGAATCGGGGCCACTGAGACCAAACCAATAAAACGCCAAGTTAAAAATGAGACGAGTTACGAAAGTGTCAAGTTAGAAGAAGGTCAAGTCTAAGAAAGTGCTGAAGTCCAGAGCCCAGAGGGCTTATCCTACTAATATTGTAAACGCGAAAGTTTGTATGTACCTAAACATAATATGGATGAATGGATGTTTCTTACTCTTTCACGCAAAACCTACTGAACGGATTGGAATAAAATTTGGAAAAGACATAGTTTGTACCTTGGATTAACACATAGGATACTTTTTACGGGAAAAAGTCTTATTCCCACGGGAAAATCTTACACAACGTGAGAGTAGCTGCGGGCGGACTCAGTAGTAAATATTTCTCAAACTTTCATGGGCTGGTACTACCACCCGTCTTTGTCATCGTGTGGGTTGTAAGGACGACTGACGAGAAGTTGTGGGTTATTCATAACACGCTGTAGTCTCACAGGTACCGAAAAACTTCGTCACGTCTGGTCAATAACTGGCACAAAGCACTTAAGGTGGCAAACCTTTGGAACTTGGGAGGAAGTACCATGCGACATTAGCATTCAACTAACGTAACCGTCACGCGTGCTGCGTCAGTCAAGGCTGAACCCTTTAGGTATCGTTAGGTTGGGTCCATAGAGCGCATGCGCACATGCAACCCTAGTGGTGGAATGGTGGTGGGACTTTGACAGATCGACACGGTGTGCTCTCGCGCCAATTAGCTCTTGTAAAAATATAATAACTACGTGAGATAAGATGGTTTCTAATTATTTATATCTTCTGGCTATCTTAAGTACAGTCTACAGAATTTATTGAACGGCCGAAATGTTGTATTGCCTTTTTACCCGAATGCGCGTGACGAAAAGGAGGGTTGTGTTTATTAGGGTTCCGTATGTACTCAAAGGGTGTCAACGGGATTACTAAGCCTCCGCTGTCCGTCTGTCTGTCAGAATACTGTGTCTTATGAACCATAATAGGTAAACACTTAGATCAAATATAGTTGAAATTTTTGAGGGGATTATTTCTATTGGCGCTATAAAAAAAACATGAATGTATGCCCCCTTACAAGAAACGTTTTCCGGTGTTTTTATACAAACACGGACCTCTACCACATTCCTATACCAGCCAACTCTTAGTACCCCTTATTAATTTAATGATACAAATCCGGTAAAATTCTCAAGATCCCTTGTCATCAGGTCATCAAGAATCAGTTACCGCTAACTCCAACTAAAGAATGACGCCTCAGTTTCTCAGAAGGTGTGAGGTGTATCAGAGGTCATCACGTCAGTCGATGTGAACCTGAACATAGAGGCTAGATAGCGTTGGTCACACGACTGCGCCTGGAGATAAGTATTAGACTCGACATAGTAACAAAGTACAATGGATCTTTGGCACGGATCTGGTATAAAACAGACACTGTGTGTAATTAGGGAGTTTTTCTAGGCTAAGCTTATTAAACCGCCGTGTGGTGACGGCAGAGTAGAATACATTTGTCACCAACCCCTACCCTTCCCGTGGGTGTCGTAAGAGGCGACTTAGGGAATACACATTGAACAAGGAACGGGCAGCAGCGTCTCTGATACAGTAACCTTTTAATCTCCAACCCGCCTGCCAAGCGAGGAGATGAGGAGATTATGGCAAAACCCTCCACTTAAGTGGAGGAGGCTCATAATCCAGCAGTGGACTGTAACGGGCCGTTGATTTGATTTGAAGCTTATTAAGTGGATTATGATTTTCATCATAAACATCTCCGTCCCCGAACGAGAGGTTCAGCCGACCACGCTGGCACAGCAATAATAATAATAATAATAAAGTATTTATTTCCTCAACAACAATCACATTAATGAAGAACATAACAAGTGATACATATTACATTATATTGTTGAGGCTGGTCCCTAAACTAGGAGATCCTGTACTATAGGAAACCAGGCCTCCACCTCAGAACTGAACACAGGGTAAAAATATATAACTTGTTCGAGCAAGTAGATCATAACAATATGTTGGGAGAAAACAAACAAAAGAGGAAAAATAAAACAACAAAAAACTAAACAATTATAACAACACCAATAATAAAAGCATGTGTAGGTTTGTGTATGTGAGAGTGCATGCAAGTGTGTGTGTGTGTGTGTGTGTGTGTGTGTGTGTGTGTGTGTGTATGTGTGTGTGTGCGTGTGTGTGTGTGTGTGTGCGTGCCTAGAAAGTTAGTTTAGGTAGCGTGCCTGAATTATTATTTCGAGCAAACAGCTTTAATTTGGTACGAAAAAGAGGAACATAGCGAAGTGAAAATCCGTATTTATACCACATACCGATACTGTAAGTTACGAGCAAATAGCTAGGAGATCTTCAACTTCGTCATAAGTTTTGTGTTGTAACCAATTTGAAACGGTGTTTTTACAAATATATTTAGTAGCTTGATAGATTTTATTGATTGAATTACATTTTTTGTATAGAAAAGACCCTAGAAAGACAAAATAGTGGTGTGCAAATGTAGTACGGCATTTTTTATCTACACAGATAAAATCCTGGCGCCTATTTTTATTAACTAGGGCTGGGTCGTAGATAAGAGAAGAATGTTTCCTTAAGACGACACATAAGACAAATAATTTGCGAATTGACAAGACTTGCCAGTCTTTATAAAGTTCCGTTGTAGGATAAAGAAAAGATTTGAATGACGCAACTTTCAATACTGCCCTCTGCGCAACTTCGAGTTTTTTTAGTGTTGTCTTTGCTACACCTCCCCATGAAGTTATGCAGTAGATGAGCAAAGATTGGCACATAGCGAAATAGACCATTTTAACAATGTCAAAATCTGCAATTTGGCGAAGTGATCGAAATATGTAAATTAGCTTCCTTATACGGGATGACAATAAATTGATATGCGCTTTGAAATTCAGCTGATAATCGATAATGACACCCAAATATTTTATGTTATCAACGTAATCAATACCTGGGCACGAACATGCGGAAGAGGTTGACAGACCAGAAAAACATTTGTGAGCTATTAGACCGGTAGTAATAGTAGGTAGAGAGGATTGACGAATCCCGAATATGACCGCTTTGGTTTTATCAGCGTTTAGTGTCAAGAAGTTTTCCTTAAGCCAATTTAGTACGAGGTTGAGACCCTCTTGAGCGCATACGAAGACTTCTTCCCACGTGTTAGATTGAAAGGAGAGTGCAGTATCATCAGCAATGGAAAGAACCCGGCCATTAGGTAATTTTATATTACAGAGGTCGTTGATGTAGACTAAAAATAACGACGGGCCAAGTATACTTCCTTGCGGTACACCATAAGAGATAGGAAGACAATCGCTAGTAATATTATCAATCTTGACAACCTGTTTTCTGTGAGAAAGATAGCTCTCGAAAAGACAAAGCTGAGTACCTCTTACTCCAAGGTATTCCAGTTTCCTCAACAGCACATGTAATGAAACAGTGTCAAACGCTTTAGCGAGATCCAGGAAAACAGAGACACATTTCTTTCCAGCATCAATGCTGTTCACAATGAAATCGGTGAGCTCCTGGACGGCATCAGCTGTTGACCTTTTAGGGCGAAAACCATACTGTTGGGGGGAAAGAAGATTATTATTTTCCAGATAAGAGATTAGTCTAGAGTTGATTATCTTCTCAAGAATTTTGGATAAAGAGGTAAGTATTGATATCGGTCTATAGTTAGATATGGTAGAACGATCACCAGACTTGAAAATAGGCTTAACCACAGCAATTTTGAAAGCATCAGGAAAGATCCCAGACGCAAGGCTCAAATTACAAATATGAGAAATGGATGGTACAGTCAGCTGACGAATTAACTGACCCCTCCCACTCGAAACCGATGAAGTTTTTTTGGGTAATTGTTTTTGCTTTATCATGAAATTTCTTATAATTGTGCAGATTAATAAACTGTACGAGTATTTAAAATGTTATGTAAAAATAGAAATAATCACCTGAGAAAATCTCACTGGTTTCGAGCGGGCGGGGTCAGCTAATTCGTCAGCTGACTGTACAAGTAGATCCTTATATCTTTTGATGAATGAAGAAGAAATACCATCAAATCCCGCCGCGCAATTACTCTTTAACCCTAATATAATCCTTTCAACCTCCTCAGCCGACGTGTCAAGTAAAACAAAAGAGTTAGAGGGCGAATTGGACGAATATGAAGGAGTGTAATTACTGCATGTAGAATTAGATAGAAATTTATCCGCCAAGGTCTTACCAACATTCACAAAGTAATGATTCACATCATTTACTGAGTTAGAAGGAGAGGACGTGTTTAGCAAAGCAGATGCAGGATCCTTAATCCTGTCAGTATCAAAATCACTTTTAATGACTTTCCATAGCTCTTTATTGCTACAACGGGCATCTATTATTTCTTTCTTTTTATATTCTATTTTAATACGCTTTAGTAGATCATTACAGAAGTTCCTGTATCTTCGGAATGTTGTTTTAAGGATTATATCATTAGGTTTGCTTTTTAACTTCAAATGAATATTGTCACGGTTGCGAATACATCGCAATAACCCAGGAGTAATCCATGGCTTCAAAATCATAGACCGGTGGGGCAAACGCAAGGTTTTCGTATTGCTAACCAAGGCTTGCATTAGCATTTCGACAAGTAGATTTGCAGCGCTATTGGGATCAATACTTGACAAGACTAAACCAAAGTCAAGAGAATTCATTGTTTTATCCAAGCAATACATTTTAATTTAACCTATAAATCAATAAAGGCCTCTAACAACCTCCGTGGCCAAGTGGTCGAGATTTTGACGCCCATTACAGAGGTTCCGGGTTTGATTCCCGTTGGGGAGACTGTCAAGCAAAAATCTCTTTGTGAGACTTTCCCCAGTTTGGTTAGAACACTGCAGGCTGAATCACCTGATTGTCCGAAAGAAAAAAATTATGTGCTTCGGAAGGCACGTTAAGCCATTAGGCCAGGCTACTATCTAGTCGTTACATGAGCCAAGTCAGCGGCCTTTGGCGGCTCTATAACACTGACACCAGGGTTTGTGTGGTCGGTTGTTGACCTTACAATCCACACGATGATGATGAATAGAGGTAATTTTAAGGTTGAATAAATACAAATAAAATCACTGCTAATGTCTATACCGAGTGTCTATACGATATTATCCGTCGATCTTTACACTCAATGGAAAGAAAAGCATACAAAAACCTTCAAAAAAAACGTCATTTTTCTGTCATACAATATAGCAACAATATATAGGTATAGGTAGATAGATAGGTGCAGATAATTCAGTAGGATCTGTCCTAACTACAAAAATGGCCTCAATTCGGGATGTCACGCTCTAATCCTTAATTTAAGTTAGTCCGTACTTTTTACCTTTTAAAAATTGAAAAGGGACAGGAGATGGCCATCTCAATATTAGAGCTGTCAAACATCGAATTCGAACCTTATGGCCGTGTCGATTGCACAATTTTAGAGAGCACTTAAAACATGCGACTTAAAAATCTCTTAAACTGACAGCTATGCCCTAAGTTATCATTCGTTCAAATTAATATCATTCGTTCATCACCTCTCTGTCATTGGTCATAAAAACTAAAAGGATAGCCAACATCGACCCAACAAGAAGAAAACAAAGCAAATTCCTTTCCGTTTTTTAACCTTTCTATCCTGGCTTCGCTTTGTTTCCCTTATTCCTGAGCTCTAAGAACCTTTTGCAAATTCATCAGCCATTTGCACGTCCAATAACTTATTCATTACGGAACTTCTCGACTTGCAGGTTCCCAAGAATTGTAATGAACACTTAGGTACCTTCCTGCTACATATACGAACTTGTATTGTATTGATCAGTAATATCGTAATAAAGAACTTGACTACCTCTTACGAGATTAATATATAATATAAGTATATAGAACATATAACGCTGACACTAGGGTTTTTGAGGTCGGTTGTCGACCTTATAACCCACACGATGAAGAAAACGCCTATTCGTACGAACTTAGTATTGAATAGAACATTCAGTCTAACTCTTTATCATTAGATATATATAAAATATATATAATAATAATAATCAAATCAACGGCCCGTTACAGTCCACTGCTGGACTATGAGCCTCCTCCACTTAAGTGTTTGGTTTTGCCATAATCTCCACGCTTGGCAGGCGGGTTGGAGATCGCAGATTTAAAGGTTACCGTATCAGAGAACGCTGCTGCCCGTTCCCTGTTCAATGTGAAGTCCCTAAGTCGCCTCTTACGACACCCACGGGAAGAGTAGGGGTTGGTGACAAATGTATTCTACTCTGCCGTCACCACACGGCTAATAATAATAATAATAATTGTTTATTTATGTTAGAAAGCAAAGTTACATGACTTGGTGTTGTGGGAGATCTGGCGCCTAAACTAGGAAATATCCTGTATTTTAGGTCACCGGGACCCCCCCCCCCTAGACTTCGTTTTTGACAACTATAACAATGGGTATTGTAGCTATAAAAAGAAAATAAAACTAATACAATGGGTATGTACGAAAAGAAAAATTTAGGTTATACAAATCTGTGGTTATACTTTTAACAAATAGTAGTGATGAAAACACATACCAGTCGACAGATGCCTGACAGTTTCATTTAAAGAGTTTTACGTGTTTCGAAAAGCACGTTTTGATTCTGGCTACTCTTACAGACATTTTTAAACTTTTTGCTAACATTGGCTAATTGAGACACGGTCATAATGACCACTTGACTGGCAATATAACACGTTCACTTCGTGGCGATACAAACCGAATTCGTTGGCAAGGTGCTGACATTTCAGTTAGACACTACAAGAGGAAGTAATTAATTAAAATAAAGTTCCGTCCGGAAAACATTTAGATGCCATTTCTTAACCGCATTGTCAATTAACCAGGGTTGGAAAAATAACAAGATTATTGGCAATTAATACATAAGACACGATTTAAAAGGCATTCAATTTAAAATGGTCATCTTTTTTACACTGTGCTGATCAAAATACGGTTTAATCTTTGACACAGGTTCCTTTTTTTTTAACTGTAGTTTGATACTGAATTCAAAATATTATACGGAACGAACGCGCGCTTTCATGACAAATATTAATGGTGAATCTCATGGTCAGCCGGAAGACGTCCTCTGCTGAACATAGGCCTCCCCCATCATAGGTTTCCACCGTGAACGGTCCTGCGCTACTTGCATCCACCGGCGCCCAGCAACTTTCACCAAGTCATCTGTCCACCTTGTGGGTTGAATAATTAAATGTCTGAAATCTAAATTTTTTTTAAACTAAAATAATTTATTTTATGCCAACCCTGTCAATAAGTGTGCCATGCATATTGAATAAAAACGTGCGTACGAGCAATTATAGGAAAAGAGGGAAGTGGATTGGAATAATTTTGGTCACACGCAATACTGCAATATACCTAATAATAAGTATGGTTTACGTAGAAGACTGATCGATTTTGTTATACAATATTACTGTAATAGATTTGAAAATAGAATAGTAATATTACCTTAGTTATGTTTTATGGGGTAATTCACACGATTACAGTGAACAAAAATATTAAATAATCACTTTTTAGCTATATATATAACAGTCACGAAACTAAACTATTTTTTTAATGTAAAGAGTGTCATTGTATAATATTCTCGATGGACGTTTTAGAAGAAGCAGATGTCCATCTAAATATACCCCAAGCTAATACTAAAAACTTGACATCCTACAGCACAGCCTGCTTATTGGTAACTTGTTTGGTTTATTTTGTTGATGGTCGACAATTCGGCATACTGAAGGTACAGGGTTTCTAGACTATTTTCATATCAAGTTTCACTGTTGTAAACATTGACTTCAAAATGCTGCAGGGAACAAAACTTACAGCGCATGTTTTTTTTGTACTATTTATACAGACCGTTGAAATTGAAGCAGAGTGGTAAATTAATCCCTATACAAATTCTCAGAGATAGTTCTTAGAATGTGATTAAAATTCTGCTCTGTTTGATGAAATATTCCACCTGTCTCTTTGGAATATTATACTTATCTCGATGATACTAAATGTTAAATTCTGGATTCTACAGAAAGGGCCGCCCGCGGTAATATCAGAGATATAAAAGTTCTAATGCTCTTTCTTTTTTAAATTATGATAAGCATGATACAGCTACAAGGTCTAGCGGTAAAAACATCTTTCTACTCAAAGGTTCTAGATTCAAGTTCAAGTGGCGATAACGCCAATTCTCTCCCTAAAGGGGGAAAAAGGAAGGTAAATGTATGTACGAAACTGTCTTTTTAAACACGCACCTGTTGCGGGTGGACTGCCAGTTTAAAGATATTAGCATGAAAAAATAACAAAACCTTCACAAGTAGCAATGCAAAAAGAAATCATCTATAAGAAATCGGCTAAAGTATTCATATTGCACCAATTCAGGGCAAACCAGGCAAGCATTAAGAAACGCTAGTCATTTGCCTACCAAATGCTGCTACTCTATTTGCCGATTTCATAAAAATATGGTTATGTTACATGCGTACATTATTGTGATATGATAACATTCATATAACCGGAGTGAGCAAACATTTCGGTAGCACTCAAGTACAGACTAAGCTATCAATTACTCGTAGAAGATGGACGTTCTTCTCCACAGAGGGCGTACACTGGTAGTGAACGTGCCATCCATGATAGCTTTGACGTCGAAAAATGATTTGTAAAAATCTTAATTCGAATAAAAAACTTTGACTTTGACTTTGACATTATGCGATTAGGACATAATGCGTTTAAGAATTTTTGCGACTACCCCTGCGTATTGCCAACATTTGTCAAACACAAGTACTACCTTCTAGACCGTAATGAAACCTGCACACTCCTGCGAAGAAGTTCAAAGGCTGTGTGTGAAATCGACCAACCCGCACTGTATCAGCGTAGTCGACTAAGGCCTAATCCTAATTCTGGGTAGGCTCGAGCCCCTCGGTGGGGACGTATATGAGCTGTTATGATGAAAAGTTCCAGAGCAAAAGTTGTTCAGTTTCATGGGCTACTACCCGAGAGGTTTTGCGTTACTTTAACGTTGTATAAAGCTAACAGGTATCACTCGTCTTTTTTTTTTTATCGTGAACGTATGTCAAACTCTTCGTTTTTCTTCAAATAACACCAATTTTCGTAATGACAGCATAATGAGCCATTGTTTCTCGTTACGTACTTGTAATCTGTTACCACCATTGTGTACTTTTACGAATGTAAGAAATAAACAACGCGAGCCGTGCGCTACTTGAAGTCCCACCATTTTGAATAATACAACTAGTACTCTGTGAGTTGCAGACCTCGCGAGTATTTTTTTTAAATGGTGTTTTTTTTTTCTATTTGTTTGGGTTATCAAACAGTTAACACGATAAATTTTACTTAGATAACTAACTTAATCTAGTATGAGATAATTGTGTAACCAGCATCGATAACCACAACTTACTAATAGTATGGTAGCTTTTACAATTTCAAAGAAAAACAGAAAATATCTGAGTAACAAAACCTAAAATGAGACAAGACGGTAGTTGTATTAAATAAATACTAAATAAAATAATTGTCTTACGTGAGCAAGCAAAAAAAAAATATAGTGGACGACAATTAATTAATAATAGAGATAGAAGAGACAGAAGACAACAGTACTGTTTTAACCCTTATAACTACGTAATTTTTTTAAATTTCTAAAAACTGACTCGACAAAAAAAACTATTAATTTATCGAACCTGCTCACAAAATTTCACGAGAATCGGTTGAGAAATGCGACCTGTAGAGTGGAACAAACAGACAGATGGACAGATAGACTGGATAGACATACAAAAGCAATTTTGAAAACCCATATTAATGAACTTAGTAAAAAAACTTAGTCGATCATCATACGCGCTTTTTAAACTTGCACCAGTCTTAAATGTAGAAGCGCTTTTATTAGCACACTATGGTATTGTTGATACACATTTAAGATACGGCGTTATATTTTGGGGCAATTCTACGGATAGGGAATTAGCATTCAGAGCACAAAAAAGATGCATAAGGGCAATGTTTAATTTAAAACAATACGATAGTTGTCGACCATATTTTAGGAAATATAATATATTGACACTGCCTTCTTTATATATGTTGGAAATTGCTCTATTTGTAAAGAATAATAGAAATATTTTTATGAGACAATCAGACAGAGTAGTACGTAACCGACGAGACGATGACATAGTCACCAGGGCTCGGTACAAAACTGCTCTTCTGAAAAAAAGCGTTATCTGCATGGCACCACTAATATATAATAAAATACCAAAGGAAATTAGGAAAAATAATATTAATATGTTTAAAAAGCAATTTAAAACTTACCTGCTTGAAAAGTGTTATTATAGTGTTAACGAATTTCTAGACATTAATTAAGAACTAGGACATAATAATTGTATTCTATACCTACTAACTTAGTAATAAGATGTTGTGACTAATTGAATATTTGTATACCTACTAAGTGGGTTGGACATAGCGAACAAATGAAACTTCATCACCTGTAAAATGTACCTAACCTATGTTCACAAATAAAGATTTATTATTATTATTATTATTATTATTTGGCCAAGCTGAAACGGGGAGACGCTTCGCGCTCGCTCGCAATAATCACACTATAATGGTCTTTTTTGAATACAGGTTATTTTTGTCATGTATCGTCGCCTTAGAGTGAAAACCTCGGAAACTGATTTCGGTCAAAATTTATTTCTTTTGTTTTTGGAGAGAAGAACTCACAAAATCAAGCCCTAATTTTTTTTCTTATGAAATCATCCAATATTCTAATAGCATTCTATAATAAATTAATAACACGACTATTTTAAACATTGGTCCAATTATCTTACACGACGCTGTTTTTTTATTCCTCTTGAAAAAAAGATTCTTACACACTTACGAGGTTTTCACTCTAAACTAAAGCGACGGTATGTTGTAAGTCGAGATCAACCGACCTGACAAACTCTGACCGAGTCAGAGCCAAGGTCCTCGACATGGCTCTTGTAACGACATTTTATTGTAAATAACAAGAATAAAAAGAAATTATTTGCAAGAAGCCTGCAGGACTGAAATAGAGAGCATGGAACACCTGCTATGTACATGCGATGCCCTGGCTAGAAAGCGAATGCGCCTCATGGGATTGGGCTATCCAAGACCCGAGGACTACAGGTTCACACCCCCAGGTCTCACTATAAAGCTCATGGCTGAATTGTTTGACGAACTGGGGAGTAATGAAGATTAGGTATCTGGGGAAGCACCAAAGATCCCATAGGGTCGTAGTGCTCCGAGACTTTGACGTCTCGGATAACATATATTATGTAGGATTCGAAAATATAGGCAAGTACAAATTGTATTCAACTTGCATGCAAGCGTCCAAAATAGCCGGGACTATAACGCGCCTTCTGAAAACCGAAATCATCTTACTTTTCAGACAAAGTGATTCAGCCAGCAATGTCCTAACCAAACTGGAGACAGTCTCAGAAAGTATTTTTGTTTGACCACAATGTCCATCGAGATTCTAACCCACAAACCTCTGCCCCTGAGACAGTTAAAGAAGAATATAGTATTTTTTCTTATATTGTATGGGTTTGATCTTGACCCCGATCCAGCCCGAGAGCAGGGATGGGATCTACGTTGTAGCGAGCTTACCCAGAAGGAGCCTATTCACTCTGGCTTTAAAGAGAGTCGGATTATATGTGCTCGGAAATACAGACGCCGCGCCGGCGGCAGGAGATTCCACTCCTTTGCGGTACGCATTATAAAAGATGTTGAGAAGCGTTTGGTGCGCAAGCGAGGAATAGTCACCAAGAAAGGATGGTAACCTGCCGTGCGTCTGGACGTCCGATGGAAGAAGGGGGAAGGCGGAATGAGTTCATGCAACTCTTGAGCACACTCCCCGAAGTACATCCTGTAAAATACTGATAAGCAGGCAACTTTGCGGCTATGAGAGTTTTTTGTCGCCTATGATTCTCTTGGCTCTGCGTTCCACCGAATATAGTATAATAGTAAAACAATTAAAACGATCTTGATTTAAGTGTTGACCTAGGCATCTTAAATTTTAGCTCTAGCATTAAACGCTGACCTAGGCTATTATCTCACACACGTTCCCGAAAGCAACAATCAGACGCACCTTGACCTAGTTTTCGTTGGATACCTAGATTCAATCTAGGCCAAACAATGCATTCTGCTCAAATATAAAGTCAGGTCAATTGCGACGCGTCTGACCGTTCGTAGGATAGCGCCATACGGTCGTGGGTTCGAGTCCCGCCGGAAGGTTTAAGTACATTTTTGTTGTTTTCTATGAATCAATAATATTCATCATCATCATCGTGTGGGTTGTAAGGACGACGACCGACCTGTTCCAACGTTCGAACCTCTAACGATCCCTTCATCAACGGCCCGTTACAGTCCACTGCTGGATTATGAGCCTCCTCCACTTAAGTGGAGGGTTTTGCCATAATCTCCACGCTTGGCAGGCGGGTTGGAGATCGCAGATTAAAAGGTTACTGTATCAGGGAGCGCTGCTGCCCGTTCCCTGTTCAATGTGTAGTCCCTAAGTCGCCTCTTACGACTCCCACGGGAAGAGTAGGGGTTGGTGACAAATGTATTCTACTCTGCCGTCACCACACGGCTATGTATCCGATAACGATCCCTTACGAGACAGATATTTTACTATTGCACCAAGATCGCCATTTCATTATATCGGCTAATGTAAAAGAACTTAAAAGAATCAATAAATGTTGGCAATGAGCTTTTGGGTTTCAAATGAGCATTCAACCTACAATTCGCACTTTCAACAGATTTGCAACTGAAGATGTTTTCGCAATTGTTGCAATACACGACCATGACTTAATCCACATTGCTTTTTACTGAATTCAGATAAGTGCTATTGAAGATTATTGAAATATAAAGGTAAAGAAATCTTTATATGAACTTGCAAAATGACTCCGTTCACAATGAGGTGTTTGCCAATCTTATTCATGAATCGTACCTACCTACCTAAACCTAGATCAATGAGATAAGAGAAATTTGTAACAAAAAAACTTGGATTTCTAATATGTATTTCAAAATAATTTCAATTTCAATAAGTCATCATATACTTGCCCTTATCCCATCATTTGGGGTCGGCGCAGTATGTTTTCTTCCTCCATTCATCCCTATCAGCCGTCATTTCCCATCGTCAATCCATCCATCTTTTCTTTGGTCGTCCTCTCCCAACATATCCATCCACATTCAAATTCAATACCTTTTCCCCTACGTAACATTCTTTTCTCATGTGACTCAGGCTGGCTGGACAATTCTTCCAAATGAGCCGGGTTTAAGTAGGTCAATACACAATTTTAGGTGACGGCTAATCACGCTTATTTCAGTTTATGTGACGCTAGAGAACCCGAGATAATCGAACGCAAACGTGTCCAGCCAGCCTGAGTCACATCATTTCTCCGCATTACATAATAATTTCAATAAGTACCGAATAAAAAAAAAATAGAAGAATTAGTCTTTTCCTGAAATAAAAATGAAGTAGTTATGGAACAGATTGAAAAATTGGCCTAGTCTTTAAAAAATAATTTAGTTTAAAATAAACTATAGTCTATAGTACGGCCAGGTCCGAATGAACTTATCTTTGAAATGAAAATAGTTTATTAACTTTTGGATGTTACATCTCTTAGTTTCGTCTTTACATTTTTTTGAGTGAGTTCACTACACGATGCATGTGCGGACTCTGTGGAGAAGAACTCACCAAAGAAACTCCACATGCGTCGTATCTTTTGCATTGAATCTGTATTTAAATGATTATATTACAAAATATTGATCTTTTTTTTTTCTTTGCGAACTCAGGGGAGTTGCAAGTGAGCTATTGCCTGAGCTATCGGACCTCTAGGGTTCAGGGACCGCGAGTGACCCATACCAGTCGGTTTGGTTCAGTTCGTGATACCGCCAGCGCCAGCCTAGCACAGGGATGTAGTTAGGTAAGGGCCTTCAAACTGCCTGATTCTTCAAGCATACATAAATATAACGTGTTTACAAAAAATACCAAAATAAAAGAATATTTTTTACCAAAGGACGGCATTTAATTAATTAAATATTCCAATCTCTAGTGATCAGCTGTGTTAAAGAATATTTGGACTATTAAATGTGATTTTAGGCCAATGCGACAAATTTTACAGCTACGGTTAAAAATATTTACGTACTACCATAACATTCACTTTAGAACAATTAATTTCGAAATGAAAAGAAAAACAAATAAATAAAAAAATATTTGTTAAATAATTGTTATGAAATAATGAACTAAATATTTCAAAATAAGAATATTATTAAACAAACAAGATAATTAAGGAAAAAAATAATGTTTTCCAACATAAATTGATTTAAGTATATTTCTTTTAAAAATGTATGAATCGATAGTCTATACAACGTGTTACAAAAAATACCAAAAAAAAAAAATATCAAAGGCATTTAATTGAAATTTTCCCATCTCTAGTGATCAGCTGTGTCAAAGAATATTCGGACCAGATATGTAAGTTTAGGTCAATGTGCCTATTTTTACCGCTGTGGTCAAAAATGTTGACGTACTACTTGTACCATAACATTCACATTAGACATAACAATTAATTTCAAAATGAAAAAACTATAAATAAATAAAAAAAGCTTTGTTAAAATAAATTGTTATGAAAAAAAAAAATAAATAAGTAAATATTTCAAAATAATATTTATGTTTGTAAATACATAAACAAGATAATTAAGGCAAAAAATAAAATGTTTTCTATCATAAATTGATTTAAGTAGGTTGGTTTATCTCTTTTAAAAATGTAGGCACAAATGGTGTACAAATACTTTAATACTTTTCCGTTCTGATAAATCGATAGTCTATATTTTAGGTGTCAATTGACTCTAGAGATGGGAAAATTTTAATTAAATGCCTGTGATGAAGAATATTCTTTTTTTTGGTATTTTTTTGTAACACGTTGTATATATATGTGTATATTAGTCTATATTTTAGGTGTCAATCTCAGGTCGATTGACACTAGAGATGGGAATATTTGATTAAATGCCTTTGATGAAAAATATTTTATTTTTTATTTTTGACCGAGCGAGCGAAGCGTCTCTGTTTCAGCTTGGCCAAATTTGCTTTTGTATGTCCATCGGTTGGTTTGTTTGTTGGTTTGTTTATTGGTTTGTTTGTTTCACTCTACAGGTCGCGTTTCTCAACAGATTCTCGTGAAATTTTGTGAGCAGATTCGATAAATAAATCGATGTTTTTTGTCGAGTCTATTTTAAAAAATGACGGAGTTATGGGGGTTGCCAGCTTACAAGGTGTACCGCCGAGGCTGTTTTCCTCTACAGGTCACATTTCTTAACCAATAAAAATAACAAAATACCGATAAATAAAAAATAAATAAAAATAAAATATCTATATTATTAAATTTAAATTAAATTAAATTGAATAAAAAAAATAGTTTAAAAATAAAAAAAAAATCAAGGGGTCCGGGATGTTTGTGGAGAAAAAATAAAAATAAATATGAAAAGATATACAGATTACAGACTCGCGAGGTCTACAGCTCACAGAGCCACTAGTCTGTAACACGTTGTATATCGACTAAACAACGCGAGTTACAGGTCGCGCAACCACTAAGATCCAGGCCCTGTTTCACGAAGCAACAATGGGGCATGCTAAAATTTCTTGACTAAAGTGCGCGCCAGATCAGTGTGCGCGCGGTGACAGGTGGAACTAATGCCGAAAGTATTGAAAAGCTCGGCTCGGAAGATGGTTTTGTACGTACGACAGCGCCATACCTAAGTGCACACTTATCTGGCGCGCACTCTATATAGAAATACGAAAACCATTTCGAGATTTTATTGTTTTACACTATATTTTCGCACTATAACGGAAAAAACTTAAAGATTACGTTAAAAAAAACAAATGATTCATTTGATGTGACGTTTACACAATTACTCTTCATCACAAATCGAAGTTTTTACAAAAACCTTGTACAAAGTAGTTAAGCTTTATTTACGTTTGACGGATTGCTGGGGACTACTAAACTACCTATTCACAGACTTTTTTAATGTATGATCGCTAGGTATCAGCTGAAAAAAATAACGACAAAATCAAGGCAACACGCTTACCCAAAAAATAACGGTTCCCTCGCAAACAGTACTATTTTATGAAAAATGTCATGCGAGAAGTATTTCAGGCTGATATTGCACCACACAGTTACTTTATCATCAATCAACTAGCTTTTGCCCGCGCCTTCGCTCGCGTCAAATACTTTCGTTTGTTACAAATACTTTAAAACTGATGAAAGCCCCATACAAACTTTCACCCTCTTTTTTAGAGGGTTTGGGCCAGATTGTAAATATACATTTTCGTTAGTATCAAAGTCCGCACACCAATGTTTAGCTTTCTACCTTAAAAAATGCGGAAAGCTCCATACAAACTTCCACCCCCCGGGGGTTGGGGGGTTAGAAAGAGACAAAAAGGTGCCCATATCACTCCCCAGACCATCAACTATCTCCACATAAAAAACACATCAATCCGTCGCTCCTTTTCGCCATGAAAAACGGACAAACATACAAACACACATACTTTGACATTTATAATATTAGTATGGATGGATGTGTAATATTGGCAACATTTTGGCCTGAGTCCAGCCCTGCCTTTATTAACTCTGATAGCAGCCTCCCGAGGCTTGCTCGGCGCCATTCAGCTGCATATTACAGGATATCTATCTAGGCTATTACTAGGTAGTACATTACAGAATCTACCAGCCTGTTAAGTACTAGGTTATAGAAACTATACGTGATCTCTCTCTACTGCTGAGTAACTTATCCGTCTAGAAACTAATCTAAAAATAAAAAAAGATAGAATTTTGTAATTAGACATAAGACACAGAAAACATGAAACCACTTAAACAACCCCTAAGATTTTGATGAGACATTTAGTTCAATTATAAAACAAATAAAAAAAGGCCGGAATAATTAAATTTATCTTTACTTAATAGTTAATAAATATACATTACTTGGCTAATATCTGTGACTGATGTTGCTACAATTTAACCTTGAAGTATCTTTTATATGATTGACACTGAAAATACATAGCTTAAAACAATAAATTAAATTGTTGCTTCATAATTTTTTTGTAAGGTCGACAACCGACCTCACAAACCCTGGCATCCGTGTTTAAGAGCTGCCAAATGCCACCGATTGGCTCGTGTAACAACTAGATAGTAGCCGGGACCAACGGCTTAACATGTCTTCCGAAGCACGGAATCACCTTTCTTTTTCGGACAATCAGGTTTCAGCCTGCATTGTCTTAACTAAACTGGGGAAAGTCTCACAAAGAGATGTTTGGTTGACAGTATCCCCACCGGGAATCGAACCCAGAGCCTCCGTAATGGACGTCAAAATCTCGACCACTCGGCCATGGAAGTTGTCAATAATAATTTTAAAAAAACTATAATAATAATTGTCAAGTATGTCTTGACTATTTTTCTTCAAATCTGTAAACTGAATCTATCAATAAGACAACATAAAATAAAAGATAAGATCCTTGTTTAGATATCATGCACTCTTGAGAAATAATTGGGTATTATTTAATTATGTAAGTAGAAAACGCTAATTTGGATTTTTTATATTATTTTCTAGAGCTTGAACGAGATCAATCTTGAAGTCTGTTCAAGCTTAGCCAGCTTCAAACTTCTTATGAATAAGTACTTATATGGCTACTTTATAAAAACTGTGTAAATAAACAATATTTTACATAATATAAGTATAGCTAGTGGCTAACTTCTTGAGCAACAACCTTGAATGCGCAGAAACAAAAAATCTCTTTGGTGGTGCGGTGCTGGACGAGGAGGCGGGGCGCGCTAGTTACCATGGCAACACGCACAGGTTTAGTTGGTCAGTTGACCCTTACCTCCCGCACCGCGTCGACGTCATCTGTACATGCGCAAACTTTCCCACACCACCTCACACGATGCTCAAGAAGTTTGCCATTAGTTGTAGTTATACTTCGTCCATCTGGAAGAAATAATTTATATAACAAACTTCGGTCAGAGGGTCACCTTCATCAGCTGTTGGCCAGATTTGACTGATTTGACACAATTTCAGTGGCAGTAAACACAATTTTCTAATAAAATAAATTACCCTACCTGTTAATATGAGGTGAATCAATATATTTAGTAAACAGTCAGTAACAGTCAGTCGTTATTGAATGCATATTGTAAATAAATTATACTTAAAAATATGGCACAGTAATCACACTAATATTATAAATGTGAAAATATATTTGAATGTTTGTTCTGCCTTCACTGTGAAAGTACTGAACAGATTTGGATGAAGTTTCGAATGGAGATTGTAACCTGGATTAACACATAGGATACTTTTTACAGGAAAAAGTCTTATTTCCACAGGAAAACCTAAAATTTTACACAACGCGAGCGTAGCCGCCGGCAGACCACTAGTGCAACATAGCATGAGATGCAATTTCTATAGGTAGGATAGGGCAGAGATTAGGTTTTTCTCTAGATATAAGTACCTAGTGATTACTTCAGTTTACATTGCTTAGGTCGCACTTTGAATTGGGACGATAAATTAGTAGGTACTGCAATGACTTGTAGTTAGCATCCGGTATTTATAAAAATGTATTTAATCACTACTTTATAGATCTCATGGGTCATAGTAATGCGTAGGTACTTAATTCTTAAGTAAAAAAGAATAAAAACGATTCTAAAACAAAATGAGGACAGAGGGTCGTCTTCAAGCATTTCAATTGATAATAACGACGAAAACTTTAGGATTATAACAACTTACCAATGATGAAATGATGAAGCCAATTCCCGCGCGCTTGAAATGACTGTTTTTCACAATATAGCCCACTAAACACTTTATTTTAGAATACAGAGTTGTTAATTTAAACTCTTATTATTTACTTTAACACAAATAAAGCACATTTAGGAGAAAATTCCACGTTTCTTTTTGATTTTTTGCACATAAGTCACCACGCACGGTCACCACAACAAAGAAAACGTCAAAAATCAAAATCAGTTTGACAGAGACAAGGCTGTCGGTAAAACAGTACAAGATATGCGTTTTGTTTCTTTATGACTGTATTATACACAAATAAAATGAAGAAGTAATGAAGTTGTAAAACTAGACAAGTAAATAAGTTTTCATGACAGTTTTCAAAAATATTTTGATAAAACGTATTTTTAGAAAAAAATTACATGGACGCGTATAACTAAACGAAGGTTGTTGGTGCATCACTGCATCACGCACGAGGAAAATGGAGGAAACAAAAACTATGCAAAGTAAACGCTAGATGGCGACAGCACTTAAAAGTTTTGAAATGTTTTGGCGGCAATGTTTGCCAGCAAGCAACGAGTGAAGGCTTGGAAGCGAAAGCACCTTGAATTGAAGCTGGTACACGACAGAGGGCATAAGTAATTGTTAATAACAAACTACTTACATACATATATATCCCTGAAGGGGTGGACAAACTGCTCACTTTAAAGCTCATAATTCAGTTATATTATACTGCACAGTGCGAGCCAAAAGAACTTTCGCTCATCTCTTGTAGGGTATAGAAAGTGTGACTTTTATGTAACGTTATAAATAAAACTTTAAATATACGTTTCTTAAATTATTCTTAAGTCCAGCCCGGCCCAAGGGCGTCGTCGCCAGCCAGCCGATCGCCCAGGGGATAGGAAAAGCATGAACTACTAACTGTTCGCCCGCGGTTACGCTCGCGTTGTGTAAGACTTTCCCGTGGGAATAACACTTTTTCCCGTAAAAAGTATCCTTTGTGTTAATCTAGGCGCATCTGTCTCACGTGCCTCTTCAACTGTATACAAACAATTCCTATGCTACCTAATTTTTAAAGTCGCCTATACCTTTCTGGCAAAGCCAAATCCATTAAGTACTTTAGGCGTGAAAGCGGAACAAACATCCAAATATCCCTTTTACATGCATTCATAATATTAGTGCGATAGGTATGTACAGTCTGTGGTACAATCAAGAGTACCATAAAAAATGGCCCCATGAAACTTGCGTGCGAGTCTCATTTAATTTTCACCTTTACTACGGTGGTGGTCAGTGATTGCGCAGGAAAGATCGGCCAAACAAGGGTAGCTACACACATAAGCGGGCCGGCACAGTCGGTTCGGCAGTATTTTTTCGAACAAAAAAGCCGACCCGAAGTAATTAATAATAATAATACAATAATTTATGCACATCTGCACTTGTTCGGCTTGTGCCGATCGGGTAGTTCATTTGGGTCAACAAATAATTTGATTCGGCAGGTACTTGTGGATTCTTTTTACCCGACTGCTTTAGAAGGAGGGTTATGTTTTTCGAGTGTATGTATGTATGTATGTTTCTTTGGCACGCTCTACAGCCTAAACGGCTTGATGGATTTCAGCTTAAAAGGTGTTGTTCGATTCGTCTTACTTATGAGAGTGACACTGGGTACATCAAAGTTATAAAAAACAAGATGGCCGGTTTTTAGCGCCAAAACATATGGATTTCAAAAATTGTATCTTTCCAAAACCTATCAAGTGGGGTATCAAAATAAAGAGGCTTATGAGGAGTCTCCAGAAATATACATAACTTGGAATGAAAAATGCTAAAAAAACTTCAACGTTTTACGTTTACGGGAATTACATTGTATGAACTGATGATTTAAATAGTTAATATGAAGAAGATTAAATTTGGTTTTTATTTCTATGGAATATTTATAATTATAAATGTATTCATTACAAAAACAAAAAATATTCAAATAAAATAATTATTAATATAAACAAAAAAACCGACTGCGTGTATAATTAGTATTTTCAATTAATTAACGAACTGAAAAGCTGCAAACAAGGTGTTTTTGTTTTGTTTTGAATGATCGATCGTAGTTGATAGTGTTCACAATAGCAGTCGGAGGCATCAATAATATTCACAATACAATACAAATATACATAATTGACACAAAAACGTAATATAAAACATACAGAACAAGACAATCGAAATAATGAAGGCGAAGGAACAGGCGACCTTATTGATAGGGTAGCAATCTCTTCCAGGCAACTTTAGGCCCAATATGTTCCATCATAGTCTGAATTATGAACAATTTGATGCCTCCGACTGCTATTGTGAACACTATCAACTACGATCATTCAAAACAAAACAAAAACACCTTGTTTGCAGCTTTTCAGTTCGTTTATTAATTAAGTTTGAAAATACTAATTATACACGCAGTCGGGTTTTTTGTTTTTATTAATAATTATTTTATTAATCCTTGGAGATGCCTATGGTCCGGCCCCCTCTAGACTTTTCTGTGGTAAGAAGAGGGATTGATGTATGATTTCCTTGTGGTTCTATCACCATCCTGAAAAAAAAAAGGAGTAATGTAAATAACCATAAGAGTCTGTCTGTATGTCAGACTTCGTTGTACAGCTAGCGGCACGTAGGTATCTTTACCTCTGAGCGAGCGGTGACTCTCTCTCTCGCATAGTAAAGAGTGGGGGGACTGAGAGAGAGGTACCACTCGCTCAGAGCTAAATATACGTGCCGCTAGCTGTACCTGCGATGGCAGTTAGAAAGCAGTGTTTAAATACGACTGCAACAGCAGCGGTTCAAAAGATCTTTTTCACTTACGCCCAACTAAACTAAACTAAAATTAGTCCTGTCACTTTCTATAATTTTTAATTGAAAAGGGACCGAAGATCATCGGTTTTGTTTTTGTCTTTGACTTCACGACTAACTGTCAATTTTAGTGGCTTTTTATTCGTCATGGTGTTAGGTAGGCACTAAAAATTTTACAGTTAGTCGTGAAGTCAAAGACAAAGATAGAAAGTGACAGGACTAATTTTAGTTTAGTTTAGTTGGGCGTAAGCCGAATCGACGCCTCTTTGGCGCAATTCGCGGAGGCGTTGAAAATTGTCTTATGGTTATTGTTAAGTTTTTGTGTACAAGTTTAACTTCATTATTATTTTAATTCTATCTACTTGACATTTAGAATTGTTCTTCTTTTTAAGTTTATTAGTTTTGACTCTGTTTTAATGTACCAATTTTTTATTTTATTTATTAGGAAACCAGTTACGGGACCCCGGTTTCCTGAACGGCCAAAGCGGTTATTTTATTTGACATTTTAAATTATTATGTTCCTTTGACTATGCATGTAAATATAGTATTATAGATGATGACGTCATCACATTGGGAGCAATCCTGTAATGATGACGTCTTTTGTAATTATTAGTTTTTAATAAATAAATAACTCAAAGCGAAAGAGTTTTGCATCTCAGTTACTCACTGATGATGCCGGCTACGAATATTTCAGAATTTTGAATTATTTAGCTAAGAAAAACTTATGGAGTGGGCCAGCGTTATTCCCATGTTTTTTTGTAGTTTCAGACCTGCTTTTTTTTTATTTAATCATTGCAATCATGTACATTATGTCAGTTGGTGTTATTATAAGATAAAATATAGTATGAGTTGAGTACATGAACCCAGTTAGGGTATAGCAAAGTACAGTAATATTTTTCTCTTTAATAGCATGCAATTTTGTTCAGTCTAATCCATTATTAATAGAATACAATTTTACTAAGGATTTCTAAAGTGCATGTGATAAATAAATAACAATTTATGAATACTTGTCTTTGTAAACTTAACGAATGTCATAAATTCGTTTCATATCTAAATAATCTATTTACTCAAAATATGTACTTTAAAATATCATTATAAATACTACAATTACCTTGTAACGTTTTAAATTGTATACCATTTGATACCATTTGATAAATAACTTCCATCTAGGTAATAAGCTTTTGATCATAATGTAAATCTTGCTCTGATTGGTCCAATATGGCCCAATGTTATCACAATAGGCATAGTAGGGGAAAGGGTATTTAAAGCAATGTAATCGGGCAAACAGGGATCTTTTAAGTTCTGGAGGTCGGGCCGATAACACGTAAGTTAAGTACTTTTTACTGTTATATTATTTGCTATTGTTTTGTTAATTTTATTTTATGTGTAATGAGTAATAATAAGTAATGTAGATTTGAATTAATATTTCTGATAGATTTAGGTATTTGCACAATTAAGTTCTTATATTATACTAAATAATGAATATTTTATTACCTATTATACTATAATATGTTATTTAAAATTATATTTAATGGTTATGATATAATTATGATTACTGATTTTATATGTTTCTTTATTTTTCCTTATTTTTGTTTGTTGATTTTCCTATACCCACAATTATTAAATACATAGTTTCGCTGATTTATAGGAAGGTACTCGTAACAAACCTTAGTATTAAATAAACATTTGATAATTTCTATTTTTTAGAAAACAAAATTCTAAGATTTACAATTTCTATCATCATCATCATCAACGGCCCGTTACAGTCCACTGCTGGACTATGCTGCTGGGATTTCTTGCATATATGATTTATTATTTTATTATTTATTATAATTATAACATACATGCCTAATTACATCCTTTTCTATGCATCTCAGTTGTTTTGGTAATTTATTATAAACAACTATGGAGCTATAATACGGACTGTTTTTGAATAATTGTAATCCAGGTGCAGGGAGCTTTAATAATCATTACGGCGGGCGCTCTTTATATATAGACGGAAAGGTAAGTACCTTATATTTAAAAAGTAAAGGTTTGCAGCTCTCTCTTTGGCGTATATTGTAGATTATACGCATGCATTTTTTCTGTTGTATGAATACATCGTTGGCATCAGTACTATGTCCCCACAACACAAGGTAACTCCGTATCGCAACCAAGAATAAGCATACGCATAGTAAGCCGACAATGCGCATTGTTCGTTCGTGTTATACTTTAAGACACCGAGCGCGTAAGTGAACCGAGCCAATTTCTTTTTAATCTTTTCCACATGGTTTTTCCAGTGTAAGTTTGAATCTATATTAAATCCCAAAAGCAAGCTTGTGTTCACTTCCTTTGATTGTATATGTTTTGTTAATGAATTTAGGTTTAGGGGTTCTTTTTGGTAGGGATGAAATTGAATTATACTAGTTTTTTCTAAATTGTGTTGTGTAAGCCAATCTTTGATTTTATTGTATGTAGATATTATATTTTGTAAACTTTCAATGTCAGGGCATTTAAAAAGCAATGAAATATCGTCCGCAAAGAGAACTGAGTAAAGCGAGTCTTATACTTTTGGCAGATTATTTATGTAGACCAAAAACAGGGTGCAACCAAGGACGCTACCTTGGGGGATGGAACAATTTATTACACACATATCCGATTCTATTAGCTGCACCTCCCGGTCATCTTTCATTGTCATCCTTATGTGCGTAATTATTAGTGCGTATAATATGACATGAGGTAAAGGACTTTTTCATCTCTCATGCTATGAAAGTAGTGCAATAATAACCCCAAAGAAAGGGTGTACCTATGTCCCACTTACATTCCAATAAAAAGAAAAAAATTAACAATATAAACAATTAAACCCAAATGGCACGAACGCGCCATAAAAAAGACGGGGAAAAAAAGTAGTGAAGAATTTATCCGTGGGCAATGTTTTGATTTATTGACCGAGCGAGCGAAGCGTCTCTGTTTCAGCTTGGCCAAATTTACTTTTGTATGTCCATCTGTTTGTTTGTTTGTTTCACTCTACAGGTCGCGTTTCTCAACCGATTCTCGTGAAATTTTGTGAGCAGGTTCGATAAATTAATCGAATTTTTCGTCTACGCAATGTACGTCGAGTTGTACTTGTAATTTGTAGCTTCATGAAACGGCCCCCAGGTCACATTTCTTAACCAATAAAAAAAAATATAGTTAAAAATAAAAAATCTAGAGGTCGGGGATGTTCGTGAAGAAAAAATAAAAATAAATATGAAAAAATACAGACTCGCGAGGTCTACAGCTCACAGAGCCACTAGTTATTTTGTAATTTATGTTTATTTTAACCATGAAATAGTAAAAAATAAGTTGATTTAGGCTTGTGCGTGAATTTCAAAAATCAGTATGCAGTGATTCAACATCAACATCAACGGCATATTCAAATTAAAATAAAGCGTACATGTTGCATACAGGTCAAAGAACAAAAGCACGTCCGAAGGATGTTCTCCTCTCAGGTCGCATTTCTCAACCGATTCTCATGAAATTTTGTAAGCAGGTTTCATATTTTAAAATATTTTTGTCGATTCAGTTTTTCGTTATTTTTCAAAATGGCGGAGATATGTTGGGTTGGAAACGTAATAAAAATAATATTTCAGCCATTTCGAAAAGAAGTTAAACTCGCGAGGTCTACAGCTCCCAAAGCCACTAGTATAAGTTAAGAAAGACTAAGTATAGTAAGGTTAAATATTTTTCTTTCCATCCCTGGTGTCGGAGATATGGAGCATTTACGATCCACACGTATAAATAAAGTGGCACTGTGCCAATACTCACGCGGCCAAAGTGGGCAAGGATGGTGCATCTTTATATTCTGCGACGTCGTCGTTCGCCATCCAGAACAAGGCGTTTGATCTTATCGGGTGCTTCTTTCTTTTTGATTTCCTGCTAATCGTGACCATAGATGTTGTTGTTGTTGTTTCATCTTCCAGCTTGCCTCCGCCTCCGTAGTCACCTCCATAGTCACCTCCGCCGCCTCCGCCACCTCCGTAGTCATCTCCGCCGCCTTTGTCGTCGCCTCCGCCGCCTTTGTCATCGCCTCCGCCGCCTTTGTCGACGCCTCTGCCGCCTTTGTCGTCGCCTCCGCCGCCTTTGTCGTCGCCTCCGCTGCCTTTGTCGTCGCCTCCGCCGCCTTTGTCGTCGCCTTGCCTTTAAGTAGATAGCCAGCGCATGCGACTAGACACTTTGATCTTGAGAGAGTCTTTATTTTATAGAGCAGAAGCGAAATTTGTAATGCAATCGTCAGCGCCGTCGGCTATCAGGGAAAAATTGTATGGATTTCGCCAGCTGCTGACAGTAATTTGGTACCTACGCTTTGAGTGCACTGAAATCGATTTCAACGAGCCTCGGAATGCAGGGCAAGGGCACTTAGGAACTGTCAAATAGTCTAGTTCAGTGCAGTGAAGCTTTTCTGATTAAAAATGAATATGAGGAATTGAAAGATGTTTTGTTAGAATAAGACAAACAAATTCCAATATATTTTTTGCTTGGATATGCTTCCGTTTTACAGGAAGCGTCAAGCTAAAAGCCTCACCAAGAAGTGGAGGTGTCATATCTTGGCTTCTACCTCGTGGCGCCCAGAGATTTTATGGCTCATCTTTGACTACGGCCCGACTGTCCTTCTCATAGGACATAATTGTTATAGTGATACCCGCCCAAGGTTTTTTTTGTGTTAGAGTTACCGGTTTGAAATGAAACTTTCAGGGTATAGTTAATATTACATTAGCATGTGTTTTTAGTTTTAATTAGGTGTCTGTCTTTTGTTCTTTACAAAGGCTATTGGGCCGCAATGACTATACTAAAAGGAATTGTTAAGTGATTTAATTGTACAAAATTAGTATGAATTATATATTACTATTACTACTATCAATTACGACTATTCTTACAAAACACCTTATATAGGTTCCAAAAGAAAACCTGTACCAGGTTTACAATACGATGCGAGGTAAGAGAGTGTACCTACACAAACTAGATACGAAAAGCTAGTAGTGAAAACAATATTAAATTGTTAGTAAAAGGTAGGTAAATAGCGGTTTTTATTTATAAATATTTCACAAAACAACATAACCTATCATCATCATCATTAGCCTATATCTTCCCAGCCATAGCCACAAACAAAATCATTATGATATTTTCGTACTAATTTTGCCCCAATAGCCTTTACAAAGGATATAATATTTCTACTCGAGATTCAGAAAAAAAAATGTGCTAAAAATGCGAAATAATTGGCTATATTCAAGCGGTAGTTATTAGTTAACAACTTTTTGCATAAATACAAACTTGACAGTCACGGATAATAGTAAAAATAATACAACTTACTTAGCACGTTTTCGTGGGGCTGCCATACCGCCGTCCATTTTCTTAAAAAAACGGCCAAGTGCGTGTCGGACCACGCATAAAGTAGGGTTCCGTAGTCATTTTTGACACCGCGCTGTTTCGCATTTCTTGCATCAGTTACTGTTCTTTTGGAAAAAAAGTATATATTTATATTTTATTTATAATTTCAAAAGTATTCATCACAAGATACCCGAAACAATTTTAATTAAGAGTTTCCGCGCCAGTTTATTTACGTGAGTGATTTGAAGTTTATAGGTCCAAGACTTTAGAAATTATAGGGGGGGGGGGACACCGTGTTAACGACTTTGGTGTGCTTTACCATAATGTGAGATCACATTATGGTAAAGCTGATAAAAAAATGTTGTACGGAAACCCAACTTCATTTTTAAAGACGATTTCAACGATACCCCACACAAGGGGGTGTGCTCAAAAAAAATAATTTACCCCCACTTTACATGTATGGGGAAGTGCCCTTAAAAAGGGGTAATTTTAATTTTTTGTATTTTTATTATTGAGATCTATATTCAAAGTATCGTCGAACCAAGTTACATGTAAATCGGTTCGTAAACGTAGAAGATATTGTGCTGTGACAGACTGGGACAGACAGACGGACTGAACGATCTTATAAGGGTTCCTTGTCGGACTACGGAACCCTAAAAATTACGTCTTTCAATTGTCACAGCCAATGATAGCATACCGGAAACTGTTCTATAATATGGCGCTACGCCGAAAAAAAATTGTTGCGCAAGAGGCGTGTGTAAGGCACGGCGTGTGTAAGGTACGGCGCGGGCAGCGCCCCGCGTCGTCCAGCCGCTCCCCGCGCCACCCCGCACAGACCCCGCTCTAAAACATCGAGGCGGGTCTATGACCTCTGCGACAATGATAAAATATTATATTTGTTTAATTTGATGTAATCGCGCAAAGTATATTACTGTGTATGATTCGATCTTTGAGTATATATTTTTTATTTTATTTTAATTGGTCTTTAGTGTAGTGGAGTGTAGGGTAGTAATGATTATAATTTCACCTAAAAATAAAAGATTTAGTATTTCAAGATTCCAGACATTTTGACATTGTAATAGTAAGTATAATTTGAATTACTATAATACGGTCCGCCCGCGGCTACGCTCGCGTTGTGTAAGAATTTCCCGTGGGAATAAGCCTTTTCCCGTAAAAAGTATCCTATGTTTTATTCCAGGGTATAAACTAACTTTATTCCAAATTTCTTTCATACCAATCCGTTCAGTAGTTGTTGTCTTCCAGTATCTTCACTTCAAAATTATATAGGGGACAAGGGGAAATAATTCCCGTTGTCACCACTTTAATTTATTTATAAAATACCTACAGATTTTCGAGTATTTTTATTCCATTGTTTCCAAACTGAAGTCAATTTATTAATTGGATGCAAAAAAAGAAAAATGTGATGTTTATTTACGATTTACAATACGATCGACACGTATCTACTTATTTCTGATACGATCAATATTGTGAATGTTTCCGGAAATACATAATGTTTTCATCATGTCTATTTTTTCTTTGTGTTAAATCTAACACATCATATAATCATACAGGATGATCACTATAAATGTCTTTATAATATTTTTATCACACACACGTCACTTCAACACATCAATTATTTGTTTCTTTCACTGTCATTATGACGAGTAATTAGTACCAAAGAAATCTTATATCAAATATTTGGTTCAAATCAAGATAAAAGTTTCTGTTTTGTCAATAAAATTGGATATGCAAAGTTTTAAAAAAAGTATGCTAAATGCAAAACCATTTCGAGATATAAGGTTGGTTCCTAAATATATTATGCATTTTTTTGCTCAAAATACTACACGGTTGTTTATTTTTTTTTAAAATCATTTAATTTCCAAGTGCCCTCCAAAAAGTAACCTGTAGCCGTGCCATCCATGGTAGCTTTGACGTCGAAAAATGATTCATAAAAATCTTAATTTGAATAAAATATTTTTATTTGATTTGATATATGGCTGATTCTCTGCCTTGACAAACGAGATATATAAAAAAATTACACAAATGTCAAACTTCATCTTTGAATATGGCACAGAATCTTGCGCCACGTGTAAAGCTTGATCTGCTATTTAAATATATTTAATTGTAAAACTTTTACTTTAGTATTATATCAGACTGCCCACGCCGCGAAATTTTATTAATAAAGCATCGACTATTTGTGTTTACCATTGAAATTATTGGGGCGCTTGGTCTGGCATCACTAAAACACATTTGATGACATACGATGACAGCTAACTTCATACCTACATTTTTTGCTTGTTACTAGGCAAAAAATGTATTTTATTCAGCCTACTGTAGTGTATGTATGACTCACTTCAACCACATCTAGATAGATATTATTTAGCATCTAAGTAGCTTGTAGTCAATACGTTTGTCTGACGCACAACACGTCTTTCATTCTGACACGCTCCTGTGTCTCCTCTCCATACCTCATGCATGGTGACCCTGCCAACACTGCCTATAATGCCTATAGTATGGGCAGTCCTGTGCCTCGCGATTCGTTAGTGATAAAAATATAACGTGTTCGTTCGTAAAAATTGTAATAATGTGTTAAAACGAGGATCTGATAGGATGATATTTACGTGCTAAAAGTGGGTCTTTTTCGATGGGTGTGGAGTTTTTGAGGAAGCTGCGGCAACTCTTGAGACGGGCAAGAGGAGGGTTGTGCCGTAAAGGAGGTGCCTGCTATCTTGAGACTATTTCGCTCTTTCAATATCGCAAGCGTCACGTCTCACGCTGGGTGGAACAATTCCTGCCAGGGAGTAAAGCTTTCTCAGTGGTGTCGGTTTCAGGGTGCCCGTGACTATACGACATGATTTGTGGAGAGCCGTGTCCACATTTCTCACTTCACGGTAGTGGTAAGGCGTCTCAGGATGTTGTTCCGGGCACCAACTTTACTCTTAAGCTTGCGGCAGTTCTCTTTATGTCAAAGATCGATCCCACGTGACACCTAAGTACCGTCAAACTTTCATATAAAATAATTCAATCAGCTGATCACCTTGTTTGAAAAAAATACGAGTTTAAAAAAGTTTTGTATTGAAAGTTGTTCAGTTTCATGGGCCGATTATTACCACACGAGAGGTTTTACGTTATTTTGCTAAGACGTTGACACGTTGTAGTTTTTATTTGTCACGGCAAAGCTTACGATATTAAGCTAATTCATTAAGTATTTTAGAATTTCTAAAGTGTGACAATATTTCCTTATATTTATTAGAGGTTCTATTTTGTCATAAAAACTAAGATTCTTGGATTTTATTTTATTTTTAACATTGCCTCATTGTTTCCTTGGCAAAATAGTGCTCTGAACCGAGTTTCATCAAACCCATTAACTCATAGAAAAAAAAAATTGTTGTTTTCTTAATGGAATAGTCCACTAACCCAAGTTTTATCGTAATCAGAGCACTAACAAAATAATAAACTGTCAGTTAAAAAATATGAGTTCATTTTGTTCAATATTATAATTATTTATTAATAAATAATTATTACTCATCCAAAATATCATTTGAATAAAAATACTCGTAAATCAGTCATTCATTTTATAATTATAATTTGTAACGTGGGAGAACGGAAATATTTATTCCAACTGTCCCCTATGTTTTTTTCGAGTGAACTTACTGGGGGACAGCGGGAAAATCCTTAGTTGTTCCCCCGTGAGGGATATAATCCTTTGGAAATAACACTTGGCCCCGCACACACTTGGCTGGTTTTTTGTAAGCTAGGTATAGGCTATAAAATTACGTAACGAGTATGCAAACTTTATTTTTGAATCAATAAATAAATTATATGTTACCTACCTAATACAATAAAAATAATTCTAAAAAACCGCATTTGGTTGAAGAATAGAACTACCTAACTATTCCTCTCGCGCCTGTGTTGTACTAGAAAAATAAAATGATCAACATATGTAACTAGGTAGTATAATAATAACATCTAGTTTGAAAAAAAATGTATTCCTTGATGTGCCGTCCACTGTACATACACATATACCCTTTGCGTAGTGTACTCGTATTATTAGTGTCGACCTTGAAAGTGATAGTATCACAAACTTGACTAAACCTTACTAAGTATACAAGCAGCAGGTATGGACCCAACCTATATTTATTTAATTAAAAATCGATTTAGAAATATTGTCAATGTAACGGATCGGACGGACGGATGTGACGTACCTACTCATGGTACGTCTTCTCCAAATAAAATTATTTCGTGAGCCGGGTGGCTTGGAGCGCCACCGAGCGCACATCCGTCGTCGGCAAAGATCATGGGCGACTGAGCTCAAGAAAGGAAAGTGATGACGCTAAGCTTCTCCGCACGTGTTAACCAGAGAAAGAAATAATGTTCGCGCGCTCCAAGTAAATGGCGTAAGTGCCAAATTTACTTTCTCAGTTTATATAAAAAGTACTAATTTGATTTGTAAATTGTCCAGGAAAAAACATAAAGCAGTCGGAGACCTATCTTGTAACTAAATTTCGGCAACCAATAAATTACCATTTACCTCTCAGATTCAAATAACGAGAATCGAAGACGCTGCTTTGGATAACATTTGTATCGAGAAGATTTTTACCAAACATGTTTTGGTCTTAGTGTAAGCGTAGATAATAGAGTCCAATAACATATTTTAGAAAATCAATACATTTACTGGCGTAGATAATGAGATCTGATTCAACAAAAATCTTGAAAATTCCCGGACTAGCCCCTGCGAAATTTCAATTAACTATACAGAGTTTTTTAATATGGACTTCTGAATGGCGCGTGGGCGGTAATTGAAGGTTACTTGAAAAAAGTTCTGGGCTGTAGTCGCCACGTTTATTTAGGGTTATCAAAAGGCGCGTTGGGCGCTACGAGGCTACTGGACCATATCTGTTGAAATTTTGTATGCAAGCAAATTCCAATATGTTTTTACATATCAATCTTATTGATAAAACCAGTCTATCTTGGTGAAGCTGCTAACTAAACGTTGATCTAAAAGACTCAGTAAGAAACTCAAATATCGTGCAAAATAAAATCAATCAAATTTTAGGAATTGGTCACAATTTCAAACTAATTCTAATTCTAATATTAAGTATTTTATAAATTCATAGAAAACAACAAAAAACGTAAACCTTCCGGTGGGACTTGAACCCACGCCCTTCGACCTATACGCAGCCAACGTGCTTACCAATTACACCACGGAGGGCATAGTGGCAGCGCCGAAATTCGTTCTTGTTTGTTTTCTATGAAGTCATGACGTCGCCCATTGTGGGTGACGCGATTTTAATTCTAATATTTATAATTCTAATATTTATTGACGGTTAAAACCAAAGATTTCTGTCTGACGCGCGTCGCGAAGCGATCGTCTTTTGTTCCTCTGAGGTTAAAACAATCAAAATCGGCGAGGCTGCTAGATAAACGGTCAAAAGACTAAGTTGGATTTTGATTCATTACAAGTTCTTTCTGTCCAGAAGATGCGGTTTTATAAGCACATGTGGAAACCTGCACACTCCTACGAAGAAATTGAAAGGTAGTGTGTGAAGTGGAACAACCCGCACTGGATAGTGTGCTAGTATTATAGTATCTGTGACAGTGTGGTCGACTAAGGTCTTAGGTCCAAGCTTGAGGCCATCGGTGGGGACGATACGGTTGACGGTGGAAACAAAATAAAACTTTTTTCTTCGTGTGCCGGCTAGCGCCATCTATTGTCGAGAGTTTGAGGAAAACTAACTTTGCAGCTTTGTAGTTCCGGCCAGGTTGAGGTGACAGGGTACTCATGAGCGCCCAGTATACGGTGAAGGTTGCCACCAAACCCAGTATTATACTGAAACAGATGTTGAAGTCTCCTACAGCCAAGAAAACCAAATTAAAATAATAAGTAAGTAAAAAAAAGTCAAAAGTAAAATAGTTATTTGTTGGGTAAGAGAGGAATGTTGATTTTTCCTCAGTGAACTGATATTGAATCCAGAGCTTGCGAAGGAGTCTATAATAGAAGCACGAGCGAAGCATAGACTCCTGAAGCTCGCGAGGGATTCTAAGGTTCGAGGTGTGAATCAGATTCCTCTCAAACCCAACACATTATTTTTCACCTGCGTTCTGGCAAGGAAACCATTAACTATTTACTTACCTACGTAAATATTACTAAAAAATGTACAAAAGTTCCTTTATTTTCCATATAATTCTATAAGTTAAGACTTAATTACTGTATTTTAACATAATACTTTTTAACTTTTAGTTCATAAGATAAAAATAAATAACCAAGACAAAAAACAAACTTTTAGGTTATATTTTTTTAGGGAGCGTTACAAAATTTTACTTAAAATCAAAATCTATAAAAAAAACAATTATTTTACGCGCGGATATACGAAAACATTTTTCCTATGTAAGATAATGTTCGAAATTCAAACGAATTTTCCTCTCTAGATATGAGAATATTTTGCATGTCTAGAAATGAATAAGCGATTTTCGGCCCTGTTTTCGGGCATTAAAAGCCAAGAGGTGAAAATATATTTTTCGTGCGGATGATTTTACATCACTTGGATTCGACATAAATTTTTCGTGAGTTCACTAACAATTCAAGTTTAATGGCGGAATCTGTGGAGAAGAGCACCCCGAAGAAACTCCACAGTCGACGCACCTTTTACGTTTCCTTTTTGAAAATGCCCGTTATTCAAGCAAACTATTCCTACGCATATCTGTCCTCTAACCTTTTTTATATAATTTCTGCATAAAATAATTTTTTACAGCTCTTTAAAAAATAAAAATAATAGTTCTAATTAAGACGATGACGTCGTGGATTTTTTTTTAAATCCTTATATGGCCCTGGGTGACACCCCGGATTTCTTCGGATCCACGAATCGTCAACGCCATCTATCGAAGATTTATGAAAATTTTTTTTTTAGTTGGCTGTCGGAAAGTCCCCCATTATATTATTATTTTCCCGTTGTCCATATTAACGTGGACAAGGCCAGCATAAACGAAAATAATGGGGTCAGTGTACGTACAGTCAGCCAATTTGCCTGTTTTTTTCCCTTTAAAATAAAACCTAAACCTTGAGTAAAAATAAAAATAACTTACTAGCCCAACATTGGTATGTCGTAACAGGTATATTGGTATATCACTACAATGTCATTTAAACGAACATTTCTTAAACGTCTCGTTATTACTAAATGTAGTATTTTTAGAGTCTGTTTTAAACAAAACTATAATAATGTTAAATTTTGTTTAGAAATGTAAGAAATCACATAGTTTTTTACGGATCTAATCGCTATTTCTACCAAAGTGGTAATATATCGGCAGAATTTGTAAGAAATAAAATCAAAACACAACCTCTGACGACCACCATTACAATGAACTGGTAGATCTTTTACAGAAAATCAATAGAAGTGAGTTTTGTATCACGAATCACAACACCTCTCTATCAATCTTGAGATAGAGCTGTTGTGATTTCCTGTTTCACATAGCTAAGGGTCTACTCACACAGACTGCTGTGTTTTCTAGTTGCACATCTTCTTTCTATCATCAACAGCTCACGTCCCCACCGAGGGGCTCGAGCCTACCCTGATTTAGAGTGATTATGTCTTAGACGACCATGTTTTCCTTCACCGTAAGGGCGTGGAATAAACGTAGATATGAATTTGAAATTCGAAAACACATTGGTACGTGGTGGGGATCGAACCCGCGTCTCCCGTACGGGAGGCAGGGGCCCTAGCCACTAGACCACCGACGCTCTATCTATACGTCATATAATAAAATTGTAACTGGCTACATAGAGATATTTAAGAAAAAAAATTGAGGTGTCTTTAGGAGACCAATAGAAGCCAAAGAATTATTTTTAAAATCGTTGTTTGTCTGTCTGTATGTGCAAAAAAAAAAAACTACTGAACGAAATTGGATGCCATTTGTATTGCTGGACATCGCCGTCTACACTAACCTTTATGCGCGTACGCACAGAACTCACATTATACGCTTTGAAACTGAACAATGCTGTTGACGAAAACAGGAACTTTTTCAGCAGCAGGATGGTAAATTATAAATCCAGATCTATCAACAAACTCGTCGGAGATCCCACGCATCCACTGAGCGTCTAATTTATAGACGCCCAGTCGATGTGTTCGTTATTTTAATAATAAAAAAATCGTGAAAACATATGTAAATCTATATCAAGCAGCAATATAGATCATCATCATCGTGTGGGTTGTAATGTAAGACACGTGGTTGTGTTGACAACCGACCTCATAAACCCTTGTCAGTGTTATAGAGCCGCCAAAGGCCACTGACATGGCTCAAGTAACGACTAGATAGTAGCCGGACCGGACTAACGGCCGGAATCATCTTTCTTTTCGGACAATCAGGTGATTCAGCCTGCAATGTCTTAACCAAACTAGGGAAAGTCTCACAAAGATGATGATGATGATGATGAGTACCCGATTCGCCGGACTCTTGTTTCACTGTTTGCCTAACATGTGATTTGTGATCAAAAGCAGAATAGTGCGATTATGAAACTCGATTTTTTCGCCATGTTTTTGCCTCTTTTTAACATTTTTTTTTATCAAATACTTTAAACGAGCAATTCTTGTATATACCTATATACCTATATATATAATGAGAATCTCGGAAACGGCTACTACGATTTCGATGAAATTTGGTATATAGGGGGTCTCGAGGGCGGATCTAGCTAGCTTTTGTTTTTGGTAAAACAGGATTTACCCATGTTTTCGGGCTTAAAATAATTTGTACGCCATATCATTAAAAGAGAAGGTTAATTTCGCCGCTATTCATAACGACGTGGTGGCTCTGTTGGGGAACCGGGAGGCAATGAAACCGAAGGTCAGACGATCGAATCCACACTTTTTTATTTTTTTGTTCATGTTTCTTTTTTTATTTGTTTTTAACTTTTTAATTCTTTCTATTTTAAATACAAAAATGAAGAAAATAAAAAATTCTTATTTAGTACCTTATTTTTTCGTGGTTTTCCAACAGATAGAGCAATTTTTATAGGTATGTTTTTTTATTTATTACTTACCGTCGTCGTCGTTGTTATTACTTATTTTTTCATTTACTTAGTTCAATTAAAATACCTTTACAGAAAATCACTTCGTTTTTCATACACCGAAAGTTCTGCAACAGATGGCACTACAACTCACATAGTGACGAAATTTTCTTCTAAAAAAGCATTTAAAAGTATTTTCAGTTGTTTTTTCAGATATGTAACACAGAAATAGAAAATGCTATTTTATCCACGGAGACGTTATTTAATCCACGCAACCTTAACAAATTAAATTTTATATTACTACTAGCGCTGCCTTTACCACTGTTAGGCATGGGAATAATAATTTATTTTCCTTTCTGAATTCTATCCAAATTCCGATCCTAATTTATTGTCAATGCAGGGAAATCTATTTTTACTAAAAATTAAACCTAGCTAGATCGATTTATCGCTCCCGAAACCCCATATAATGCTAAATTTCATCGAAATTATCCACGCAACCTCAATAAATGCAAATTTATATTACTACTAGCGCCGCATTTACCACTGTATCTGTGAAGTGGCCAAAATTGGAACTACTGCTAATAAGTTGGTAGGTTAGTTGGTATGGGAATAATTTATTTTCCTATAATAATCCTTTCTGAATCCTATCAAAAGTCCCATCCTATTATTTTATAATACATAATATATTCTTTTCCTCGTTTTACTCGGGCCATCTGATGGAAAACTTTCAGACCATCAAAAAATTTATCAGAAATTTTCTTTAATTTTTGTATTTAAATAACTAAATGAAAGAATAAAAAAAAATATAAAAAAAGAAACAAACGAAAAAAGAACAAAGAAATAAAAAAATATATTTGTCGAGATTCAAACTGCAAACTCGCGGTGTCCCGACTGAGCCAAAATTACCTTTCTATTAGGTCCTTACATATGAAATTGGCGTTTTGTATGGGAGGAACAAAAAGTCGAAAAATTTTTATATAGTATATTTATTTAATCAAAGTATGAGCCATTGTAATCTATGCACTTTTGCCATCTCATAGGTAGTTCATTGATCCCTTTACTAAAAAAACCATTCGGACGGGAATCAATAAAATCTTTGAAGGCGATTTGGACTGCCCCATCTGAGTTGAATTTTTTCCCTTGCAAGAAGTTATCCAAATTTCGAAAAAAATGGTAATCTGTTGGAGCAAGGTCCGGGGAGTACGGTGGATGCCTTAGACATTCCAATTGAAGCTCTTCTAATTTGCTAGCCGTCTGTTGTGCAGTGTGTGGTCTAGCGTTGTCGTGAAGCAGCAGTGGCGTAGAGCGATTGACCAGCCTCGGTTGTTTACCAGCTAGCTTTTCCATCATGGTTTGCAATTGCTGACAATAGTCATCTGCCGTAATCGTCTGGCCAGATTTGAGAAAACTGTAATGAACGACACCGGCGCTAGTCCACCAAACGCTTACAAGTAACTTTTTATTGGTCAATTTTCGCTTGGAGCAGGCTTTGGCTGGCTTGCCAGGGTCCAGCCATTGCGATGAGCGCTTCCGATTATCGTAGAGAATCCACTTTTCATCACAGGTAATGATTCGATTTAAAATCCCTTCGTTATTGTGCCGGTCAAGTAATGTAACGCAGCAGTTGACGCGCGTTTGCCGGTTTGCTTCACTCAATTCGTGAGGAACCCACCTTTCAAGTTTTTTAATCTTCCCAATTTGCTTCAAGTGGATTAAAACAGTTTTATCACTAACACCGAAGCCTGCAGCTAACTCGGACGTGGTTTGCGATGGATCCGCTTCCACAATAGCCTTCAATGCTTCATTATCAACTTGGGTCTCCGGCCGTCCACGGGGCTTGTTTTGCAGGTCGAAATTTTCAGAACGAAAACGTTGGAACCAAAAACGCACTGTGTTTTCTTTTGCGACACAACCGCCATACACATCATTAACCCTTCGAGCCGTTTCCGCAGCACTGGTGCCACGGTGGAACTCGTACTCGTAAATAACGCGATATTTCAAATTTTCCATTTTGTAAATCGAGCGATGCAAACAGAAAAAAGATAAGTAAAAAAACAAATGAATGACGGTTTACGAAACACAACTACATGTGGAAATAGCTGTATAAATTTGAATTTCGAATTCCTAACCAAATAGGAGAAATTTGTGATCAAAGTGGCCAGTACGACAAAACGCCAATTTCATATGTAAGGACCTAATATTTTAATGATATCGTGTATCAATTCTTTTAAGCCTGAAAATACGAGGAAATCTATTTTTAAGCTAGATCGATTTATTGCCCCCGAAACTAAATTGCGAAATCGTTGCAGCCGTACGTTTCAGAGATCCTTATTATTCTTATCTTGCTCGTTTAAAGTATAAGAGTGGTGCTACTATGTCTAGCCACGTGTACTTTCTTCTGAACGTATGAAGTAAGTAGAGTTTATCGAAATGCGTAGGTGTCTTACAAAAAAAATAAACGAGCTAAGCTCGGTCAACCAGGTACTATTATTTAAGCAGGCAAACGAGCGGACGAGCCACAGTGGTGGTAAGTGGTCATCGTCGCCCATGGACATTCGCAACACCAGGGGGGTTGCCGACGCGTTGCCAGCCTTTGAGAGCCCTGTATACTCGCCCCTTGAAGAACCTCATGTCAAAGCACAAAGGAAACACCTCAGGGGAGAGCTTATTCCACATCCTGCAGGTACGCGAGAGGAAAGATCGTGACTGCATTAAAAAGTGTAAAGACAAATGCATTAAAAAAATGCTAGATTTTTATCCAGAAACAGCGAAGCTTTGGATTACATACTCTTGCTTCACCTCCTAGGAACCTGCTAAATCTAGTCACACGACAGCCATCCTCGTCATTCGTAGTCGGTGAAAATATTCTGTCATTCCCACCCCCAAAGCGCCACCACTCCAAAAAATTCAATATCTACCCGAAACGGTAACCTAGCAACGTTAGTACATTTTCTTTTGCCCATACGCTACGCATTTTGAGAAAAATAATATAAAACTGTGCATTCAAATTGTCTAGAAATTAGCAAGTGAGTATACAAGTTAATCCTTATCAGTGGTGAATAGAGTGCTGTATGGCTTAGCTGGTTAGTGGCTACCCCATATGTGTTGTGATGTGCTTTTGTTTGATAGATACCGACAGTCTTTTGTTGTAGGGTGATCGATGGAGGGAGCATCGTTATTATTAGTAAAGTTTTGATCGTATTCATTGAGTTTATTTTTCATTTGTACTAAAGCACTAGGTTTTTAATAAAATTCAATAGTCATCATACAACAAATCAACATTGGGTTGGATTTTTATGAAAGGTTGAAGGCTGAACTCACAAAGTCGGGTGTGAATAGAGCCGCCAATGCCTACCCAAATTACCTACCTTCCCAATGTTAAACTGCTACATAATAAGTACGGCTGCATACAAAGCAATTTAAACTGATTAATAACATGTTAGCTATCTTTGTATATTTCACCAAAAATATGTTTAGGACTGCAAAAATCTAACGTCAACTCATCATAATTTTATTACTGTTGCATATCAGAATGCCGTAGTTTCATGTTCAAAAATTAATCTTAGGAATTTTGTTTGTAAAGCCGACTATCGATATTAAAATTCCGTTGTGAGAGAGTCCGGATCTGTGAGAGCGTGTCTAGGACGACGCTTGCACAGATCCGGACGATGCGTAGAGAATAGTCGGTACCAACCAACGTGGTACCAGCAACACTGGTTGCACGTGTCTTCCGAAGTACAGAGTCATCTTAATTTTCAGACAATCGAAACTTTATAACAAATAAACTATAAATAACAATTATGAGACATTTTACGGGCTTACCGCGATAGTATTTTTGTTGAGGAGACCCGATATTTCGGCGCTGTTGCAAGCACCTAAACTATAAATAAACTAAACAAACAAAAACAAAAAACTATCGATTGTTGTTATGTTTGACAAAATAAATTATAGTTTCAAGTGGTTTCAAACGTAGTCACCACGAGAAGTAGCCAGAATGAGACATTGGCGCTTGACAGGATTCGATGACAAAGCCTCAAAACGCTGTACAACTTTTTCTAGTGGCACTCCATTACCGGAGGTCTGCCGTCAGCATCTTGAATTTTTCCTCAAACAACTAACCCACGGAAATATTAAAAGGTAATTTAAATGAAGTGTATTATAAATTGAGTTTATAGGTATGATTATGCTATGTGGCCTACCTACGATATAATGCGATGGTACCGTCTATCGAGCACCATGCACGACTTGCATCTGAATTTAAATGAGGGTAGACGCACGCAACGTCACATGTCCCGTTGTATTGTGTCTGATTGATGGAACATTGACGTTTTTCAGCAATATTCAGCATTATACATATTATGATGTGCGGCCTACGGCGGCGGTTGGCTGTGTTTAGATGACTAATCTTTTTTTTTTATCGTCTTTTAAGCAAAATTTCTGTCCAATTTTTCTAAATTTGTGTAATTCTTGAGAAATGTGTTTCTTTTTCTTGAGAAAATCAAAATGAGAATTAGAATTTTGAAGTACCGAGCGACGCCCAAGTACGAGTTCGTGAGAACTCTTTTTGTTTTACGTATAATTGCTACGATAGGTAATTGCTACGATAGGTAATTGCTACGATAGGTAATTGCTACGATAGGTAATTGCTACGATAGGTAATTGCTACGATAGGTAATTGCTACGATAGGTAACTGCTACGATAGGTAATTGCTACGATAGGTAACTGCTACGATAGGTAATTGCTACGATAGGTAACTGCTACGATTTGCTACGCCGTAGTCGTGGCCGTAGCTATGAACAATTATATAGCCGTAACATTCAGACGTATTTTCCTCCTTTGCTAAAATACATAGATTACAATAGTTTTGTATAGTTTACAACGTTGCGTTGGACTATTTTTGAACGAGACTCACTTATTAAGAAGCCAATTCTTTTTACGAATTTAAAAAGTTCTACATAGACCAAAGTCGTTTAAGGAGTATAAAATAATAAGTTCTTATGTCTACGAGTGTATACTGCAATTTGTGCAGGTTAATCTATTTCCAAACGCTATTTACATTAGCGAAGTTTCTTGTTGAAGTATGCCGTCGTACCTTGCGCCGAGTCGCTCCCTAATTGCAAAGTTACCTGATCCGAGTCTAACTAATTTCTACTAGTCATGTTTGCTATAGTTTATAGTTAAGCTCGCGATGCATGCTGATAATGATCCAAGTTTTGCTATTAGGGACGGGGCGTAGACGCTTTGAAGGTGTTATTTATCATACTCGTGGCCATACTTATCAAAATATTAGTCAGAATCCTACTATGCTACTAATCCCATCCTACTTTATACTAATATTATAAATGTGAAAATATATTTGGATGTTCTGATGTTTGTATATTTGGATGTTTGTTCCGCTTTCACGCCTAAACTACTGAACGGATTGGAATAAAATTTGGAATGGAGATAGTTTTGTAACCTGGATTAACACCAAGGATACTTTTTACGGGGAAAAGTCTTATTCCCAAGGGAAAATTTTACACAACGTGAGTGTAGCCGCGGGCGGACTTCTATTGGTTATGTAAACAAAGTCTTTTGAATTTTGAAAATTTTGATAAATAATGTCACGGTTCATTTCTAGGGTGCATGGCTTTCTTCTATTCTATATTTATTTATAACTGAGAAAATTTTATTCATATTATTAGGATTTGACAAATTGTTTTTCAACATCGGAGTTGGCGCTTTTACAACCAAAACGAGCATTCTTCTGTAGAAAAGAATAGCTGAAGAAATTTCACAGGAATCCCACGCATATACAGTTTTTTTTTTTTTAATAAAGTATAATAATATCTATAATAGCAGTCGTAGATTCGCGTAAATGCAGCGAATATACTAGAAAGAAAGAAAGAAAGAAAGAAAAATACTTTATTCATTAAGAGAATATTAGTTTAAAAAAAGTTTAACTAGAGAGAATATTAGTTTTAAAAGTGTTTAATTACTAAACTCAGTAAAGTAATTAAAGAAGTATGCGAGTATAATAAGTTCTCTTCGGAACACGAAAAGGCAAAAGAATATTTTTTTTTTTACATGAAGTAAAATAAACGAAATGTAATTATTTTTAACGAAGGATAACTTATTGTAAATTTTACCGGGTGTATCTACCGGGTAAAGAGGAAATGCGCGACCGATATTTTTAAAGTATTATCTGTAAATTTTAATCCTCACATTATGTTAGCTGGAGTGAGTATTTTGACGAAAGATCCCTAATGAAAGGCATATGGTACAAAACAGTGCAGCCCGGCTTATGCAGATCTCTTTGGTTCGAGGGCACTAAGATGGGTAGGCGTGAAATCGTTACTGCTCTGCGACTTCGCTCCGGACACATTCCATTGAATTGTTTTGGTCATCTCATGCGGAAAACACCTTCCCCCTTGTGTGACGAATGCGATAAGATTGAAGACGTATATCACATTATGATGGAGTGTGTACGAGGCGGAGATGATACAGTTTATGTATCTGGCAGAGTATAATGGTCAGATAGGCTCTTGTAATGCGATCTTGTCTGCTCCTACATCTTCCCTAGCACGAAATTGATATAAGCTTGTAGATATTGGTATTAGCCGTAGATAATGTTTTGTTGTGTTGTGTTCATTGTAGTTACTATGAGGGTGGCATTTTCATATAAAAAAAGCCCTCCTTAAAATTAAAGAATAAAAAAAAGTTATGGTAGCTTCAAACTACCTACTTATATATTGAGGAGCAACGTGAGTTGTTAAATTATATCCGAAACTCTGAGCATTTATCTATGGAACTATACGTTACATAAATTAATTAAGTAAAGTATAAACACATTCAAAGCTATTTTTTTTTTAATTAAACTATTTCATGGATTTTTGGCAGCTCAATACCTCTTAGTCTTACACTCTAAGGCTGGTCATCAATCTTGAAACTTAAGATGATGAACAAGATAAGATGATGATGAACTGTTACAGCCTCCGTAGCTTAGCGGTAGATCGTATCGTTCGGCTCTCACTACGGTGGTTGTAGATCCCTAAAAAGAAAAAAATAATCTTGATACTCTTTGCCCAGTTTGGTTAGAACATTGCAGGCTGAAGCACCGGATTGTACGATTATAAATATCGACGCTGGAAAGGAAAAATTATCCAAGCGACATTTTTGGCCATATTGAGTTATATATGTCGTGGCCATATCGTAGAATTGATCACATCATGAAATTTTCGATCATTTCATGAAATGGTCACATTTCATGAAATTTTCACTGTCCATTGGCCACATCATGATGTGCCTTGGCCAGATCAATGATAAGAAATCATTTGACGATATGTTCAACTAAAATGCAGCTACTTCATGAAATGGTCAAGATTATTTGATCATATCGTAAAATTACTACATTTATTGCCGATAGAGGCGCTGGAAGCACTTTGTTTATGTACCAACATGGCGGCTGCGTTATTTCTCGCAGTGAAAATGTGAATTATTCGTTATTAAAATGTGGAATAAAAAAAGAGTTATGATGAAAAAGTACTCTGATAATGTCTGTCGGGCTTAGAGAACAATAAGTACCAAACATAATTTAGATTCTTTTTAAATATTTCATGGACGCCCTATTTTCACGATATGGCCAATAGTGGACGACAAAATCGTGAAATGCACACGATTTAATGATCTGGTCAAATTTAGTTGGCCACATCATGAAATGCGACCATTTTGAAAACTTGGTGGTTGTCGTAATTGTGAAATGCTAAATTTCCCTTTGGTCAAGTTTGACATTTCTGTTCGTACGGTAATTACTCCACTTAGTTAGTTTTTCCAGTATCTGGCAATGATGATGATGATGATGTCCTCCCAGACGTATCCGTCGACGGCGACGCCCTCAGCCTGCGTTATCCTGGGCCCTTGCATGGGCGCGAGCGTGACTCGCAAAACCAAATTTGGTAATCTGGCAATATAGTGTTAGGAAAATTTTACTAAGCGACACTTACTTTAAAACTAAGCATTATTTTTAATAGTTACGTACACTATTATGTAGATAAAAAAATAAACAAATAAATTTCTAAGAACTAGGCTTTTTGGACCATCACAATAATTTACACGATTTTTTTTCTGCAAATTCAAACTTTAAACAGCTCTACTGTAAAGTTGCCTGTCGCTTGGTAATTTTTTCCTTTCCACCGTCGTGCGTCGATATGTGCTTCGAAAGTAGTTGTGTCAGACTCAGATTCTATAACACTGACACTGGGGTTTGTGAGGCTAGTTGACCTTAAAACGCACACGATGAAAACATATTATGACGATGATAAAGACTGATGCTCTAGTTCATTTTCCTTTTAGCAATGGCGGACAAACAGATAAGCATAGCAGCGACAACAATAGCCCTGCGCGGCGTGCGACTGTTCTTAACGGCGGGAAGAGCGGCGGTACAACGCCGGCCCCCGCCGCCGCCGCCCAAGCCGCGCCGCAAACCGAAGCCGGTACTGCCGGCCAACAAACTCCCGCCCAAAATACTTGCACAGCTGGTTAAGACGTTCAAGTTTAACAAGTAAGTCACTACAATTAGCAGCCTCCGTGGCTGAGTGGTCGAGAATTCGACGCCTATTACGGAGGTTCCGGGTTCGATTCCCGGTGGGAAACTCTTTGTGAGACTTTTTAGTTGGGACATTGGCTGAATCACCTGATTGTCCGGAAAGAAAGATGATTCCGTGCTTCGGAAGGCACGTTAAGCCGTTGGTCCCGGCTACTATCTAGTCGTTACATGAGCCATGTCAGTGGCCTTTGGCGGCTCCATAACACTGACACCAGGGTTTGTGAGGTCGGTTGTCGACCTTACAACCCACACGATGATGAATGATGATTGACTCGGGTACCAATTTGTAACTTACAGACTTCGGTTTGCTGTCCTAAGCGTCTGAAGTTTGTATGAGAGCATTCGTTACGATCCCTGTACACTAACTAAATAGTAAGCTTTGACACAAAGTACGTGGCAGCGGGCTGCGCGCTGGCTTTGGCGTAGACAGTTGCTACGGTTTGTGCTACGCCGTAGTCAAGCGTATCAAAATTGATCTTTAAATGGGTTCGTAGCAACTGCTCCCGATCGAATATTCCAGGTATTTTTTTTAAATGACATATATGTAGAGTTCTCACACACGACCAATAGGGGATCGGACTGTTCCTAAATTTACCATATTTTACCATATTTTATGAATTATTTTTTAAATATAGATTAGTACTAGTAGTAGTATTAGTATTAGTAGCAGATGATTCGTGAAGAAAAAAACAGAATTTACAGTGATTTTTTAAATATCCAATATGTCTGTCTCTTTCAAAAACGATTTTTTCTATGGAGATTATATGGCGTTACTAACAAATGACGTCACAAGTGGGTATGTGCCTCTCTATCTAATCTTGAATTTCAAACCTTTATAACTCGGTCAATTTTAAAGATAGAGCAAAAATTCTTTTAGTGTTCGATAGCAGAAACTAAGAAGTTTGGATTTATAAAATAAAATAAAGTAGTCCGATCCCCTCTTGATGGTACAAATCAACGGTACTACTGAAACGGCGGACGATTTTCGGCCGATATGCAAAGGAACTGTCTCAAAAAGTGATTGTATTTGAACTGTGTCCCTACTGTTTTGGGTTTGAACGTTTGAACCCAAGGCAAGGAGATCGAGAACTGAACAGTTTTTACCGTTAGACCTACAGAAGCTGTTATTCTCTAGCTGCATTCTTGAAAACCTTTGTTTAAACTTGTTGCTATCTGAACAAAAAAGAAGTATCAGTTTTATAATTAGATCATTCTGTGGCATCTAAACGCTGGCCTACTAACAGACCTATCGTACTTAGCAGCTGCCGGCTTGCACAGTCTGTCCGGAGGCGCGGTCGGTGGCAGACATGCCTCACAAAAAAATTAAAGAGAAACTCCTCGAAAGCCTTCACAAAGGCACGCATTTTACCAAGTGAGTCGGCGGTTCTTTTTTTGTGCTTGTGTTAAAAGGAAAATAGGCTTACCTAGAATATATTAGACACGCTGGCCCGCCCAGTGCGGGTTGGTCAACTTCACACACAGATTTTGAATTCTTTTACATGGGCAGGCTTCGTCACGATTTTTTTCTTCAACATCAGAGCGCCTAAAAAATAAAGCTGAATTCTAGTGCGAGAATGGTGTAACGTTTATAGAGATTGCCTTCTGAACGGGTAGTATATCCGAAGAAAAGCGAAGTTTTTGTTTGAAAATATCATCTGATTCACACTGGGTTTTCTTATATCGTTCATTCAAAATAATAATTTTCATTCGTTCATCTTAATTAATTTCCTCTTTTTCGTTTCACACAAACGATAAGTATAACTGGATTTTAAAATTAGGATTATAATTTTTCGGTCCTTTTTAATTTGTTTAATTTGTCGGTTAAACATGTGGTCGGGTTGCATAGTCGAGAGATGCAAAAAAATAAGGAGCTGACAAGTCAACAGGTACATTTTTTTTGTTTAGAAATGAGCTGGAGGCCCTGTACACGATGTACCGGAAGCTGGTAGCAGCAGCGCAGGCGGCGGCTCCACCCTCCGTCATCGGGCAGCCACCCACTAAGATAGACGTAAGTGCCTAACCTAATCTCAAATCTTAAGTACATCATCATCATCTCAGCTGGAAGACGTCCACTGCTAAACATAGGCCTTCCCCATCGGTTTCCACCGTGAACGGTCCTGCGCTACTTGCATCCACCGGCGCCCAGCAACTTTCACCAAGTCATTTGTCCACCTTGTCGGAGGCCGTCCAACACTACGCCTTCTGGCCCGTAGTCGCCATTCAAGAACCTTTCTTCCCCATCGGTTATCAGTTGAACTCAGTTTCAAATCTTAAGTTTGGTCATAGGAAAAAAAAAATATGGACGACACGGGGGGCGACAAACGACGACGGGCTGAGTAAGCCTCTAGGGAGAAGAGGAAAAAGAATAGAGTAGCCTTAGCCCAGCAGTGGGACATACTGGGCTAAATAAGATCAGGCGATCATTCCCGCTACAGTGGATTTAGTATTTCAACTTCTTGACTAACTACTGACTAGGAACTTCTCCGTCAAAGAATATTTTGTTTCCCAGACTAAACGCATAATTTTGATAACGTATTTTTCTGTTTAAAAAGAGAAGCTTAACATTATAAGTTCAGTACGACAAATTGCTTATGAGTTATGACACAACAGTTTATCTTCGATTACGTCTCCATAACTCCGGAGTAACCGTAACTATAAACAAAGTTAAACAACATACGACTGGCGAATCACATTTTTTCTAGCCGTATGTTGCGTGCCGAGCCCGTAAACGTACGGGTATTTTACGTTGTTTATGACAGAAAGTTTCCTGCGTCTACGAGGTATGAAAGTCTCATTTGCGAATGATTGAGTATAGTCTACCTTAAGAATGAAATGCACACTGCTTTGTGTGTGTGTATTCTGTGTTTTATATTTAGTTAATTGGCACCAAGGATGGATATGTGACCAACCAACCAATTTTTTCCTTGGAAAATCCACATTTTCAACGTAATTTAAAGCACAAAATGAAAAAAAATTGTGCACAGTCCTAGTAAAGGGCACAAACATTACATTTTGGGAAACTATAGCTAGTAAGCGACAAGACTACTTTTGCGAACTCTTCCAGACATATTCTTTGAGATGAGACACTTTATTAACAGTTATTCAACTTTTATCATTACACCGCATAAGAATTAAACCGCATAAGAACAGGCGTTGACAACTGTGCATATCTATGGCACAAGGGGGCTGGAGCGAGACGGCAGCCTGCGAATGTGGTCATCCGGAGCAAACGGTTCGGCACATTGTGTTAGATTGCCCTGCCACCCGGTACACGGGAGATGCCGAGGACCTAAAGGTACTATCAGACGGTGCAAAGCAGTTCCTCAGTGCAACGGGTCTCCGCTTAAAGCTATCTTACTGTAGCAACTAAATGAAAAAAAAAATGCCATACGATAAATAAATGTAATGTTTTTTATGCCTTTATCATTTTACTTTTCTTCTAGATTTCGTAGCTGAATCGCAGTCACATTTCTACGGTTAACCATTCCACTAAACATTTTTCAAAACAGCCGTTTCATCGTCGTTACACAACAGCTTATCATGAACGTTATTGCAGGAAAGTATGATAAGAATGTCTGTTTATGGCTCAGGCATCGTAACGAGAAACTGAAGAAATATACGTGCAAGTACAAAGCTTTCTAGCTAACCGACTCGATCAACCGCTGTTAGATAACTTATTTTGAAATAACGTTTTAACTATCTAGTGAATATAAAACAATAACGTAATATTTTCAAAGCTATTTTTTAAAATTATCAGTAGCTATGTGTAGATAGAATATCTATGCTCGGTATTTCGCTACGGGATAAAATCGGAAACGAAATCATCCGGCAGAGGTCCAAGGTAGTTGATATCGTCCAGTGTAGCAAGTTGAGGTGGCAGTGGGCTGGCCACGACTGTCGCAGAACCGACGAGCGTTGGAGCAGACGGGTTCTAGAATGGAGACCGCGTCTCGGGGAACGTCGTAGTGTGGGACGGCCCCCTGCCAGATGGACTGATGACCTGAGGAAGGTCGCTGGTGGTGGCTGGATGAGGAAAGCGGGTGATCGTGCGCTTTGGCGTGCCCTTGGACTGCAATAGGCTGATTGATTGATTGATTGATTGATGTGTTTGTATATAAAAAAAAAATATGTTTATTTCTTTAAACAGACAGCCTTATTAATCTATTGAGGATTGGGACCTCCCTATATAAGTTATTTGTGTATTACCGTCCATACGTTTATACATGAAAAACCACATTGAAATTGAAATATACGCACTGAACAAAACTCGCACATTTTCAATGATATCAGACATCTTTTCTCGAGAAGATGGGGACACCGGAAAATCTCTCATGTTCTTCTGTGCGCTATCTTCATTTCGTTTTTTTTAACACATTTTTTTTTTATCTACAATGTGTCAAATAAATAACGCAACACCCCTTGTGACGTTATATAGCCTGTGAAACTGAACGACAAATGTTTCACAATTTTTCCGAAATCACAAAAATAAATCTTTCATACGAGTAAAGTAAAAAAACAAGATTAGCTCAATGAAATTAGAAATAAAAAACTTCAGTACTTGAGCTGACTCATGACCCGTATTTAGTAAACACGCTGTATAAACATTCTGGCAGGGTATAGACCAGAGCACGTTCCGCGACGTGATGCACAACACCTTCGACCTGGTGACGGAGGAAGCCATCCTGGAGCGCTTGTGGACCACCTGGGAGCGAGGAGCGGCGGGGGGAGAGGGAGCACTCAAGTTCGAATCCTGGGTCAAAGGTACGTTGGTTCTTAGCAGCCTTTACTTCCTTTTGAAAGCTGAAAGCGCAAGGTGTTGAGCACGTTCCATGATGTGATGCACAACACCTTCGACCTGGTGACGGAGGAAGCCATCCTGGAACGCTTGTGGACCACCTGGGAGCGAGGAGAGGCGGGGGGAGAGGGGGCGCTCAAGTTCAAATCCTGGGTCAAAGGTACGTTGGCTCTTAGCAGCCTTTACTTCCTTTTAAAAGCTGAAAGCGTAAGGTGTTGAGCACGTTCCGCTATGTGATGCACAACACCTTTGACCTGGTGACGGAGAAAGCTATCCTGGAGCGCTTGTGGACCACCTGGGAGCGAAGGGCGGCGGGGGGAGAAGGAGCGCTCAAGTTTGAGTCCTGGGAGGTAAGAGTTGAGAGTATTGGCATAGATAAAGATGCCTTTGATATTGGATGTATTGGATATCCATGAGCTCCAGACTCGTCAAATAGTTGATCTGGAAGATGAGATCACAGCGCGTAGCCGCGGGCGGACCGCTAGTGTATTTATTATATTATTTGATGTATGACCTTTCACCTGAATAAATGATTTGTTCGGGTCATTTTGTTTTCCTAAAAAATGATGAACTCAGTAAGTACATCATAGCAAATTCATACTTTCCATACTGTAGTGCGTGTTTCTTTTTGTATTCTGTAAAAGGTCTGAGCATACTTCTGCGTGGGACTGAAGAAGAGAGAAGGAATCATTGTTTTGCTGTTTACGACCTAAATGGAGACGGATATATCACGAGAGATGAGATGTTCCTTCTGCTCAAGTAAGTATTACCTATCAGAACAGAAAAAGCAACTAGGTGGGTCGATGATATAGAGCGGGTCGCTGGAAAGACTTGGCTGCGGTTTGTACAGGATCGCGAAGGTTGGCACGACGAAAAGATGAGGCTTATGCCCTGCAGTGGGTAGTGAAAAGCTGATAATGATAAAGCAGAAAATGCTGTACAAAGTTTCTATCTACTAATGGTGCTATAACACGGCTGGAAAAAGAGGTGGTGGTGAAAGCAGATAGTAAATTGGATGGTTGTTTGACGCTACAGAAAAAATCATTTAGGCTAGAAATACATAAGGACATAATGAACAAATAAAAAATATGAGATATGGAAATTAAGTAAATGCGAGAAAAGAGGCTTTCGTGGTTAGCATTATTGAAACGTGTCTTTTATGGCACCAACCAACCAACCAATAACCCTGTCGGTAAATGGGGTCAAATAATGACGAATGAGGACAAATTTCTATAGGTTTAAATTGAGCGCACAATGTTCAATAATACGAGTATAAAAGATTTTTGGTCTGATCATAATCTTTGGTCAGCTATTTTGTTTCGTTTAAGAAGTTTATACATTAAAAGTCAAGTTTAAATTAAAGTTCTTATCCTTAGAGGGAAGCAAACACAAAACCCATGTTTCTCCACTTATGAAAGCACGTCAATTGATCACTGTATCATCAACAGCTAATACACGTCTCCACCGAGGGGTTCAAGCCTACCCTGAATTAGGCGATTAGGCCTTAGTCGACCACGCTGGCCCACGGCGGGTTGGTCGACTTCACACAAAACCTTTGAATTTCTTCGCAGAAGTGGGCAGGTTTCATCATGATGTTTTCCTTCACCGTAAGAGCGTCGAATAAACGTAATATGATTTAAAAATTCGAAAACACATTGGTACGTGGTGGGGATCGAACCCGCGTCTCCCGGACGGGAGGCAGCGGCCCTAGCCACTAGACCACCGACGATCATTGTATAGCGATAGATTACCAACCTACCAAAAACGAATCGAGTAGCTTAGCCAAGATAACGGCTTAATGTTCTTCTCGATATTCAGGAACTCGTTGCTGAAACAGCCAGGAGACGAGGACCCCGACGAAGGAGTGCGGGACTTGGTGGAGCTGGTGCTCAGGAAACTGGACGTCGACAAGGACGGCCGAGTGTCGCCCGAGGACTACAAGTGAGGAGATAGCACGCTATCTTGAAAACAAATAGTTCTTTCTAGTAAAAACAACATCATTCGTCAATCCAAGCCAGTCAATCCACTGGCTAGACAGAGGTCGTATTGGAATAAGAAAGCCAATAGTAGATTACCAGCTTATAGTATAGCACAGGATAGTACACACTGGCTAAAAAGGCTTATGTGTGCTTATGGTAGTGACGCAAATATTTTTGTCCAAGAGACACCGATATGTCATGGCAAAAATATTTGATTAACTAATGACGTTATGATTACAGAGAAGCGGTGGAACTTGAGCCTCTCCTCCTAGAGGCATTTGGCCAGTGTCTTCCTTCACGGCGGCACGCAACCGCCTTCCTCAAGACTTTAAACGTTAAGCAGTAGTGGTGCTAGAAATACGGAGAAGGTCAGAAAGTCGACCATTTGATATTTGACAGGTTCAATCAAACAAAGGTTACAGACGCGCGTCGCCTCGGGAGCGAAGCGATCGTGTTTTGTTCATGTGAGGGTTCAAAAACTGATATTTTATGTTCTTTTTCTTTCAAAACGGAGAAGAAGTTGAACATTATTTCAGTTTATTTTAATGAGGATATTAAAACAATATCGAATGATAATTTTTCTTAGGATTAATCTATCAAGCACCTATATTGTTGACCAATACGTATCTTTACGAAGGTAAAACAAAAAATATTACTTAAGTTGCATGTTTAATAAATAAGCAGTCTATATAATTGTAAATAATTAGTATCACTGAGTACCTATAATGTATCTAGTTTGTAAGATAAAAAATAAAGCAATTTTAGATGAAATAATTTATGTGTATTTTACGCCTGTTAATAAGTTTACTGCAACGAGTATAGCTGCCGCTGCGTCTACTGGTCAACAGGCATTTTAATGAGCACATTATTAATATAAGTACTTATTTATTCATCTGTGATATAAGCTAGTAAAATTTATAATAATATTCAGGGGTGTAATTACACTATAATTTAGGCATTATTAAATGCAAAAGGATAGTGAACACTTCAACAACACGCTAATCTAATCTCTACCTTAGAAAAAAAATATGTTAAAAATAATATTTTTGAACCGTAGAAATCAATCAATCCTTCCGGATCAAGTAAATGAATGAATAAATATTTTTTTGTAAACCTATTACATAACCAAATAATGCCGTGCCGTGTGGTGACGGCAGAGTAGAATACATTTGTCACTAACCCCTACTTTTCCCGTGGGTGTCGTAAGAGGCGACTTAGGGACTACACATTGAACAGGGAACGGGCAGCAGCGCTCTCTGATACAGTAACCTTATAATCTGCGATCTCCAACCCGCCTACCAAGCGTGGAGATTATGGCAAAACCCTCCACTTAAGCGGAGGAAGCTCATAGTCCAGCAGTGGACTGTAACGGGCCGTTGAATTGAACCAAAAATTAAAAGTTTATAAATTAATGTCCTAAAAAACTAAAAAGCAGATGTTTGCTGTTTTGAATATCACACGAATAGTGTATCGAGTATATTATGTACTTACTACGAGTATACTATTATTTCAAGTTGGTACTAGATCACCTTGTGCTGGTCCCACCCAATTTCAAATTTCGAAGGTGTTGCAAATAACGTAAGTAGAATAAGAAAGGCACGGACAAGTTCGTTTATGTAGATAAATGTGGTTGCTCTTGTTTTGCAAGCCTAGTCTGAGCTAATTCGTTTTTCTTCTGTGGAGATTTAAAGCACATACCTTTTTTTTTACATTTTTTGCCTCTATAGACTTCCGAACCAGCGCTTTCAGATGATAGATGGTTTCCTTAAATGTTTTGTTCGTCAAAAGTGGCGGCGGCTCCATAATTCTGTCACCAGGATTCAACGTAACTACGCTTCAAACTTGACCCCAAAGATTTGTGACGCGCGTCGCCTCGCGCTAGCGATCGTCTTTTATTTCCTCTGAGCTTGACCCCACCAAATGAATACCAAAGAAGCCGGGGAAAACAAAACTATACCATACCACATTTGAAATCGCGGTACAATGATGTTTTATAATGTTATGACTCGGTTTGTAAGAACGTTGAAAGTAAGCTTCAGTGTACAGCAGCGACATCATCTGCCTGTCTGTCGTCGTCGTCGTCTGTCAAAATTAATAGGTAACATGAACATTTTTTAAAAATTAATTAATCCAAATATTTCAAGTTCCAGATAAACACACAAAAAATAATTTTCTAAATATCTTGCTCAGAAACAAAGTTATAAGGCTTCAAAGTTGATGGTTAGACAGAGAGGTCCGATGACACATGTGACGTCATATGTGTCGCGGGCCATACATCCGCCATAGAAAATTTTGTTTTCAGAGAGAAACAGATATATTTGTTTAATAATGTTGTAACTAGTTTGTTTTTCGATCAATTTCGATTCTGTTTTGACTGTCAGTATTCTATTTTTGTATACTTTCAGATGAACTGTGAAAAAATCTAACATTTTTTTATGCATGTTCCCTATTGTGCGAGTAAGGTGCTATGTTTTATTTAGCGGGCTTTGCTAGACGGTTACTCTTCTAAGACCTTACCTTACCTTACCATTGGTCATATAAAGCTAAAAAAGGTGTTCACAAAGATGACCAGCCAGTACCCTTAGTAAAAAAAGAAGAAAATAAAAAAAACACGAATGAGTACTAAAACGATACTCGATAGCTCAAAACAATATTTTGTAGAGATGTTTCTTCAAAGTCAAACAAATGTGACAGTGTTTTGTTTAATCTTTTTGACAGGCAGGGGTCGCAAAGGTCGGTACGTCGATTGCAGCTCATTGACACCGCGCGAGCTCAGTGGCACTATCTTACTTGATAAGTTCGGCACGATGAACCGGAACTCATATTAACTTATCCGGATATTCTAGATTGCATACGAAAATTAAATAACTGTTTAAGCTCAAACTCAAACATATGCTTACGCTAAACCTGTGTAAATTGCAAGGAATCTGTATTCGTTAAAAAAAAGGAAGAAAAAGAAAACAACTTTATTAACTTTTGGATGTTACATCTTTTAGTTTCGTCATTACATTTTTTTGGGTAAGTTCACTACACGACAAAGATTTGTAAACAGTCATTCGTTCAGGGCATTGAACGTTAAAGCAAACACTGCATTTTTTCCTCTCATCATACTCCAAAATGTTAGAAAAGGGAAAATGTATAGATTTCTGATGCGTGTCGCCTCGAGGGAGCGATGCGATCGTCTGTTGTTTCTCTGAGGGAAAATGTAAACTCTGGAAATTCAATGTGTGCGAGATGCCACCTAACCTTATTTTCCATTGGATGTTTTTCTTTTTTTTTACATAACTAGATCGACCTGCCAGGTGGACTGATGACCTGAGGAAGGTTGCTGGTGGTGGCTGGATGAGGAAAGCGGGTGATCGTACGTTTTGGCGTGCCCTTGAGCAGGCCTACGTCCAGCAATGGACTGCAATAGGCTGATTGATTGATTGAGATTGATATCACATTTTTTTGGGTAAATTCATTAACATAATGATGGAATCTGTGGAGAAGACTTCACCGAAGAATTTGTGGAGGAGAATCGTAGCTTACAATGTGTTTTTTTAGGGATTGACTCGTATGAGCTTTGCTCACTTTTGAGAAGTTGGGTTGAGGAAGCCCGGGAGAAGTGAAAAAAGAAGAGGGAGGCCATAGCCCAGCAGTGGAATAGTCTGGACTAAATAAGGTTAGCCGTGTGGTGACAGCAGAGTAGAATACATTTGTGACCAACCCCTACTCTTCCCGTGGGTGTCGTAAGAGGCGACATAGGGACTACACATTGAACAGGGAACGGGCAGCAGCGCTCTCTGATACAGTAACCTTATAATCTGCGATCTCCAACCCGCCTGCCAAGCGTGGAGATTATGGCAAAACCAAACACTTAAGTGGAGGAGGCTCATAGTCCAGCAGTGGACTGTAACAGGCCGTTGATGAAATAATGTAAGTTGTTATTTACAAAATTTGTGTAAAGATTGAACAGTTTACTTGAACTAGAATCATTTATTATTGATGATTCAAACACTTGTACTTGTTCTACATATTTATATTTAAATGAACCTCGGTAATTCTCGTAGAGCTGGTATCCCGGTATTGTGTTCTAATATCAAACTACCGACAGATCATATATGTTCATATTATATTGCATGGATGTAATGTTGTTGGGGCTTTGTTTAGTTTTATAACCCCTGAAGATGCTGTGAAGCGAAACCGGTCGGGTTCATTAAAATATAAATACTATGTGGAACGAATACAAGTGTTTGCATCATCAATAATACTGTGGAGTTTCATCAAGTGCCGACAATCACAAGTATAAATTATAGAATCATTTACCATGTAATATAAGCTAAGCAGAGATTCTCAAACTTATTTCATCTACCGAAATTAATATTTTTTCAGCGCCCCCCATTTCTTTTTACATTCCCATATACTCGTAATTACCTTAATTAATTTCAGTAACCATTTTTGAATTTGATATTTATTTCCTTGTCAGTTCTATAAATTCTTCTTCCACCTGGGTGATATTGTTGTGTTGACATTTGAAAAAGCACCCAACACCCACTCGTATGCAGAAATGCCTTACTTGAGTCCATCTCCAGTGAGTCGGACTCCAGTGGAGATAAGTCGGTGTGAGGTCGATGCCTACGTCGTCATCAAGAACCATCTTGGGAAACTCCCTCCGTTAGCACTCTTGACATTTTCCGGGAGGGTCAAAAAAATAAATTATTAATAGAACATAATCCACGCTGCACAACCAACTCAGCTTTTTAATTCCATGTAAATAAGTATTCCTTAAATGAGGGATAAAACACGGACTCAAGACGGACTCGAACGCCGATTCATCTTAGGAGGTCGACTCATCTCAAGAAGTATCTCTACAACCACTGAGATTCTCACAGGCCGCCTTGGGAACTCGTCCCATCTTGAGAAGTATTTAATAATATGGGCCCCAGTCTGGTATAACTTGATTGCGTATGGGCTGTCCTACAAAAGCTATATTATTTTTTGTTTTTATACAATCATACAGCCCAGGGCAGAAATATAAACTAACTAATTGATGTTGTGTAGTAGGTAGGTTTAAATTTCAATTAATTTTAAAATATAATGTAGGTTAAATTACAAATTAGTCATCGCCCCCCTAAAAGACGCCAACGCCCCCGATTTTTTTCTGGGTCCTTCCAGTGCCCACAAGGGGGCGTTATCGCCCACTTTGAGAAAGACTGAGCTAAAGGGCCGATCAATAGGGACGATAGTCTTTTGTTGGTAAATCTGTCGCAGTGCAATCATCACACCTGCATCAACGCTGTTTCTCCACACTGGCGCAAGAGTCGAGCGTGGAGCAACCTCAGATCTTCGACAGACCACTGACCACTCGATAGGTGAGAAAGCATTCTGCGTTACAGTCGGGGCGGTTTGCATTGGCAGTGAGTAGGTACGGTATCGTCAAAGATAGGTGCCAAAGAACTAGGCTAATTAAACAAAACTATTTGTTTGAGTTTAACTATTTTGTGGTAATAAATAAATATTAAATAAATAAATAAATAAATATGTGGGGACATCTCACACACGGCCATCCGACCCCAAACTAAGCGGAGCCTATACTATGCGTGTCGTGATATACCTACTTTATTAATAGATACATATTATATAGATAAACAACAACCAGACACAAGGCAAACACAAGTGCTCCTCACACGAATGTTTGCCCTGGGCGGGATTCGAAACCGCGACCCTATTGGTCGGAGGCAAATACACTACCACCTCGGCTACGTAGTAAGTAAGTATTCGCTATTCTATTACGGAAAAAACAGTTCCATTCCATCTCTTGAGTCGACCCATGTTCCTTGAAAATTACTAAATGGCCAACTTCGTCGACATTATCTACATCATCGTCTAATTCAAGATAAGCTTGATCCTTTCGGTGCGGACGTGTATGAGCTGTTGATGATAAGAATTGACAAGTTTACCAACAGACCAGTTTTGAAGGTTCACAAAGGTTCACAATATTATGATGTGCACTTGTAACTGAACATCTCATCTCTAAAATAATAATCAAAATTGGCCGTTGATCATCTAGTAGCAGATCCTTACTACGTTGTGAGAGTAACCCAAACTCTTTTAGAAATTTACAATGTGATCGTCTTTATATTATGTTTTCTAACTGCGGAATTACACATAGAGTCGCCTACTCAACTTCTATGTTATTCCTATATACTGATTTGTCCCTATCTCTCGCCCGAACACAGGAGTATCAGTTGCCAGCCGGCAAGCAGCCTACTCCTGATTACCCATGTTCGCGGACTGAAAGAATAAAGTCACCAGGAAATCCCAGCGACTTTATTAAACAATACTAACTTCGTATTCTGAAAAGAACTTCGAAGTTTATTGCTTCTGCAATAAGAGCCCAGATTCCTGAAATGGATCACAAGGATTATTACATGATATATGTAATTTAAAAGGTATAAAAGGATGGCTCCAGGACTGCCTCAGCGAGTCCTTAGAGCCGGCGACGGGTGTGTCGTCTGTAGTTCTGAATAGAACTTCTAGTCCTTAGAGGAACTTTCGTTGAGGGGCATTTCCTCAACAGAATGATCAATAACCAAGTTTCTCTAATGATACTTCCTGGAGACGACCATCCTAGCTCTACGCACCGGGATACCCTTTTCCTTAAGCTATGTCAACCGTATTGAAAAATACAGTTACATAATCTCTCTGTGTCTTCCATACTACCATCACACAAGGGATCCAGCAAGATCCAGCAAGATCCAGCCCTGACGAAGGAACTAGTTTTAGTTCCTTCAGCTAGTTGATTGCTAAGACCCCAGATCCCGAGCAAGACAGCAGTCTAGCAGCAAAGACCCGATACGCTCACACCTTTACAGCAAACTGTTAAAGCATTTACGAGACGAGTGAGAATAAACGCTCCACCAACGCGCTCTCTGTGAGTCACTTCCCACTCTGTTCTTCAGAATGCTCCTGTCCTCCCCTCACCACAGAGGTGTAGGAAAAAGGTTAAAATAATAGACAACCCCGAAGGATTGTCTACAGCGGACTCTGGTCCGACCGGTGCGCCTTAAGCGATGGAAGGAGACCAAAGTCTCTTCGTTGAAAGCATAAGCTTCTCGTGGTAAGCCGAAGCTAGTGGACTACGTCCAATCGATACTAGCCGTAGCGTTCCCGATACGGCTGAGCCGCTGTGGTAACCTTTTGGGAGGCTAATCCCGTCTTCCACCGAAGTGTCCAACGTATTGCGTTCAAGGGTGTGTTTATAGGATAGTCCACACGTGAACCAGCGCCTATGATGGTAAACCATCTTCCAACGAGCAAGCTCGAAGGGATGACCTCACAGCTGCTACTGACTGTGGGTCTCATATCTGGATTGCTCCTGCATACTGGATCTACGTCTATCTGAACGGTACTGCCAGGGCAGATCTGCTCCAACTTCATATCTCCATATATACATATCTCTGCCGCGTGTCTCCGTGCCTGAGACCGCATATGAATCTAAAGACTCATTTCAGCTATCGCTCTGAATATAGCTTTACAGCCTTCATCATCGCTCGTCCAGTCCACTGCTGGACTATGAGCCTCCTCTCCTTGCAACCATATGTGTCGATATTACATCGCACAGTTGATTCAGTAATAAATCATACATGATGATATTAGCCAGAGCAGTCCACGTCCAGTTTCTCGTTCTCAATTAATAAACTCGTTCCAGTATGCCTCTTCACAGACTTATGTCTTGAAGGAAGCCACTATGTCCTCCGCTATCTCCATTATCGGGGTTAAGACTTGAAAGACCATCATCGACACTAATCAGTCTGAGGTCCACCGCGCACGGCTGTGGACAAGTCCCCATCCGCGGCTATGTATTCAAGTCGCTGTATGCGTCTTCGGTCAATCAGCGGTTCAGAGCTAGACATACAGTGGTAGCGGCATTCATAGCAGCCCGATGGTTACTCCACATCTTCATAGGTCAGATACAGAAATCTCTCCACAGACTTGCGTCTTGAAGGTAGCCACTAAGATATTGTTAACTCCACTATCGGGGGTAAACTTAGTGTACTTATCACGCCTAGGATGCGACCCATACATCAGCGGCTCAGAGCTAGACATGCAGTGCCAACAATATCATAGCAGCGATAGTTATACCTCGTCTTCATGCGTCAGATAAGGGCTCTCTATGAGATGGTCAAATATAGTGCATTATATGATCAGTTTGATCCAGCGGCCGTGTCCGCTTTCATTAGGTCATCTAGGTGCGTCAAGCCTATGATTCCCTTGATTTTCATTTTTGACCATCTCGGATGGGATATGTCATCCATAGAGGCATAATTAACCGTTCCCATATCTAACAGGCAGCACGCCAGTCTTCAGGGACCGAAATCCCGTCGAAAGGCAGTGAGAGGTTGTGCAGCGCCTGCGACTTTAGGTTCGGCAATTATTTCACTTGGTTTTCCAAGTATAGACTTATATTAGTCTATTTTTGCACTTTTACAATAATGTCAATTTTCTTGAACTTAACGTTCCGCCAGCCATCTATTCCTAGACGGCCGACTGCCTCCCACCATGTATATTGGCGATACGCATCGACGGTACGCGCTAGGTCAACAGGCCCTTTTCCTAAACTTGTTCGATATTTCTGAAACTCACAATGCGAACGTATCTCAGTCTATGCACCCCAAGTATGCATTTAGTTTTGCATTATCTCTTTTAGTTTCTGAGTTATTAATTTTAGAAATATCAAAAATGTCCAATACAAGAACGTATTAAAATTAAAAACATTCATTACAAGAACGTAATAAAATTATAAAAATTCATTACACGAACGTATTAAAATTATAAAAATTCATTACAAGAACGTATTAAAAAAACAAAAATTCTCTTAATTCGTCTCGAATCTTTTATTATAACTTTCTCTATGTCTTACAACAGACACACGTTGTTCTACATAGTTTTAATTTACATTAGGGTCGGGGAGTTACATCCAGCCCCAAAGTTTTGTTGAAATTCATGAAGACAAAAATTTCCATCAGCTTAACTTCATTTGGAAAGTATTTCATGTGTTAGATTAGGACTACTATTATTTCCCTCACTCGAGGTACTGTAGTTCTATCTCAAGCTTCTGTTATATTTCCCTCGCTTGAGGTACTCACTCCAATGTTTACAGGCTTTTTGATTAAAATATATATCTTAGAAAAATGCACGACGCAATGAAAATAGTCATACACACGCGAAGAAAGGAAAACAATATCAACCAGTAAACCTGGGATCTGGTTCTCTCTCTCGTTGCACGCGCGCACGAGTACTATACAATTCCGTGTGTATGCACATCTTTTCTAACCGCTTTTTATTGTGTTTACGAACACGCAACGTTCGACTCGGGGCGCGGATTTTTACCCTTCTGCATCGAACATTCTGCGCGACGCCGAAACATCAGCGCGTCGTCGTCGAGCCAACGATGACGCAATTCAGTAACGGATATTTTCGTAATACGCACCGTCGCAGCATACAATACATATGCAGCGGCATCGTAATACGTTAATGATCCTTTCGCAGGTTCCCCGACAGAAATCTGGTTACGACTTTTACTTCCTCTGAATGATCAAGTTTGGTCAACTTTCCAGCAACGCTGACGGCCGTGAAGTCACCGCGTGTCGGTCCGAAAACCTCACCAAATCATTCAACTTTCGTCTTTCCCTCGCTCGAGGTACTCACTCCATTGGTTTCAGCTTCGCGTTTATATTTCCCTCACTCGAGGTACTCACTCCATTGGTTTCAGCTTCGCGTTTATATTTCCCTCACTCGAGGTACTCACTCCATTGGTTTCAGCTTCGCGTTTATATTTCCCTCACTCGAGGTACTCACTCCATTGGTTTCAGCTTCGCGTTTATATTTCCCTATCCTAACTTCTAACCTAATCATGTTTAAAACCCTATAGTGGAATTTTCTATATTCCCCTAGCTAACAAAACCTACACAACTCTAGCTTTCCTAACTCTCAACTAAATCCTAAATTATCCATCTGGCTCATTAAAACTTCTACCCTAGTGGCTACGTCCATCTCCGTCAACCACACCTATATTAGCACAATCCTAAATTATCCATTTTTTATCTAGCTAAATAAAACTTCTACCTAAGTGGTTACGTCCATCTCCGTCAACCACACCTATATTAGCACAATCCTAAATTATCCATTTTTTATCTAGCTAAATAAAACTTCTACCTAAGTGGTTACGTCCATCTCCGTCAACCACACCTATACAAACCTAACCAGTCCAAATTAACAACAATAATATTAATAACATTCTGTGGCTCGCCACCGACCACATGTTAATTAATTTCCTAACTTGCCTTTTGTCTTGCTAGACTTTTATTGTTTTAATCTGGACTTAATCTCTACATTGGATTGTGCTACTCCCTAACTCCTATTGGTGCATAATTTCCTAACTTGCCTTTTGTCTTGCTAGACTTTTATCGTTTTAATCTGGACTTAATCTCTCCATTGGATTGTGCTACTCTCTAACTCCTATTGGTGCATAATTTCCTAACAATTGAAATAAGACATTAAGAACCATTTAGAACTCAGTGTCCAATCTTTATCGCAACAATATAACATTATAATTAACTGTCCTTGAATTTGTGTCAGTCAGCCCCCGAACTTTTGTTGGTTTGCACAGCCCCCCAACAATTGATGTTCTGACCATTTGCATGGGGTTTATGTGAGCATTATACGATGTAAATCTGAGTGTTTCGAAAAGGAGTCTCCACCTGTCCTACCCACATCGAACTAGTTCCAACGGTTGTCTACGCAGCCATTAATTCGCTTAGATATGACAATGTCCCTCCATCTGTTCGGAACACAATTCTCGTACAGCCCCCCAACAATTGATGGTCTGCACACTTGCATGGATGTTAGCATTATACGATATAAATCTGAGTGTTTCGAAAAAGGAGTCTCCACCTACTCTACCTACGTCGAACTAGTTCCAACGGTCGACTTCGCAGCCATTAGTTCACCTAGATAGTGCAATGTCCCTCCATCTGTTTGAAACACAATTTTCGTAGTTCAGCTTGCTAGACTTGGTTCGCTTCTTCAGAAGCGTTTATGATTCATCCAACTAAAAGTGCAAATGGCAGTATTGTTCGGTTCTGCGTTTCAGACTAACTTGCGAGGCATGTTGTCCGTTTTAAACATAATGTTATAAAGTGCTTCCTAGCCTTTCCTTTCTCTTCCATGTCTTTTTGCGAGGAGGTTTTTGCGCCATCTCTTCCTCCTCGCAGCGGTCCTCATAATATGAATTACCGCCCACTATCATGCACCAAAATCCCTATTCACCTATTTGACTTTTATCACTGTCTAGAAAATCTTTCTAAAAAGTTCTTCTTTTGAAGACTCACTTCAAAAACCATCTCTCTTCATCCATATTGATCCATCTATTATTTCCCTCGCTCGAGGTACTGTGGATCAATAACCATCTCTCTTCATCAATATTGGTCCATCTATTATTTCCCTCGCTCGAGGTACTGTGGATCAATAACCATCTCTTCTCACTGATCCCCTCATCAGTTTTCGAAGACTTACTTAAAAGTTCTTCGTTAATGTGCACAATGTGCATCATTCACTTGCTTGCAACTACTTCTCTTCCATTGCAACGACCCAAGTGTTAAGTCAATTAACCCGGCGAGTTTGTCAAACTCACTGAAAACTTTTGTTTACCATCAACAAGACAAAAACGATTCCGCCCGGAATTAGATGAGTTCCACAATAAAATGACAAACCGCCACTAACCTTGTAGTTGACGCGCATTTCGCTAGAGCATCGAAAACGTAAACGATACAATCGTCAGTACGCTCGACACCCAGCTTTTAAACGACTTCTGAATTTAGCTTTTTGTGATATACATCCGAAGCCGTAGAGGCCCCTGAGACATCGCTAAATAAGTCGACATTGTTACAATAAATGTTGAAGACCGTTTCCGGTCTTCCTTCTCCCAATCTTCATCATCAAAAATTTCGCTTTTCCATTGTTTATTATTATAGTACAATGACACTATTTATTTTTTACAGTGTCCCCAATCACTGTTTCATGAACAAATCATGCCTATGTTTATATTCTTTGAAGTGTCCTATCCCACTTCTTACCGTGTCCTTCTTCACTGTCTCATGAATGACTCATGCCTATGTTTTTATTCCTTGAAGTGTCCTATTCCACTTCTTATAGTGTCCCTCTTCACTGTCTCATGAATGACTCATGCCTATGTTTTTATTCCTTGAAGTGTCCTATTCCACTTCTTACAGTGTCCCTCTTCACTGTTTCATGAACCTTCTATAACAATAGAAAAGTTTGTTTATAACCATAGTAACCTAGCAAACTAAAACTAAAGTCCTCATGCACCACTAACCAAATATAATTCGGTCTGTAATACACAAAACCCGTTTCAATCTTTATGTCCTATGGGTATTTTTAGACATTCACATTGTAAAGTTTCTTTCCATTTCACACGCAACAAATTGTGGCTTATAGCCACCGTTCACGATACAATTTAGAATATCCTGGTCACGGCACCAAATTGTAACTGAACATCTCATCTCTAAAATAATAATCAAAATTGGCCGTTGATCATCTAGTAGCAGATCCTTACTACGTTGTGAGAGTAACCCAAACTCTTTTAGAAATTTACAATGTGATCGTCTTTATATTATGTTTTCTAACTGCGGAATTACACATAGAGTCGCCTACTCAACTTCTATGTTATTCCTATATACTGATTTGTCCCTATCTCTCGCCCGAACACAGGAGTATCAGTTGCCAGCCGGCAAGCAGCCTACTCCTGATTACCCATGTTCGCGGACTGAAAGAATAAAGTCACCAGGAAATCCCAGCGACTTTATTAAACAATACTAACTTCGTATTCTGAAAAGAACTTCGAAGTTTATTGCTTCTGCAATAAGAGCCCAGATTCCTGAAATGGATCACAAGGATTATTACATGATATATGTAATTTAAAAGGTATAAAAGGATGGCTCCAGGACTGCCTCAGCGAGTCCTTAGAGCCGGCGACGGGTGTGTCGTCTGTAGTTCTGAATAGAACTTCTAGTCCTTAGAGGAACTTTCGTTGAGGGGCATTTCCTCAACAGAATGATCAATAACCAAGTTTCTCTAATGATACTTCCTGGAGACGACCATCCTAGCTCTACGCACCGGGATACCCTTTTCCTTAAGCTATGTCAACCGTATTGAAAAATACAGTTACATAATCTCTCTGTGTCTTCCATACTACCATCACACAAGGGATCCAGCAAGATCCAGCAAGATCCAGCCCTGACGAAGGAACTAGTTTTAGTTCCTTCAGCTAGTTGATTGCTAAGACCCCAGATCCCGAGCAAGACAGCAGTCTAGCAGCAAAGACCCGATACGCTCACACCTTTACAGCAAACTGTTAAAGCATTTACGAGACGAGTGAGAATAAACGCTCCACCAACGCGCTCTCTGTGAGTCACTTCCCACTCTGTTCTTCAGAATGCTCCTGTCCTCCCCTCACCACAGAGGTGTAGGAAAAAGGTTAAAATAATAGACAACCCCGAAGGATTGTCTACAGCGGACTCTGGTCCGACCGGTGCGCCTTAAGCGATGGAAGGAGACCAAAGTCTCTTCGTTGAAAGCATAAGCTTCTCGTGGTAAGCCGAAGCTAGTGGACTACGTCCAATCGATACTAGCCGTAGCGTTCCCGATACGGCTGAGCCGCTGTGGTAACCTTTTGGGAGGCTAATCCCGTCTTCCACCGAAGTGTCCAACGTATTGCGTTCAAGGGTGTGTTTATAGGATAGTCCACACGTGAACCAGCGCCTATGATGGTAAACCATCTTCCAACGAGCAAGCTCGAAGGGATGACCTCACAGCTGCTACTGACTGTGGGTCTCATATCTGGATTGCTCCTGCATACTGGATCTACGTCTATCTGAACGGTACTGCCAGGGCAGATCTGCTCCAACTTCATATCTCCATATATACATATCTCTGCCGCGTGTCTCCGTGCCTGAGACCGCATATGAATCTAAAGACTCATTTCAGCTATCGCTCTGAATATAGCTTTACAGCCTTCATCATCGCTCGTCCAGTCCACTGCTGGACTATGAGCCTCCTCTCCTTGCAACCATATGTGTCGATATTACATCGCACAGTTGATTCAGTAATAAATCATACATGATGATATTAGCCAGAGCAGTCCACGTCCAGTTTCTCGTTCTCAATTAATAAACTCGTTCCAGTATGCCTCTTCACAGACTTATGTCTTGAAGGAAGCCACTATGTCCTCCGCTATCTCCATTATCGGGGTTAAGACTTGAAAGACCATCATCGACACTAATCAGTCTGAGGTCCACCGCGCACGGCTGTGGACAAGTCCCCATCCGCGGCTATGTATTCAAGTCGCTGTATGCGTCTTCGGTCAATCAGCGGTTCAGAGCTAGACATACAGTGGTAGCGGCATTCATAGCAGCCCGATGGTTACTCCACATCTTCATAGGTCAGATACAGAAATCTCTCCACAGACTTGCGTCTTGAAGGTAGCCACTAAGATATTGTTAACTCCACTATCGGGGGTAAACTTAGTGTACTTATCACGCCTAGGATGCGACCCATACATCAGCGGCTCAGAGCTAGACATGCAGTGCCAACAATATCATAGCAGCGATAGTTATACCTCGTCTTCATGCGTCAGATAAGGGCTCTCTATGAGATGGTCAAATATAGTGCATTATATGATCAGTTTGATCCAGCGGCCGTGTCCGCTTTCATTAGGTCATCTAGGTGCGTCAAGCCTATGATTCCCTTGATTTTCATTTTTGACCATCTCGGATGGGATATGTCATCCATAGAGGCATAATTAACCGTTCCCATATCTAACAGGCAGCACGCCAGTCTTCAGGGACCGAAATCCCGTCGAAAGGCAGTGAGAGGTTGTGCAGCGCCTGCGACTTTAGGTTCGGCAATTATTTCACTTGGTTTTCCAAGTATAGACTTATATTAGTCTATTTTTGCACTTTTACAATAATGTCAATTTTCTTGAACTTAACGTTCCGCCAGCCATCTATTCCTAGACGGCCGACTGCCTCCCACCATGTATATTGGCGATACGCATCGACGGTACGCGCTAGGTCAACAGGCCCTTTTCCTAAACTTGTTCGATATTTCTGAAACTCACAATGCGAACGTATCTCAGTCTATGCACCCCAAGTATGCATTTAGTTTTGCATTATCTCTTTTAGTTTCTGAGTTATTAATTTTAGAAATATCAAAAATGTCCAATACAAGAACGTATTAAAATTAAAAACATTCATTACAAGAACGTAATAAAATTATAAAAATTCATTACACGAACGTATTAAAATTATAAAAATTCATTACAAGAACGTATTAAAAAAACAAAAATTCTCTTAATTCGTCTCGAATCTTTTATTATAACTTTCTCTATGTCTTACAACAGACACACGTTGTTCTACATAGTTTTAATTTACATTAGGGTCGGGGAGTTACACACTGAAAAAAACTAACGCTCTATAGAGGCTTACTTCTGTGGAAAAAAATAACAAGTACCTAAATAAGTAGGTTCGGGCTACAGAATTAATAAGTACTAAAGTTCGGGCGCCAATATGCAGTATTGCCATCATAAGAACACAAACAACGGCGACCTTGGACTGGAAAGCGCTGCTCCATTCGGCACACCTCGTACATTCACCTTCAAGGTCGTAGCTGGCCGCATTATGCGCGCGCGCCGGTTGACGATCTTCAAAACAACACGACGGCAAAGCTTAACCGGTAGATTTAGAAACATAAAATTATACACAAAATTCCCATCCCATATAGAAAAGAAAGACTTTTGAAAACAAACCGGAAGTTGTTTGTCTTTGAGAATTGAATCAAGGTCAACCAGATGACATTCCTCTTCGGAGGGTTGGAGTCTAGCTTGAATTATAAGTAGAAATCAGATAATGGGACACCATGAGCGTCGGTGGTCTAGTGGCCAGGGCCGCTGCCTCCCGTCCGGGAGATGTGGGTTCGAACCCCACGTTATTTTAGCTAACACTTTGTAGTGTTGCTAAAAATTGCCTGAGTTAATGATACTTGTAAATATTTTTTTAATATTAGGGAAAAAAATTAATGTTATTGTATTTTGGGGGTATATCTATATGTATATATTTTTGTTTTGGTGTGTTTGTACTGTGTCACTGAATAATTATCTATCTATCTATCAGATAAAAATCAATTGCTGTTCGTTTGTCTCGCTAAAACTCAAGAATGGCTGGACCGATTTGGCTAATTTTGCACTTGAAATATATTTGTGGAAGTCCAGGGAAGGTTTAAACGGTGAGAAACATAAATAATAAGTAACAGAAAAACAAACGACAATTTAGTTTTCCAATACAAAATGGTCAAGGGTAGGTGTAGGGTAGATGTTGGGAAAAATGGCAGGACAACGTCTGCCAGGTCAGCTAGTGAGAAAATATATTTGCATTCAAAATGGAAAACCACCCTAATCCGATATCTGCCGTAAATATTTTTTTCTTTGATATTTTTCTATTTTTTGGGCCAAGTTCCACTTCCATTGTTGCCCAACAATAAAGGTTAAAACCATTTAAAATGAACAGCGAGTTAAGCATTATTTGCTATACTTATCTACATCAATTTCAAGGCCGTTATAAAGTAAACAACATGTGAAAGAAATTGTCAAGGCCGACGCACTCGTTGGCAGGTTGGCAATACCACAGTTGGCCAACATTAACATATTGGTGCAAGAGAATTTCATACGCGGGAGGAAGTGGTTTGTCAACATCAAAGAAATGCCGTTTTGGGAGATTTTGTTATATATTTATATAGTTGTAACTTGCTATGTAAACCAACTTTTCTGTGCAAAATTTCATGGTATATTATAATTGAGAAAGTGTGTTTGTTAGTTGAGTTTGTAAGCATAATGTCAGATACGCAAAATACCAAACACGCAAAAGATGGACTTCTGTCTTTTACTTTTTTATAGGTAGAGTAAGTAAGTAAGTAACTCTTTATTGCATAACACATGGGACATACACAGATATTATTATTATATTATGAGCGCAAAGGTAGCCTTATCGCTATTAGCGATCTCTTCCAGACAACCTTTTTTCATAGATAAGATTTCCAGTTATCAGTTATAATTTTAATCGGGATCGAACCCGCATCTCCCGGACGGGAGGCAGCGGCACTAGCCACTAGACCACCGACGCTCGATTTTTGCTCTTGGTCCCATACATACTCGGACCAGAGCATACATACTACACTTTAAAAATATTTGCGATTTGCCTCCAATATTTTTTATCTAATCTTATCATTGCTATCACTCGTTCCGAACCAAAGAGGAAAAATATGTAGTATAAAAGTTATCGCACCTTATATCATTTTAATTTAAACATACACATTAACACATTACAAGGCGATATGACCGCAAATTATACAATTTATTAATTGTATAAGTGTCATATAAAAGGCACGTGTGTAATGAAACGGTGACTACATGTGAATCTAGTGTTTATTTGTCAAAGTGACGGAAATCTAGCATTTGGTAAGTAAGACTATCATCACCATCGTGTGGGTTGTAAGGTCGACAACTGACCTCACAAACCCTGGTGTCAGTGTTACAGAGCCACCTAGATAGTAGCCGGGACCAACGGCGTAACGTGCCTTCCGAAGCACGGAATCATCTTTCTTTTCAAACAGGGGAAAGTCTCACAAAGAGATTCTTTCTTGACAGTGTCCCCACCGGGAATCGAACCTGGACCTCCGTAATAGGCGTCGAAATCTCGACCACTCGGCTACGGAATAGGAGTTATGACTGACTATAGTCAAATAAAACGACAAACAAAACAAAACAATAATTACCGGAAGAGCGATAAATTTGAACATCCGGTAGGCATAACAATAAATTAGAAGTCATCAAGTATCATCTTATCTTTTAGAGCAATAGATAAAATAATTACCTCAGGATTTAATAAGAATTTTTTACACAGTTTCAAGTTCTACATTGCAAGGTTAGGTAGGTGGACTTTTAATAGTGCTTTAATTTGAAATGTATTTTTGGGTTTCTTTTTTGGATCGCAACAGCCAGTTTTTAAGCTCTTATAACAATTTTCGACATTCAGAAATGGGATATTTTTCCAAAGATATTTTTAAAGATACAAAATATGTATAAAACAACTCACTTTATGGATAAAAAGTGTAGATAGTGACCAAAATAAAAAATTAATAACGATGAAAACAAATCATACTAACATCAAATTTCCACATACAATTCACACCAGGGTTATCAAGGTCGGTCGTCAATCTCACAGCCTACATGATAAGAGGTTTATAATTCAGTATTTGAACTAAAAAGTGATTGTCATTGAATATGAATGTTTATATTTTGATAACAGGACTGCACAATGTCAACTTCAACGGCGAACAGGAATGGAATGGGCCAGATGGCGCATAAAAGGTTAGTAAAACATCCAAACCAAACATCCACACATCTAAATATTCGCGACCATACTTACATACAAATAACCGCACATCCAATACCATCCGACCATACAAATTTCCGCAGTATCGGAAATCAATACATCCTAAAATGCATTATAATCCGAACATTCAACCATCTAAACATACAAAATTGTCCATCTAGTCATCCATATTATCTGCATATCCGTAAAACCGACCATCATAACATACGAGCATTCATACATCCGAACCATCGTCATTTTCTCAGCCGAAAGACGTCCACTGCTGAACATATTATGCCTCCCCCAAAAGGTTGGTGAACGGTCCTGTACTGCTTGCATCCACCGGCACCCAGCAACTTTCACCAAGTCGTTTGTCCACCTAGTGGGAGACCATCCAACACTACTACATCTGAATATTGGACTTTAATCATTCATCCAATCTTTCATGCCTCCATGATATTAGCAGAATTTTATGTACTAATACATTTTTTTTGTTTTCAGCCCCGAGGAGCAGAACATAGCCGTCAAGGTGTATGAAGGCGTTCTGGTGACCGGAGAGCTGATCATTGTCTTCATCAAGATGATCATCACTTGGTTCTATTGCATGTACCAGTGGGTTGTACCACCGAAACCTAAGAGCGTCAAGGAAGAAATTGTTCTTGTAAGTAATTTCAGGCCGTCGAGGAATTGACTTGAGTCGATGAGGAAAGCTTCAAAAGACGTGAATCTTTTACGCTCTTAGTGCATGGAAGCTTTTTCTGACTGGCTCAAGATGATTCCGCGTTGGCTGAATTGACAGATGTCAAATACGTGTATGTAAAGGTCAGCTAAAGAAAATTAACCTTACGGTAAAGATTTTAATGAAGCGTTAGATTGCTGGCTCTTTAGTACATTCTTCCACATGAACAGTCTTTCAATGATGACTTTTCTTCAGAATTATAAATGCTAAATTCAAATTAGGACAAGAAACAATTCTCCGTCAACTTCATCGATGCTGAAGCGAAAATAACTGGGATAAAGAGACAACCTCTATTAATTGAATTTTAGAGTTAACCAGAATTACTTTTTGTTTCCAGATGACAGGGGCTGGTCACGGAATGGGCAGAGAAGTAGCCCTAAGAATGGCCAGACTTGGAAGCCTCATCGTCTGCGTTGACATCAACCCCACTGGCAACCAAGAAACAGTTGACATGATCAAGGCTGAGAAGGGCAAAGCTGTCAGATACGAGTAAGTAAATTGAGTGCTTTACATAAACATCTGTGAAAAAATCTTTTAACTTATAAACAATGAACTGAAGATAAGAAACGGACTTTGGATGAGCATTTGATTAAACGACTATCGATACCTCGTTCATATTGCAATTTAAAGGTTGTGTGTGAAGTCTACCAACCCGCACTAAACCAGCATCATACCTATAATGGTCGACTACACGGCCAGAACCCTAATTCAATGTATAAGCATAGGATCTTCTAACAACACCAATTTAAACCCTTTTACTCGTCTGTGGCATCTCTCTTTCACCCTAGATAAAATCAGAAACACAAATCTTGCTAATAACGTAATTACTGGCAGAGCATCTTTATTTGTTTTTAGGAAACCTTAATGAAAATCGTTAATGATCTTCTAGATGCGACGTCACAGACTGCGATGCCGTCAATAACTTGGCCGAGAAGGTCAGCAAAGAAGTCGGACAGGTGACGATGCTGTTCAACAATGCTGGCATCATGCCTTGCAAACCCTTCTTGAAGCACAGTGAGGGAGAGATCCGTAAAGTGTACGACATCAACTGCGTTGCTCACATGTGGGTTAGTACTATGTATTCATAAGTTTACAGAACATGAATCAAAAAATAAAAATTCAGGTTCCCATTAATGAAAGATTAGAATTTAATAGTTGACAGGCCGACTCATCTTCCTTAGAAAAGTTGATAGGCATGATAGAAAAGTTGATACGCAGCAAATGAAAGTCTATAACATTAAATGCCATGTTTTTTAATGCATTATAGCGTAACAATGACAATGTTACCACGGTTGGCATAGTTTAAAAAGGATTGGGAAACAATAGTGATGCTAGTAAAAAAAACTGGGAAAAAGTTTTGTTGTATCCACGTTGTTCTAGTTGGATAGTCAATAAAAGCGTTAGACTTTACAACATACACGAATTAAATTCATACTTTTTCGATTTTACAGATGGTCCAAGCCTTCCTCCCGAGCATGATGGAACGCAACCACGGTCACATAGTGGCTATGTCTTCAATAGCTGGCACCGTTGGCCTCAGGAACCTGGTTCCTTACTGTGGTACCAAATACGCAGTCAGGGGTATGATGGAAGCTATGAGTGAAGAGCTCAGGGAAGATCCTAGGGATTTCAGTGGGGTGAGATATCGTGTCAATTGATTCCAATTTTGTGTTGTTGTGGAGGTCCTTGGGGGTAAACCTTCCTTCAACTGCCTTTCTTCCTTTTTTCTGAGATTTTATGAAGAGATAAATACAAATTATATTAATGGAATTTTCAAAAGAACATCATCAATATAGAAAGCATAATTATTTTCAGGGTTCAAGTTCCGTTTGTGCATTATTGTGCCAATATTTTTAGTATACTATTACGATTATTAATTTCCAGATCAAATTCACGACGATTTGCCCATATATCGTGGACACTGGTTTGTGTAAGAACCCAAAGATCAAGTTCCCCACCCTGATGGAGATCGTGACTCCACAGAGTGCCGCTGACTGTATTGTAGACGCTGTGCGCAGGAACTACGAAGAAATCACAATCCCGTCGTCTCTCTATTATATTGTCTTGGTACGTACTGAAGCCATTTGGCGGATTCAAAACTCTGGCAATGTTGGCCTTTGGACTGACAATTCCAACAAATCAAGATGACTTATGTTGGAAAACTTTGTGAAACATGCACATTCCAGAGTGCGTTACGCGCTGAGTATGGGTAATTTATAAGAGGAGGCAAGTAATCAGCCCCTCGATCGATAAAAATATAAGCTGATACATCATTTTATACAGTGGTTGTAGTAAATTGCTTAATAATTTGTCAGTTCAAGAGCGTAGATTATACTATCTTATCTAGTTGTTTACTGTGATTGAGAAAATTCCAGATGTTTGAAAGAGATGCTGTAAAAATATTTCATTATCTGAAAGTCCGAGTCCGAATATAAAACAAATACTGTATTGAAATTTAACTAATTGCAAATTGATTGATTGATATTATTATCTTGTTTCAGGTTGGTCGCATATTTCCTCACAAGGTGATGCTTTACCTGAAAGACTTCCTGGATTCTGGCCTGGACCCTCATCCAAAATAAACAAAATGACCTGTACATTAAAGTTGATATTTTTTTAAAGTTTATTATTATTGAACAACTACGCCAAACGTTCCATCTTTATTTCGTGGTACATTTTAGTTTGAATAAGAGGGAGCTGTTTTTTAAAACAGTTGTAGGAACTGCCACATTAGAAGATAACAACGTATTTCTTTTACTCTTTAAACTTTAAGTCAGTACCTAAATAAAAAGTTATGATTTGATTTGACTAATGGTTTAATGTCATATCTGAGAAATTCAGATGTATTGCAACACCCACCGTGGGTGACCCACGCACGGTTCATCTATTTCACTCACACTTAGGAGTCCATGTGTCAGTCCTCAGTCAGTACCCAAAAAAAAACACACACACACACACACACACACACACACACACACACACACACACACACACACACACACACACACACACAACATCACGCTCATATCCCCGAAGGGGTGAGCAGAGCCTTAGTGGGCTTCCAAAGAGCATTTATTAAAACCATATTTGGCAATATTTTTTGGTTAAGAATCGGTCTTATGCACCTAAACGAAGATACCATACGTCGAACTTCACGTTTCTTGGCGCATATAGTGACAGGTTTAGTCGCCTGTCTGGCACTAAAATCTTCTGTATTTATTGAGTTCGTTTTGTGACGAGATTTTGTATTTTATAAACAACTACCTACCTACCTACCTACTGCGCTTCTTACTACTAAAACTGAATCGAATAAGTCAGATACTATAACTGTTTTAGATCCCCTGGCGTAAATCCGGCACGATAGATTAAGAATTCTACTTTATCAAATTAACTATCAGATAATTACAAGGTAAAAATAATGATAAACTGATAAACCTCCTGAAATGCCAGTAGCAATAATTTGCATGTTAGCAGAGGTTATCATCAGTCCTTTTAATTTTGTAAACAGAGGACGAGGTAATCAGTGCACATGCAGATGGCGGCAGATGAAATAACTCACTGAAATACCGAAACAGATTAAAGAAAAACTGCCTTGTTTCTGAGTTTTGTATCAAAGGTAAGTACCAATATAAGTGGTTTCCAATTATTGTAGACTTCTCTAGTTTTATCAACAATTTGACTGCTATAATTTTTATGTTTGTTTAAAAGTTCACGATGCCTGCTTCAAAGGAAAAGAACAGTGAAAATGCCACACAAGTTCGAGTGGATAAGAGGTTAGTTAGTACATTTCTTCATATTAAAGATCTCAACCAGAAATATTTCGGGGTATGAGCCATGTACCCCGTAAGACCGATTAAATTTAATTTGTAAACTTTGCGTGTTAAAAAAAGAATTAAACTAACACAAGATTTGTTATTTCCAGTTCAGCAGAACAAAGTACATCAGCGAAGGTCTACGATGGTCTGCTGTTGATAGGAGAGCTGATCCTCATCTTCATCAAGATGTTCTTCTCTTGGATTCATAGCATGTACCAATTGGCAGTACCACCAGAGCCCAAGAGCGTCAGGGGAGAGATCATACTTGTAAGTATACTTTGACTGCTGATTTGACAACTGTAAAATTCCACAAAATCTCGAAATATAAACCCGGTGATGATAATATAAAGAAAATAGTTTTCAAGAATAACGTGACAAGTTTTATGTAAGGCAATCGAGTTCCATTCTGCACAAACAAGTTGAACGATCTAGTTGGTTGAAGTAGAAGTATTGACAAAAATGTTTATGAAAGTGACCATTTTTTGTAATGTTAATAACTAATGTCATCTAAAAATATTTAGTTCTTCATATTTATAGATAACAGGAGCAGGCCACGGAATGGGCCGAGAAGTAGCTCTTAAATTGGCTAAATTAAGGGGCATAATCGTTTGCGTTGATATCAACCCTACTGGCAACCAAGAAACAGTCGATATGATCAAAGCTGACAAGGGCAAAGCCTATAGATTCGAGTAAGTACCTTTATTATAACATATATTTTAATAGATAATGTGATATTTATGAATGTCGTGTTAATAGTTTTAATAATATAAACGTGCATCATTAATGATGGATGATATCATAGTCACATATTGATAATATTGTAGTGCATTAAAATGTAGATGAAGTTTTAAACTTTACTAAAGTCATTAGAGCTAGGCACGAGACTCTTGGTAGGGACATACATTAGCTGACAACATAAACAAGAACATACATTCAATTACATTCAGCAAATCATGAAATTGAACAAAATAGAAGAGGATATTTTAAAAACTTGTAAAAATATTTCTATAAGACAAGGGCGCAAGGTTACATTTTTACGGCGAGGGCGCTATTTTTTTTAGAGTAGAATCCTGAAAGGTATAACTCATAAATACCTTTATTAATTGCGCCTGCTTTAACAAATTCAAGTATTAAAATGAAAACAATACGAAAAACTTACAATGTACCATTGAAATTTACAATGTACCATTGAAATTTACAATGTACCATTGACGATCCGCCACATTGGTCCACTGTAAAGTTGAAGACGTGGGGTTAGGACGTAGTTGGGACGTAGTCGTCAAATTTCGTTTATTTTATCTTTTTTTATTTGGCTGAATGGCACCCATCTTACCGGCCAGTAACTTTTTTCATACAAAACACTTTCCCGCCCGTGGGGTTCTAAGGCGAGGTTTATGCAAAAGAGACGTGGCGTCACTTTTCGAATAGATGAGATGAAAAATTGGAAAATTGAATTATAGGTGTGACGTCACAAACCGAGATGCTGTCAATAAGCTAGCGGAGAAGGTTACCGAAGAGGTTGGGGAGGTGACGATGCTGTTCAACAATGCTGGGATCATGCCGTGCAAGCCTCTCATGAAGCACAGTGATGGAGAAATCCGCAAAGTGTTCGATATCAACTGTATTGCTCACATGTGGGTAGGTAATTTAATATTATTCTTATTCTGAAGTAAGTAGATTTTTATGAATACATACGGTTTGAATAATTCATTATACTCCATTGTGAACCATATTTAAAGTAGAAGTGTATAATATGAGCTCACAAAAATACCATCTCACTAAACGTTTTAGTTTTAAACATATTTTCGTCTTTACTTGCAGATGATCCAAGCGTTCCTGCCAAGCATGATGGAGCACAACCATGGGCATGTAGTAGCCATGTCCTCGATGGCTGGATGCCTTGGACTCAGGAACCTGGTTCCTTACTGCGGCACCAAGTTTGCCGTCAGGGGCATGATGGAAGCTATGAGTGAAGAGCTCAGGGAAGACCCTAGGGATTTCAGTGGGGTGAGCCATTATATCAATAAAATTTGACTGCAGTTACTGACTGAGCGAGCGCGAAGCGTCTCCGTTTCAGCTTGACCAAAAGTGCTTTGGTATGAGGTTCGATAAATATATAGTTTTCTTTTTGTCGAGTCAGTTTTTGTTCTTTTTTTTAAACGGTGGGAGTTGCCAGCTTACAAAGTATATGTAAAGACTCGCGAGGTTTACAGCTCGCTCACAGAGCTACTAGTAGTACACTAAATTTTTCTCTGAATGTTATCATCATTATGAGATCGTATCATCAGTATAAATATCATGGACATGAAATGAAACTCTATCAAATTATAATTATGCAGGGTATCAAGATTTTCAAACCACTACATGTCCACCAAAATGTATTTGTTTTCTTTAAAAAATGCGTCCTTTTGTGAAAATTAAATCTACCTCTGGAAGAAATTGCTAGCTACCATAGCAATAGGTCCGCCAATTGTACATAATTCTACTTTAATATTCTTATCTGTTTGAGTTTGTGTGCAATAAAGTATATTTCATTCATTCATTTCATTCATTCTTCCTCAGATCAAATTCACAACAATCTGCCCCTACATCGTGGACACTGGTTTGGCGAAGAACCCCAAGATTAAGTTCCCCTCGTTGATGAAGATAGTGGCTCCTCAGGATGCTGCTGATGACATCATTGACGCTGTGCGCAGAAACTATGAAGAAATCACAATCCCGTCGTCTTTGTATTATAATAACTTAGTAAGTAAATATATAAATTGTAAAAATAATTGTCTTTCAAAGAGCGACCTAAAAATTGAAAGGGTAATTATTGGCAAAAGCTAGAGTGGAATTGTGGGCTAGAATTGCTACGGAATAGGTGCCGGAGTATGGTCGTCGCCGTTGAGAGCGACCTCCTCGATGGCGAGAAGACATGGACAATTTCCATAAAGCTTGGCATCTGGAAGCCGTGTGGTGACGGCAGAGTAGAATACATTTGTCACCAACCCCTACTCTTCCCGTGGGTGTCGTAAGAGGTGACTTAGGGACTACACATTGAAGGGAACGGGCAGCAGCGCTCTCTGATACGGTAACCTTTTAATCTGCGATCTCCAACCCGCCTGCCAAGCGTGGAGATTATGGCAAAACCCTGGAGGGTTTGGGCACTGCTGGACTGTAACGGGCCGTTGATTTTGGCATCTGGAGGCTCAAGATCGAGAAAGTTGGCGAAAGCGAGGGGAGGCCTTTGCCCAGCAGTGGGACACGACTACACGATAACGGCACTTAAACAAAATGTTTTTGCAAAGTTCACACAAGTTGCAGAAACGAACACTAGCATCGAAAACAGTTCTTTGTAAACCCCCATTATTTTAAAAAAACCTATGCAATGACACATCACACTATGGGGTAGCTAAGAAAAGAAAGATAACCCCCCCCCCCCACTTTAGGAGTAGGTACCAAAGTAATCCTATTTTTTTTTAAGATTTGATTCTACAGCTTTGTCATCTATCCATGCTAAATTACAGCTTTCTAATACTAAGGCTCTCTGAGCTAAGCCGCGGACAGACGAACTGACAGGGACATGGCGCAAGTAGCCAAGTAGCCAGTTCCTTGTTGACTACGGAACCCTAAAAATTGGAAGAAATACCTAACTGTTTGCAAAAATAAATATACCTTATATAAATTTATCTTTATCAAAATGTGTTTATTCTAGAATGCGAATATATTAACACTTTTATTATATTTTTCTTTTTCAGTTTGGCCGCGCTGTTCCTCGCAAAGTGATGCTTTGCTTGAAAGACTTCCTGGATTCTGGCCTTGAACCTCATGCAGAATAAAACACTATTGACTATTCATATTTTAATATATTATTAAATTTTTTTTATAAGTCTGTATTCAGTGCTAGCTAATTAGCAATTTAGTAATAAAATAATATTCAATAAATAATTTACTTACTTGTTCTTTGTATCAATCTCTGGAATTAATGACCAAATTAAAAGAGGATTAAGTATTTTTGCTTCGATTTTTTTAAATCAATTTCTCTTGTCAAAAAATATGTTAGTATCAAAAAAGCTGAATCAATATCGTGGACCCCTCTGTGGGGACCTGACGCTTATGTGTTGGTATGGTAACAATATCGGAATGCGTACCTTCTAAAGTCCCTTTCAGTAGAATCTGGAAATAATGTAAACAAACCAATTTAAACACGATTACTCCGTAATTACTTACATTTGAGTATTAAATCCTATCATATTCACATTCACATTCCTTGAGGAACCATAAATTTCTTCTTACAATAATTTCGCCCTCTATTAACTTGTTTATGATTTTATTAGTTATTTTAATAAATAATTACTCGGACGACAAAACTTTCAATAATTTGTAAAACTGCCATATTAGTTTTTTACTCATCAAAGTCTTGTTTGTCTTTGGAAAGTTAGTGTCAAAAAATTATCTTGTTTACATTATTGCCAGATTCTATTGAAAGGGACCTTAGATGTTGCAGCTTGCAGATCAAGAGTCAAATGCTTTCATACGACGAGTATTATCGCCGACGGCCTAATTCCTGCTCGGATCGCGAACGAACCATACAAAACAGACGACAGTCGCGCGCGCCGGTCGCGGGAAACGGACGCGTTTCCAAACATACGAAAAATACACACTATTTAAAATAAGAACGCTCAATAACTTTTGTTTTTAATTTGTTAGCATAGTTTTTAAAAGTGCCAGTGTTAATAAAGCTTGAAAACATTTTTGGTAAGTTTTGTTATTTATTTTCTGGTACATACGAGATATTTGTGTAGTGTGACATTTAATCATCAGTAGCAAGCTGCCCAGTAATTAGATAACAGTGATAAGTGTCCGGATGGAATAAACACTTATATAGGCTTAGTATTGACAATAATAAAAGGTATAAAATTAAGGGTTAACAATAACTGTTTTGTTTTGTTACAGGTTATCACAATGTCGACTTCAACAGCGGTTAACAAAAACGGGGCCACCCAAACATTAGTGGAAAAAGCACCATGGTTAGTACAGTACCACACAGTACATCAAATATTTATTACAGAACAAAAAAATCGTCTGTGTTTACTATACGAGATTCGTAACAAAATAGGCGTTCCATAAATTATGAAAAAATAAATAAAGTTTTCGCTAAAAATGCGACTTGAAAATTCTCTGCAGCAAAATAATGCGATTGCAGAAACCGTTTAACAAAAAAACAAAATAACTTCGAAATCAAGCCAGAATATTCATTATAGGAAATTTTAAACATTTACGAGACGTAAACACGTATAATGACATGTACTGTACATCTATACACCGTGAAATTTACATCGTTTTGTTCCCGCCGTGTAGTGACAGTACTCGTCAAACTGAACAACTTTTCGCGAAAAAAATAATTCCTACGACAAAAAAATTTTTGGTCTCTCCATACAAAGTGAGACTCCCGACCGACCCATTTTGTATGGAGAGCACAAAAAAAAAATTGTCGCAGGATTTTTTTTTTCATGTAAAGTTGTTCAGTTTGACGGGTACTTTCACTACACGGCGGGAACAAAACGATGTAAATTTCACGCTGTATATTCTATACACACATAATCATTTAATCAACTATACCAGCGACAGCGTCAAATTCTTCGTAGCGACGTTAACGTTAACAACTTTTTTTAACTAATATTCAGTTTATGAACCATAATTGCTTTAATCTAAAAAAAAGTAACTTCACCTCTTGTTTTATCATTATACAGAAATTTTACTAAATAAATAAGTAAATGAATACACGAAAAACGGACTGTAACGGGCCGTTGATGTTGATGTTGAAACGAAAAATATTAAAGTTGTTTTAAAAATTATAATCTGTCAGAGCTCTTCCTATAGTAACCCAGATATTATAAACATAAATAACACAGTGTTTTAAATAGATTAGTTTGTCAAAGTTGTGGCAGGATATAAGGTTCAAAGAACGTAGTAATGATGTTAATAGTTTAGATAAAATATTAGTATGTTGATCTAAATTAGTATGTTGATCCGCAGTGAGGCGGAAAACACATAAAAGTAGGTAAGAGTAGGAGTAATTCTGCTGTACTGAGGAGTGATTATTTGCACCAAAAACTCATTTAATTTTATACAAATTCTAGCTTTATTTGTTATTGTTTTTTGTTGACGATCTTAAGTTTAGTAATTTTTATTATTAGGTATGACGATGCACCAATGACAAAATAGCAAATCAATTAATTTATAAATATACATATGAATAAATAAATAAAACATTTAAGCTCAGATAATTTATTCATCATCAATATAATATACACTGTGTTTTGACAAAATATAGATAAACATTACAAAGTTCACAAAACAAAATTAATAACCGGTCAGTGAGAACTTCATTTCAAACAACATTGGAAAAAAGACAAAAATATGTATGGCAGAAAAAAGGTTATTCGTGATTCACACTTGTCAGCTAATCGAGATTGACACGGTGTCTGGAAATGTGTCCTATGAAAGATTTTTCCAATGTTATCTGAAACAGTGTTTTACAGGCTATATTTCGGGGAGTGTGCACATGGGCTGCATGAGCTCATTCCGCCATCACCATTTTACTATCGGGAGTCCAGACGAACTGCAGCATACCATCCGCACTTGGTCGACATACCCCTTTGCTGCACGAAGCACTTTCAATCATCTTTTATTATGCGCACGGCCAAGGAGTGGAATTCTTTGCCTACTTCTGTTTTTCCGAGTGCTTATAACCCAAGCATTTTCAAAGTTAGAGTGAACAGGCGCCTTCTGGGTGAACTCGATGCATCATCGACCGCATCTCGTCCCTCGCTGACCTGACTGTGGTCAAGAGTAAGCCCATCAACTAATGAAAAAAGCAACAGGGTCTAGTTATCAAATACACATCGCTTAGCACATTTATATTTTATTTTGGCCACTTGCGCTTTTGTTTTTTTTTTTATTTAGGCACAAGGAACATGTCATATGAAACTGTTATGTTTCAATGTAGACTGTTTTTGAAGAATTATGTGTTAATTAGTTATAGCACTTTAAATATATACAAGGATAATTTATGTTTACTTTATAAGTATAATTTTTTATTTATTTTTATTACAGTAGAATAGGATATACTCATACTTAACACGAAAACTTTTTTTTTTTCATTAATTAATTAATTATTTCAAGAGGTTGGCCTTCAAACAGGTTAAGTTTCATAAATCAAAGTTGCGATTATACCAAAAACTGCATTTTATAAAGTATTGTGCAAATAGTATTGATTTTCAACAATAATAATTCTCTTTCGACCTTTGTTTCTCAAATTTGAAACTACGTTAGTTAATATACCTACTTAAGGCAATGCTTCGTCCAAGGATGATAAATAAATAACAAATATAATTCAAATAATACTACAACCATACAAAGTGTATATTAAGTGTCTAGGTCCATCGGAATAAAGCAATAACTATTCAGGCAACAATGACCAATGTAGGCCACAGGAAGGAACTCCACATTGCTTGCATGCTAAGAAAGGCATTTACTATGCTGCCCAGTATCTAAAAAAACGATGGAAAGAAAATGCCGTTATTTAAATCATCACACGAAATAATTTACTTTTAATCAGTCCTTCCAAAATTTTGGACTGCTCTAAAATTTGCGTTCATCCCGAAGATTTCAGACGCGCGTCGCCAGCGATCGTCTTTTGTTCCCACTTTTTTTATGGCACTAGTATGACTTTGTGCCAGTGTCAATTTTTATTAAAGGTAGGGAAACTTATCTACGCGAAAAAAGTAAGGGACAGGCAAGAAAAAAAGGAAAGTTAGGTTAATATTATAAAGTAGATATCTAATAAAGACATATAACAATACGTATTATACATAATATTATTTTTTTATATTATTGTAAGTAATACAAGATGATAATATGTTGCAATATAATAAAGGATTTCATCCTATGTCAAATAAGTCAAGTAAAATTTTAAATAATATAAAACAAAAGGAAGACCGACTTTGACCGAGTCGATTTAGGTGAGGTCGTTTATTTAACAACCGTAGATAGTATGGTATGATGGTATGTTTTATTTGATAGGTATAATAGTGTTTAGTGAATGACTCTAAACGTTCTTTATTTGAAACTAGCTGACCCCGCATACGTTGTCCTGCCATTTTCCCCAACATCTTCCCTACACCTACCCTGCGCAATTTTCTTATTTTTTTTAATGTTAGAACCTTATACGAAGTATTAGAAAACATTTAAAAAGAGATGAACTAAATGCGTGAAGCCGTTCTCAAGTTATAGCGTGACCAGGAGAAATAGGGGTTCATTTTTATATAATAATATATTCATAAGATATTAATAAATTAATTTACACATCGGTAACAAGAGAGATTACAAATAAAATGCAAATATTGAAATTCTTACATACAATTTTGCGGTATAAATACTATACGTGTAAAACGTCAGCCTCTAAATTTCAGTACAATTCATATTCGAAAATTCTCAAAAAGTGTATTTACGGTGTTCAAAGGAACTCCAATATTAAGTTTATAAGGGGCAGTAAAAACATTTGTAAGTCCACCTGGACTTTGATCAAAAATGAAACGTCAAATAGCGTTATCAACAATAATGTGACAAATATCCATTATAATAATGAAACGCACACTGATCCGTCAAGTATTGCGAACATTTTCAACGAATTTTTCATTAATAGTGCATCGGTTACAAATAATTTCCATGATGGTAGTCAGAAACCTCAACAAAGAGCAGTTCAATCGTTTTTTCTCAAGCCCGTTTCAGAGAGTGAAGTAAAAAATGTAGTACTCTCGTTAAAAAATACTGCTTCGGAGGGATATGACGAAATCAATACTAAAGTAATCAAAGCGGCTATAAACGAACTGCTACCAGTCTTGACATTTTTAATAAACTTATCTTTTTCGTCTGGTTTGTTCCCTGATCTGATGAAATTGTCTATTGTTAAACCTCTATTTAAAAAAGGCAATAGAGAAAGTATTGATAATTATAGGCCTATAACTCTGGTGCCAATATTTTCGAAAATCTTTGAAAGGTGCATGTTTAAACGAATAATTGAGTATTGTAACAAATTTGACATAATAAAGAAAGAGCAATTCGGTTTTCAGAAAAATAAATCAACTACTTCGGCTACTTATTCTCTTGTTTCAGAAATTCTTACAAGTATTAAAAAAAAAAAAATTACTACGGCATTATTTCTTGATCTCTCGAAGGCTTTCGATTCTGTCTCTCATGACTTACTACTCAAAAAGGTGGAGTCGATTGGAATCAGAGGACTTGCTCTAAACTGGTTAGCATCATACTTAAAAAATCGCAATCAACGTGTGGTGTTGACTTCACTCAACGGAAACAAAGAAATGACACTGTATCAATCTGATCTAAAAACTAATAAATGTGGAGTACCACAGGGTAGTGTTCTCGGACCGCTGTTGTTTCTGCTTTATATTAATGACATTCCTGAGATCATAAAGCATAAATGCACTTTATTCGCTGATGACATTTCTGTTATAGTAACTACTGACATGAAATCTGGCACTTGGAGTGAACACGAAATTGACATAAGGAACACGATAAACTCCATAATTAGTTGGCTTAATAATAATAATTTAAAAATCAATTTATTAAAGACAAATTACATTCAGTTTAATAATTTTAAAAATAATGACATGAATCTAAATATTTCTGTAGATAATATAGTTATTGAAAAAGTAACGTCCACAAAATTTTTAGGAATCATATTAGACGAGCAATTAAAATGGAAGTCTCACATTGATTCGGTTTGTAAAAGGATTAATCAATTCGTGTATGCCCTTAAACGACTCAGAAATGTCACCAATAAGAGCACAGCTATTACTGCGTATCATGCATATATTGAGTCTATTCTTCGATATGGTTTGGTCATATGGGGAAACAGTGTGGATGTCGGCAGAGCATTCATTGCCCAAAAAAAATGCATAAGAGCAATTTGCAATATATCTCCCCGCGATTCTTGTAAGCCTTACTTTAGTAAGTTGGGTCTGCTATCATTGCCATCGTTGTATATTTACGAAGTGTGTGTGTTTGTGAGGAGACATGAGGAATTTTTTACGAAGGCCAGTAGCGTAAATAGTCGTAATCTTAGAGATCCAGATAGACTTGTGGATACTAACGGTCCAAGATCGACACTGTATAATAGAAGTTGTATAACAATGTGTATAAAAGTATTCAATAAGATTCCAAAAAGTATTAAGTCCCTGCATCTAACTCTGTTTAAGAAAAAACTTATGCAATGGCTGAATAATAGCAAATTTTATAGTGTTAAGGAATTTATGGAATTTTAGTGTATAAAGAAAATGTGACATTGACTATCTTACTATTTACTATTTATTATAATTTACTTGCATGATAATTATGACATTTCTTTTTTAATTAGTACGTTTTTCTTTATGTTAAACCGTGCTAATCTTAAGATTTTTGCATGCTGAGTGTTGTCGGCAGAATACATTGATTCTGTAATTGTTACGATAAGACCTTTGTAAAATAACATGTATTCTCTAGCAAATAAACTATTACTATTACTATTACTATTACTATTACTAATGCCTCCCTAAAAAGAATTTACTTAGAAATTATCTGTCAGAATAATAAAATTGTGATCGATCATTCGCTAGTCTTATAAATGCGTGGTTAGTGTGGTTACACGAGCGGCGCGCGCGCAGCGGTCGCCGGCCGCGTGTCAATGAAATGAAGACTGACATTGACTTTTTGATTACGATTTTGTCAAGGCCGCAGCATTCTTTGTCATTCAGTATTATCAAAATAACGAAAAAACTCTAGGGTGGAAGGTCAGCCCATGAAACCAAACAACTTTTGCTCCACAACTATATTTTAATATTTGCAAAATAAATAATTGAACTTGACGGCCCCGTAGCCTAGTTGGTGGCACGTCTGCCTTCCAAGCACAGATGCAGGTTCGAATCCCGCCCAGGACAAACATTCGCGAGATGAGCACTTGTGTTTGCCTTGTGTCTGGATGTTGTTTATCTATGTATGTATTTATCTATTTATGTAATGTGTATCAGCTGTCCGGTACCCATAGTACAAGCTCTGCTTAGTTTGGGATCAGATGGCCGTGTGTGAAATGTCCCCACATATATTACTAGCTTTCCGCCCGCGGCTACACTCGCGTTTTGTAAGATTTTTCCTTTGGGAATAAGACTTTTTCCCGTAAAACGTATCGTATGTGTTAATCCAGGGTACAAACTATCTCCATTCTAGATTTCATACAAATCCGTTCAGTAGTTAAAGCGTGAAAGCGGAACAAACATCCAAACATCTAAACATCCACATAATTATTTTCACATTTTTAATATTAGTGTTATGTAACTTTCATACAAATTGACTCGATCAGGGGGCCGTTTCACGAAGCTACAAGTTACAAATTACAAGTACAATTCGACGTACATTGCGTAGACGATTAGATAAAACGATAACGGCTTACAGTTTAGGCGAATGGACTACGCAATGTCCATGATAGCTTTGACGTCGAAAAATGATTTGTAAAAATCTTAATTCGAATAAAACAAAATTTTTGACTTTTGGCTTTTGATGTATATCAAATTGTAACTTGTTGCTTCGTGAAACGGGCCCGTTCAGCTGATCAGTTAGCTAGTCAAAAGAATTTAAAAAAGTTGTGGAACACAAGTTGTCCAGGTTTTGCGGTATTTTGCTAACATGTTTAGTTCTACAGAACGATTACAATGTAATTTGTTTAACAGCGGTGCGGTTCGTCAGTTACATTTTGTTGAAAATCTGTATAGCTGTTTTGTGTCTGGGATGCTAATAAAACCAGTTTTACTACTGCATGAAAGAAAAAAACATGTTTTGATTTTTTTTTTTTCGCCATTTAACCAGTTTCAATATCTGATAGATATCTCGTATCACCTTGAAAAAGATCAATTCGAAAAAGAGTGTGTTGTCGAGTAATGTCGACTCAAAAATTTTTACATGTATTTGTGACGTTTTGAATTTTTGAATTTTTATTTTATAAAATTTATATTCACCTACTTAATGCAGGTAACGCCTGATTATTCTATTCTATTAACTATATGAAATAAATTAATGAATGAAGTAAATAAATATTACAGGCTTATTTTTTTTAGCAAAAATATACGAATATTCGACGCTCTTACGGTGAAGGATAACATCGTGATGAAACCCGCACACTCTTGCGAAAAAATTCAAAGGTTGCGTGTGAAGTCGACCAACCCGCCCTGGGCCAGCGTGGTCGACTAAGGCCTAATCGCTCTAATTCAGGGTAGCCTCGAGCCCCTCGGTCGGGACTATATGAGATGTTGATGAGTTCTAGCATGTAGAAGAATACAACGTATCTATATTCTTGCATCGGATAATAAAGGTTGAGATGACAAGTTTCAGTAATTTCTATCAAGCACTTACGAGATGTTTGTAAACATAACGGTGTGTGTTTGCTTGTAACCGATCAACTCGTCACCGTGTACGTAATTTTCTAGTATTTCCGCTAATTATGCAATTGCTGCAGCGCCGACGCATTTGTGAAAGTGCAGCTCTGGAGTGCACCGCGTGTCTGGCTAGGCCCTCAGTGGTAGGAAAAATCAACGAAATTTCGCAAATTTTTCGCTCGATATGTTTTTTTTTTTTTTTTCGTTGCCAAAAATCACAGTGTTGTGAAGTGTTTCTTAGAAAATAAATCGTGATGTTAATCTAAATAATATTAAACGTTTTATGTTAAAACCTGTCAGAAATATTTATGGATCCAACATAACTACATTTCTTTTTTTTTCCACGTTTTACTAAAAGTACCTTCTTGTAATACAATAAATCCAGCCGCATTTTTGTTGGTCTCTCAGACATAATCTTTGACAAAGCCAATATTTATTTAAAACTGACAGGTCCATGAATATCTCTGAAGGTTAAAAGTTCGCGAAAACTAGTATTAATATTTTATATAAAAATAGCTAAAAAAAAAACTAGTTAAAACCGGGTGTTACGTGCGAGTGCAATAAACTGCCGTTTACAAGTCTAGTGTCATTCAGGAATCATCGGAATGTGGTATAACAGATCGTTTATGGATACCAGGCGAAGAAGAAGAATTAACATTCTTTCACTTGAGTAAGTATTACTCAGCCGCGATCACTTGGCGCGTGACCTTCGGGTCATTATCGTCCCGTCCCTTTCTCACTATCGCAGTAGAGGATGAGATCGTAAGGCAGCAAAGCCAATATATTTCTTCTATGTTTGTTTGTTTAAAATTCGTTTTTGTTAGAACCCTAAAAAAGTTTTGTTTAAGATATTTTTTTCAGTTTTGTCAGCGGTGCCTTTTTGACTACGGAACCTAAAGCCATATCAAAGACTGACAGATACATTGAAAATATGATTATTTCATCCGTAGGGTTGCCATAATGCAAACAAATGAAGTAATAATAACGTTAGATCCATGTCAATGCTAACTTTAAGCTGAGAGAGTGTCGAAAGAACATGTTGCAATTTCGCAGCCTAACGATCTCCAAGATGCGAAGGTTCCGTAATCGATAATATTGAGTGTATGGAGTGTCTTGTGTAAAAATAACTAGATGTCTGCCAGATAGGTTGATAAAGATGAGCTTAAGAAGGCACGTTAAGTCGCTGGTCCAGGCTGAGTACACAAATTACGTATCGGCGGCGGCGCGCGCGCCTATCTACGGAAGTAGTTACTTGAGCTGTGTCAAAGGCCTTTGCAGGTTCAATGACACTGACAGCAGGGTCTGTATGGTCGGTCGTCGACTTAACACCCCTCGATAGTCATTATGAGTCAGGCTAGTGGCTAATCAGACTAAAGGGTCATTACTGTATAATATTCTTCAAGTGTTTATACATACGAGTACATCGCACATTCATCAATAGCTCATATACGTCCCCACCGAGGGGCTCGAGCCTACCCTGAATTAGGGCGATTAGGACTAATCGACGCTGGCCCAGTGCGGGTTGGTCGACTTCACACACAACCTTTGAATTTCTTCGCTGGAGTGTGTAGGTTTCATCACGACGGTTTCCTTCACCGTAAGAGGGTCGAATAAACGTACATAAAAGAAATCGAAAACACATTGGTGCGTGGTGGGTATCGAACCCGCGTCTTCCGGACGGGAGGCAGCGGCCCTAGCCACTAGATAGACGCACAGCATCGTCGCACATTATGGAAGACAAAAAATCGAATGGTACTTATCTACCGAGATCTATTTTAGTTATACACATTGCGAATTCAAGTCACAGTGGTAGTTTATGATGGCATAGTAAATTAAATATTAATACACGGACAAGGAAGTGTTTAAAATTTTTTAGAGTATTCCAGTGATTGTGATCAATGTAGGATGCTTGACTAGAATGTAATTATGTTTTAAATAGTTTATTTCAATTTAATTGTACCACAATTTACTAAATTAAAATAGTAGCTCTGTGAGACATCGCGATTATTTATTTTTTCGAAATTTCTATAAAGTGACTCGACAAAAAAAATCTATATTATATTTCATCGAACCTGCTCACAAAATTTCACGAGAATCGGTTGAGAAACGCGACCTGTAGAGTGAAACAAACAGACAGATCGACATACAAAAAGCAATTTTGGCCAAGCTGAAACAGAGATGCTTCGCTCGCGTTTTTCGCTCGCTCGGTCACTAAAAAAAGTATACACCGTATTTGCGTATTTGCTCAAAAACTTTGATTCACAACTTTTTACAAGTCACATATTTTTTTTTTCGTTTTCTTCTTTTTTTACTCGGCCATTTAAGCTATTTTTAAATTCATAAAATAAATGTAGGTAATCACTTTCTCATATCCTACGATAATCTTTTACAAATAAGATCATGGTCATAATATCGTGTGGGTTAATGTCGACGACCGACTTCCCGAACACTACTGGTATCAAAGTTAAGCACAGAGCCCCAAAACCCAGTCCTTAGCATTACTCAAGTAACGATTCTTTTCCGTACATAAATAGCTGCCAACGGCTTAACGTGCCCTCTGAACAAAATTATCATAGCTTTTGTCTGCCCTTACGGCTGGTTTACACGTATTAAGTTGTCAAGTAGCAACTAAATTTTAACTAAATTTTAAGCGACTAAATTTTAAGTAAGTGTTTACACGTCATTTTAGTAGTTAAGCTCTTTAGTTAGCCCAAGATGGACGATCAACAGCGAATTCAAATCTGTAATAAATATAATAAATAAAATAATAGAGTATAATAAAATATATATTTTTATATAATTAATATTATATTATTATTTATTTTTTATATTATAGTATTATTATTATTTTTAATGATTAATATTTAATATTAATAATATATTAATCAATAATGTTTTTATACCTATATAATAATATATATTAAAATATATCCAAAAAATAAACATAAAACACTCGCACTTTACTTCGCACTTCGCATTTAACTTAAAGTTAACTAAATCGCGCCTTTCCAAACACGTCAAGTGACAGGCCACGCCCACCAACTTACCCGAAAAATAGAAAAAGTTCTAATCTACTTGTTTACTTGCACACTAAATTTTAACTTGTAACTTACTACTAAATTCGCTGTTTACACGCATTAAGTTGCTTAAAATTAAGTTAAAATTTAGTTAACTACTAAACAACTTAATACGTGTAAACCAGCCATTAGGGTTTTACATTTCGGTAAGTCGCAAGTTACTACTTCTAGTCAAGTAGTAAGTGGGAATAAACTCGTTCTTCTCCACAGAGGGCGTACACTTGTAGTGAACGTGCTAACCAGAGACAAACTTTTTTTCTTCTCCTTTAACTAGCTAGCTTTGACGTCGAAAAATGATTTTGTTAAATCTTACTTCGAATAAGGAAAATTTTATCTTTATCTTAACACAAACTGGATGTTCAGTATATTTCGTCAGCTACTTGTCGAGTTTAGTTGATAGATTACATGTATAAATGTATGAATTGTCAGAAAATTATGAAGAAAACGATGAAATTCTTAACATTGTGTTGTTCTTATTCCTGACCTGAGTGACTTTGAATGTTATCGCTATTGCCAGTAGCCATTGTTGATAACGAGAATGTATAAATAGAAACCGTGTCGGAATTCAATAGTTACTATGGAACACATCTTTGGACTTTGCATCGTTCTTATGTTATTGGTTATTGGGTTTAGAGACAGAAGCGCGCGGTCATTTAACGGTTTCCTTGATATGTTCTTCACTGTACGAGTAGTAAATGTGTCTCGTTGCCATGGTGACGTGTATGCAAATATACTAAAGTATAGTCACAGACTTAATATTATAGTACGTATTCAAAATAAGAATACAGCTCTGATAAGTAAGTAAGCAAGTAAGCAGTTTATTATTATACAAAATACAATAAATATCTGATATGCGACTACAACACGAATGCATTTAGATCGCGCGCAGGCATACGTTATTACCACGGACCAATGTTCCGTGGTAATAACGTATACGTACCAAATATTCAGCTATATTATTTTGGGCAAACAAACATTTATCAAGTCAATCCAAAGATAGATAGATAAAAAGTTTTATTCAAAAATCTACATAACACATGTACATACATTTAAGAAAAAAGATACAGAAAAAGGAAATAACAAAAAAAAGAAGTACCTATGCATGCACATGTGTGCTGCAGTGATTGAAAGGGCCATGGCTCAGTGTAATTAGCCCAAAGGGCAACACTGATTTTCTGGTGGATGACTTGCAAAGCACTGGTTTACACTTTTTTATTGTGTTATTTACATGCTAAAATAGAATTAACATATCTAACAATCTATTCAAGACGAAAAATACCTGGCGACATATTTATCGTGAAATTTTAATGTGTGTGTGTTTTTACTCTGGCTCATGTCGTAAATAATGGTAATTACAGAATTATCTGTATTTTTTTAACATTACGTGACAAAGTACCATTATGATACTATTCTTCTTTAGCATTACTTTGCCCACCGTTGAACTCTGTCTTCAATCAATCAATCAGCCTATTGCAGTCCACTGCTGGACGTAGGTCTCCCCTTGGGCAAGCCAAAGCGCACGATCACCTGCTTTCCTCATCCAGCCACCACCAGCGACCTTTCTCAGGTCATCTGGCAGCTCTGTCTTACTTCTTATAAATTCCCAAAAGACCCAAAAAGAAAAAGCAGTAATATTCAGACACCATTGTTTAGTTTTCATTCGATTTTTTTCTATTTCTAAATCATAATCCATCCAACCAATCTTTTGAGCACGTTTGATCCCATGACCTTGCCTTTTGTTTTGCCAAAGAATTCATTAACATAATATTGACAAAGGATAAGTTTGTATGAAATATTTCCTGGATGAATGTACTCGTTGGTGAATGCCCTTGAATTATGATGCTGCCAGCTCTACCTAGCGGTGTCCGACTGTACTAACTAAACCAAAAATAAATAATGAAGTCCGATTAGATCATGTAAACACAATCAAGGATAAATGACTCGTTTTTGTATGTCCTACTTGTAGGAGTAGTACAATATTTATGCGTTCATTTGTTGTAAAAACAGTTTAATAATAATTCTGTTTGCCAATTAAACAAAGGTACGTATGTAGAGTTTCTTTTTGGCGACTGGCTTTAGAGTCAATGGACACGTCATCATTATGGGGACATAAGAAAATATTTGTGCGAAAACGTGTATATGAAGAGACTATGGAAAGTAATACAAAATTTCATCCAAATTGTTAGAGCCGTTTCCAATCTAAAAATAAATATTAAGGTCTTGGCCTTGAACATGTTGTTGTTTTGTATTTAGATACCACAATGTATTTAATTACTACTTTTTTTATTATATTTACCCACTAACATATTTATTTTGATGTCACCGTAAGATTGTGAACGCCGTTAGTTTATAATCTTACTCGCGATATTATAAACTTACGGAAAATTGTGAACTGAAACAAACCATTTACAATTTAACGTATTATTTCTCGTTAGTTTATAATCTTACGATATTCACCCGTAAAATTGTGAACCGTGTTCCTGATTGGTCGTATAATGCAAGAATGTCTCAAATAAAGAAATAAGATATGACGTATGTATTTTAAATGCATAAGGATACAAATAGCCTTTATATAAAAGTTGTATAGTAAATCTATTTACATCGTCTACTATTCATTTAATAGCATGATAGGCATGATGATCATCATCAAAGATGATCTTGGCCTTCAAAGGAAATCTACTTAGAACCAACTTGGTAATAGCCACGATTGCTGCAGCCACGTTTTTTAAATCTAAAACCAAATCAGTTTTTTCGAATCAACGCGATGTTTTCGACGACGACGTTGTCAACCAACCTCAAAAACCCTGGGCCACTGACATAGAATTCAGATACATCACTTTTTTTTTATAAATGACGGACAAAAAAAAAATTAAATTAAAGTGAAAGCCCCGAGTAGCTGAGGAGATACATTTTCAAGTCCTCTCTAACATCAGCAATTTGTTCCCAATCTTTGGTACGACTAAAAATGCCAGACAACCATTTACTTTGTTATAATATTCAAAACCTCATTTGTTCTCTCATATCCTTGTTATAACTCAGCAAAATAAAACCCTAATAATAACCTAAATTAAAGGGTGACCCGTAAATTTTAAGCATAATATGACCCTCTCTAAAATAGTTCATTTAACTGTTTGAAAAGGTTAAAATTGTATAATTGTGTCGTTCAAAACTTCTAAAAATTTTTTATGTCTTCATGTCTTTTCGTGACGTTTTTTATTAAATGTTAGACCTCTACCTCAGACCAATACATAAAATACCGAAAATAGTTAAAACATAGTACCAATGATGCTCTATCAAAATAAATTAAAAATGGGTTTCGTCATTATTTTGAGAAACAGAGGTGAAAAACCGGCAATTTTAGTTTACAAAAGTAGAACTAACTAGAATTATAGAGACCAAAGTATTCTGTTACATATGAGTACCTGTACCTGTAAGTACAAGCCACGAAGACCTTGTGACATTCGTCCTAAGTCACTTAAGGACCGGTTCTTTACGCGCTCCTGATTAAATCAAGTCGCTTTAAACCAAAACCGGTTTAATTTAAATAAATGTTGGGCAAAATGTCAGCAACGGATGACGTTCTGCAACGCACTTAAATCCCCAATTAAAAAATTACAGCCAAGTCATAGTATGTGTAATTGGAATAGATTAGAATAGAAAAATATTTATTTAACGTAGTACATAACATTTAGACAAACATGTATAACAATAATATCTCCTGCTACGTTAAAAGGGCCCCGACTCAGCATAATGTCGCTGGCTAGGCCAGTAACGCCGTTATTCTGCCGGAACCTTTAATTATGGTGATTATCACTGTAATTTTGCGACTTCCCGGTTCAAAAATGAAACGACAGTATAATTTCAAAGTTCTTAATACAGCATGAAATTTACATCGTTTTGTTCCCGCCGTGTAGTGATAGTACCCGCCAAACTGAACAACTTTTCACGAACAAAAAAAAATCCTGCGACAAAAAAATTTTTGGTCTCTCCATACAAAATGGGTCGGTCGGGAGTCTCACTTTGTTTGGAGAGACCAAAATTTTTTTGTCGCACGGCGGGAACAAAACGATGTTTTCATGGTGTATTGTTCAGATGAAAGGTGGAAAAATAAGTATGTGAAAAAATAGGTACTCCTTTCGAACAATGCGAATATAACGTAAATGTAGACCAGTGATTGTACCTAGTTGTATATTTTAATTTATATTTATTTTCTATTGGTCGATATTTGTTGTTAGCACCTTACCCTTCTATTTCTGTAAATCTTCTTAATATAAATAAATAAGATAAGCTAAAAATTTCAATACAACTCTAAAAAACGGTATAGAAGTAAAATAATAATAATAGTTCTTCTTCTTCATCGTGTGGTTTGTAAGGTCGACAACCGACCTCACAAACCCTAGTATCAGTGTTATAGAGCCACCAAAGACCACTGACATGACTCGTGTAACGACTAGATAGTAGCCGGGACCAACGGCTTAACGTGCCTTCCGAAGCACGGAATCATCTTTCTTTTCGGACAATCAGGTGATTCAGCCTGCAAAGTCCTAACCAAACTGGGGAAAATCTCACAAAGAGATTTTTGCTTGGAAGTGTCCCCACCGGGAATCGAACCTGGAACCTCCGTAATGAGCATCGAAATCTCGAAATAATACTATGACTAAAACATAGATAGATATTTTAAACTAAGATTGTTAGTTCGTAGAGGAAGAAGTTCGTTGCAGTACCTATGTTATGGTAGTCTTGGTAAGCGAGACGCAAAGACATGCTAGCAAAATACTTATTCAAAACTAGCGATCCGCCCGCGGCTGCGCTCGCGTTGTGTAAGATTTTCCCGTGGGAATAAAACTTATACTCGTAAAAAGTATGCTATGTGTTAATCCAGGGTACAAACTATATTGCAAATTTCATCCCAATCCATTCAGTAGTTTTTGCGTGAAAGAGTTGTTATGGAGAAGCCACTTCCAGTATACAGGCGTTTCCAGTTGTTAATTCGTGTTTTTAGATATCTTTGTTTTATGTATTGGTTTTGTAATAATTATATTTTACAAGGTGGCGCCATCGTTGTGAGCAAATTCGATTCTTTTTCCGGTTCCCGTAGGAATGAGATGATTTTTCGTGATAAAAACTATCTTATGTCCTATTCCAGGGCCTAACCTAAATGTGTGCTAAGTTTCACCCCGATCCGTCCAGTGGTTCAAGTGTGATTCGGCAACAAACATCCAAACTTTCGCATTTTATAATATTAGTAGGATAGGATAATTTATCATCATCATCAACAGCCCGTTACAGTCCACTGCTGGACCATAGTCCAGGCTCATTAGCCTCCTCCACTAAAGTGGAGGGTTTTGCCGTAATCTCCACGCTTGGCAGGCGGCTCGGAGATCGCAGATTAAAAGGTTACTGTATCAGAGAGCGCTGATGCCCGTTCCCTGTTCAATGTGTAGTCCCTAAGTCGCCTCTTACGACACCCACGGATAATTCAGTGGAGTTAAAATAATACTCAAAAATCTAACCAACACGCCTTCTTTTGTTTTCCTCTTAGAAGACGTGATAAAAGCGTGATTCGAGCTCAGGCGGGTAATTGACGCAAATCGTTGTAATAAAATGATTGCTGGTTGCTGGTCTTCTAACTACGCGGAATGACAAGTACAGACAACAAACAGAATCATCATACTAATATTATAAATGCGAAAGTTTGGATGTTTGGATGTTTGTTGCCGAATCACGCTTGAACCACTGAACGGATCGGGATGAAACTTGGCACACATTTAGGTTAGGCCTTGGAATAGTACATAGGCTACTTTTTACCGCGGTAAAACACTTCATTCTCACGGGAAAACTCATTTAACGCGGGTGAAACCGCGGGCGGAAAGCTAGTTGAATATAAAAAAACTATTAAAAACTTAATGTCTTATCAAGGGCAACTCGTTGCAGTTTGCCATTTTGCATGGATAACGGAAGAAATGTTCTGACGCAACCTCACGGAATTACGAATACTGGGAACTGACGACGCATTTGCTTAAAACCGGTTTTAAACTTCATATGAAGGAACTGATCTTCGACGTCTGCTGTGTCCTTTAGCCTTTACAAGGTCTTGAACACACGAGGAGGAAGTAGGAACTTAAAGTGCCTTTATTTAACAGTTATTCTGTTGAGATTGGATAACCGCGAATTTCGTCGTGTAAGCTGATTACAGATTTTGCTGTTGGGAGAATAAATGGTCTGCTGACAGAGAACAGTAGAGAAAAGATGATAAGCGTGATAACGTTTTGAAAAATTTAATGGAAGGGAATATAAGGGAGAAGACGAATCACATACAAACACATACATCATGACGTCACGTCCAAATCTTTGTTAAAAAATAATTAACAATGGCGGCATCAATAAAACTTGTTTTTAATAAAGTATGAACCGCACAAACCGCAATTCTTCTTTTTCTATTCTTTCACTTCTTTGATATTGCCTGAGTCATAGACAGGTATTATGATAAATGAAAATAAAATTAAATTCAAGTTGTTTATACAGCATGAAATTTACAACGTTTTGTTCCCGCCGTGTAGTGATAGTACCCGTCAAACTGAACAACTTTCCACGAAAAAAAAAAATCCTGCGACAAAAATTTTTTTGTGCTCTCCATACAAAATGGGTCGGTCGGGAGTCTCACTTTGTATGGAGAGACCAAAAATTTTTTTGTCGGAATTATTTTTTTCGCGAAAAGTTGTTCAGTTTGACGAGTACTATCACTACACGGCGGGCACAAAACGATGTAAATTTCACGGTGTATTTATTACAAATTACTCATATTTTGTCTTTGAAAGTTACTACCTAGTTCAAATTATTTTATCTCACATTATAAGGTTAATTTGAAATTCAAACAAGATACTATTACCATGGTAATAAAAAAAAAAAATCATCATCATCGTGTGGGTTGTAAGGTCGACAACCGACCTCACAAACCCTGGTGTCAGTGTTATAGAGCCGCCAAAGGCCACATACAGACTTGGCTCGTGTATGTAACCACTAGATATTAGCCGGGACCAACGGCTTAACGTGCCTTCCGAAGCACGGAATCATCTTTCTTTTCGGACAATCAGGTGATTCAGCCTGCAATGTCCTAACCAAACTGGGGAAAGTCTCACAAAGATATTTTTGCTCGACAGTGTTCCCCACCGGGAATCGAACCCGAAACCTCCATAATGGGCGTCGAAATCTCAACCACTCGTAAATAATAATACTGAGCAATAGATAAATCACACTAATATTATAAATGTGAAAATATATTTGGATGTTTAGATGTTTGGATGTTTGTTCCGCTTTCACGCCTTAACTACTAGACTTGGATGAAATTTGAAATGGAGATACAAACGTATCCTGGATTAACACATAGGATACTTTTTACGGGAAAAAGTCTTGTTCCCACGGGGAAATCTTACACAACGCGAGCAGGCGGACCGCTAGTATGTCAATAAGTGCCAGATAAATTGACTAACAGAATCAACGCAGAGCCTAAACTACTGGATCTATATAGAAACATGTTGAAGAAGGTTGCCCCATATGACGACGTAGAGAAGAGTTGTTTCGAAAATCAATCAATCAATCAAACAGCCTATTGCAGTCCACTGCTGGGCGTAGGCTTCCCCAAGGGCACGCCAAAGCGCACGATCACCCGCTTTCCTCATCCAGCCACCACCAGCGACCTTCCTCAGGTCATAAGTCCATCTGGCAGGGGGGCGTCCCACACTACGTTTCCCGAGACGCGGTCTCCATTCGAGAACCCATCTGCTCCAACGCTCTTCGGTTCTGCTACAGACGTGGCCAGCCCACTGCCACTTCAGTTTGCTACACTTCTGGACGATATCAACTACCATGGTCCTCTGCCGGATGATTTCGTTTAAGATTTTATCCCGTACCGAAATACCAAGCATAGATAGATCTTTCCATGGCTCGCTGAGTGACATTTAGCCGATGGGCCAGCTTCACCGTCATGTTCCACGTCTCGGCTCCGTATGTCAATACGGGTAAGACACACTGATTATACACCCTGCTCTTCAGGCATTGCGGTAGTGGTGACGAGAAGATATGACGCAGTTTCCCAAATGCTGCCTAGCCAAACTGTACTCTTCTTGCGATTTCACGCTCGAAATTGTCTCTACCCAACAGCAATGTATGCCCGAGGTATACATATTCTTGGACAGCTTTGAGCACTTCGCCACTGATCGAGATCGGTTTCGAAACTTTTGGACGATATCAACTACCTTGGTCCTCTGCCGGATGATTTCGTTTCTGATTTTATCCCGTAGCGGAATTCCAAGCATAGCATATTAATTCTATAGTGCAAATCTAATATTAACTCTCTCTTCCAGGTCAGACGAGCAGGGCATAGTGACAAAGATCTACGACGCCATGTTGCTAGTGGGCGAGGTGATCCTGCTCATCATCAAGATGAACCTGATGTGGCTGTACTGTATCTTCAAGTTCTTCGTGCCTCAGGAGCCCAAGAGCGTGGAGGGAGAGGTCATACTTGTAAGTATTCATTGCAGTCCTCTTTTTAAAAACCATTTACCATTTAAACCTTTTTTTTTTTTTTTTGGACGGACCTAATCACTATTTATACCAGAGTGGTAATATAGTGGGCGCGGACTTGCGGGGGAGCAGAAGGCTCGTACCCCTTAGGAATTTTATGACAACGTATCTGGGGGCGCCCTCAGACGGGCTCGGACCGTGGCCCAGAACGTTGCCAGGGCGAGAAGCGCGTCGGAGAAGAATGACCCCTACCGGGTCTTACTGAATTAATTCTACTATTAGTTCCGCGTCCCCGCCGACGGGGGCGGTTGCTTCCTGAAGGGCATTCTGTAGTAGTGTGTGGCCTACACGCAATGGCAGCTTTAATCGCGACGGTGATCTCATCGTCCGGATCTGTGAGAGCGTGTCTAGGACGACGCTTGAATCGCGTAGTGGGATGCGGAAAGTAAATTGACGCTTTTCTCACCAGAAGGTTCGGGTGAGTAACGGCCGAATCGAAATAACGTTTAGACGCTTGACGCATATACTCCTTAATGGAGGGGACCTCGAGGTCAATGTGGAGATTCCTACCATTTAAACCATTTATTTTGCCACACACACATATTTATAAAGAAATTTACCGCTGTATACAATACTTTATAGCGTGTGGCGAGGGTCAGGCTCAGTATAACGCTAGGCAACTACAGTCGCGTAGCACTTGTTTTCAGCCTGGTCCTCTGCTCATATAATGAAATAACACAGATTTATATGGCGCCACTGAAGTAAGATAAGATAATATAAGACACAAAAATGGCAAACAGCAATAACAAACAGCAAACTGTATTAATATTAAATAACCGAACACATTTTTACACACTCTTCAAAATATTATTGGAAACAGACGTTTTGCTTAATTTCTTACCAGGAATTTGGTGAGAACTGATTCCAAATGAAAGGACACTTTCACAAAACATATTACTTAAAACTGTACGTACAATACACAAGAGATTACTACTGAAACACTGGGAATTAAATTATATTATATTCTAATATAAACATTCTTCAAATATTTTTTTTATAATAGTAGAGAATCATACTGCACAATCATCTTCATCGTGTGGGTTGTAAGGTCGATAACCGACCTCAAAAACCCTAGTGTCAGTGTAATAGAGCCGCCAAAGGCCACTGACATACTGCACAATGTAAAGCTATAATGACGATAAATCGCCTTTGCCCGATGGTTTCTGATAACGCTGTTAAAAATATGAATCCTAGTAAACTTAACTAAGTGCCTGTTTTCTTGGCACATCTATATTCTTTAAATATTTCTCGTTCTTAAACATAACGTATTCTCATGTCTTCAGATCACAGGCGCTGGCCACGGGATGGGCCGGGAAGTGGCCCTGAGGTTCGGCAGGCTGGGAGGCACCATCATCTGCGTGGACATCAATCCTACTGGAAACCAGGAGACAGTTGACATGATCAAGGCTGAAAAGGGGAAAGCCTTCAGATATGAGTAAGATTAGAGTTTTTATTTCCTTTGCCTTCAGATAAGAGTTTTTATTTGATCCATTCCGAACATACTGGGTGGGCCATTTAGATGTCAGTATGGGTAACTCTGAAACTATAAAACATAGAAAGATCTGTTATAAGGAACCATGTCATTGACTTAAGTGACAAGAAAAAATGCATTCAATCAATCAGTCTATTGCAGTTCACTGCTGGACGTAGACCTCCCCAAAGGTACGCCAAAGCGCACGATCACCCGCTTTCCTCATCCAGCCACCACCAGCGATCTTCCTCAGGTCATTAGTCCACCTGGCAGGGGGGCGTCCCACACTACGTTTCCCGAGACGCGGTCTCCATTCGGGAACCCGTCTGCTCCAACGCTCGTCGGTTCTGCGACAGACGTGGCCAGCCCACTGCCACTTCAGCTTGCTACATTTCTGGACGATATCAACCACTTTGGTCCTCTGCCGGATGAAAACAAAGAAAAATTGCATTCATAGATTTAAAAAAAAATGAGTTCGGATATCGAATCCGGTCGTATTGAAGAAAAGTATAGAACAAATCGTTCTATGTCTTATAATTTTAAAGGTGGCCCATACCTATTTGGTCCATGCCCATACTTACTCATCTTAAAGAGCCACCTGTATAATAATATCTATGTCCAGGAGACGCCCTCAGAGGGGACGTGTACATGAGCTATAGTCATTAACTTACACAACAAAATATATTTTATTATAGAACAATGGTGTTATTTAAATATCATTGTAACTAATAGGTGTTTTACTTCATTCACAACGTGTCTTTAAGTAAAACTATTATTTTAATACATAATAATGTCAGTAGCTAACTTTTTTAAATGCAAAGGTCATCTGGAATTTTACTAAAGAATCACAATATCCATGTTATTTAAATAAACCTTATCTCCTTATCAACAATTCCGAACTTTTAACCTTCATCTTCATAAATATAGGTACAATGCTAGTATTATGTGCTCTATCTCTATCCTACCGAAGTATACTTGAATAACATTTAATTGTTTCAGTACGTATAATATTAATAGGTATTTTTGATGATGATGATGGTATTGATATATTTTTTAAACTAGCTGACCCGGCATACGTTGTCCTGCCATTTTTCCCAACATCTACCCTACACCTACTCAGAGCAATTTTCTTATTTTTTAAAGAAGTATTAGTAAAACATTAAAAAAAAAAGAAATCGGTAAGGCCGTTCTCAAGTTATAGCGTGACCAGGAGAAATAAGGGTTCATTTAAGGAAGCAAACACTTACGTCAATTTTAATATTTTCTAACAGTAACACACATAGATCTATCAAAATTTTATTAGCACCTAACTCCTCGCTCGCCGGGTGGCTGCCTATTGGGCTAGTAAAATTTAAATGTTTATCATCGACTCGCAAAGAAGAAGAAGAAGAAGCTCCTAACTCCATTGACTATAACAATTAATTAGTTAGGTAAATTAATCTGCTTATTGATTTTAAATTGCATGCACTATGAAATTCAATGTGGATGTAATGACACCGAAATATGACAGATTGTCATCATTATATTATCGTGTGGGTTGTAACTTCACGATGACATGTATATGTGTGTAACGCTGTGCAACCCAAAGCATCTTGCTCTTCAGTCAGGTGATTCAGCTTAAAATATCCTATCAAACACTACAGTATCCTAATCGAACTCTTCAATATCCTAATAAAACTCTACAATGTCCTAATCAAACTCTTCAATATTCTTATCAAACTCTACAATGTCCTAATCTTCCTAATCAAACTCTTCAATATTCTTATCAAACTCTACAATGTACTAATCTTCCTCTACACTACTCTACAATGACCTAATCAAACTCTTCAATATCCTAATCAAACTCTACAATGTCCTAATCAAACTCTTCAATATCTTAATCAAACTCTACAATGTCCTAATCAAATTATACAGTGTCCTAATTAGACGCAAAATCATCCTACTGTCGTAGTTCCTGTCACCAAATAAGGCATCGTCAATTTTATGGTAATGTGCGCCGGGTAAGAGTACTCATTGCACGACTTCATGAATTTCAGGTGTGACGTCACAGACCGCGAAGCTGTAAACAATATGGCTGATAAACTCCGTAAAGAGGTTGGAGAGGTGACCATGTTGATCAACAATGCTGGGATCATGCCCTGCAAGCCAATAATGCAGCACAGTGATGGGGAGATTCGGAAAGTATTCGACATCAATATCATCGCTCACATGTGGGTAAGTAACTGCAATTTAGTGCAGTCCCCATGATAGCAATCAGTTTAAATATATTTGATTCTTGTAGTGTGGGTTGTAAGATCGACAACCGACCTCACACGTTCTGGTGTCAGTAATATATAGGTAGAGCCACCAAAAACCACCTGACTGACATGGCTCGTATAACGACTAGATAGTAGCCACCTCATATATAAAGAACACCTCATATAAAACTGGCACAGCCTGTACTATGGGTATACGCTGATATTACTTACAGAAATAACATCCATACTTATATAACATTCAGACACAAGGTATAATACACAAGTGTTGTTCGCCCTGGGCGGAAATTAAGCCCTCGACCCTGAATTTCGTAGGCAAGTCGACTTTTAAGTCGAATTTCGTAGGCAAGACGATTTCAATCAATGGCCCTTTTAAGATCTTATCTTGCGTGCCTAAGCTCAGGACTTCTTGCACATAATATAACTATTACAAACAAAGTTATGTTGTCCAAAGGTTTATCTGTTTATTACCTACCACCATCACCCTTACTTTAAACCCAAACTTTGCTACTTACAGCTGGTGCAAGCTTTCCTTCCAAACATGATGGAAAGGAACCACGGTCACATCGTCGCCATGGCTTCAATGGCTGGGGTCCTCGGTCTCAGGAACTTGGTGCCATATTGTGCCACCAAGTTTGCCGTCAGGGGAATGATGGAAGCCTTGCACGAGGAACTAAGGGAAGACCCTAGGGATTTCAGTGGAGTAAGTATTCATGTTCATCATTTGAGCCGAAAGATTTGGAAGTCCTCCCCTAAGGATTTCCACGCTGCCCACGTCCAGTGGCTTCCCGCACCTTCACCAGATCGTCAGTTCAGCTTGTGAATTCACAGAAAGTTAATTAAAATGAAACCCATTATGTGTCAACTGCCAATGTGTTTTTGATTTTCGAAATATTGCTTTATTCGACGATTATGGTGAAGAAAATCATGATGAGGAAACCTTCCATGCCTGCGAGGAAATCCAAAAGTTGTGTTTAAATTCAATCAACCAGCATTCACTGGACCAGCGTGGTCGATTACTACGCCCCCTAATATAGGATAGGCTTAAGCTCCTCAGTGTAGACTGATAATAACTTCACGGAAGTCTGTTTTACCAAAGAAGCTACTTGTTTCCTGCTATCAACGTTGCAAAATATTATTACTATCTCATCCAAAAGGACGTCTTCACAAAAGGCTTACATTTATCATTCAAAATTTTATCCTCAGATCAAGTTCACGTCGATCTGCCCATACATTGTGGACACCGGTTTGTGTAAGAACCCGAAGATCAAATTCCCCTCCATGATGAAGATCGTGTCGCCTCAAGACGCCGCTGACGAGATCGTCAATGCTGTCCGCAGGAACTACCAGGAGATTACTATACCTGCTCCTCTCTACTATATTAACATGGTAAGTTGAATTGAAATTGTCTGTAACCTCACTCCTGCGAAGAAAAGGTTGTGTGTGAAGTCACCAACCCGCATTGGACCAGTATAGAATCGCTTTAATTTAGCGTAGACTCGATGATGAAGTAGATGTTTTTCATTAAATGTCTGTTACGTGTCTGGATGTTGTTGTTGTTGTTAATTATGTTTATTTAATAATATAAGATCTCTTTTTTCGAGGGTTTCATAGAAACATACCTACACAGGCAAACAAGGTAGTTAAGCCATCGCGCGTTAGTTGGGATTCGGGATGTCACGCTCTAATCCTAAATTTAAGTAAGTCCGTCCTTTTTACATTTTAAAGATTGAAAAGGGACAGGAGGTGGCCATTCTAATATTAGAGCTGTCAAACATCGAATTTGAACCTTATGGCCGTGTCGATTGCACAATTTTAGAGAGCACTTAAAACATGTGACTTAAAAATCTCTTAAACTGACAGCTATGCCCTTATTTTACGTCATCATTCATTCAAATGAATATCATTCGTTCATCACCTCTCTTTCATTGGTCATAAAATCGAAAAGGATAGCTGGATTTTAAAATTAGACTTAGAGTACGACATCCCGAATCGGGGCCATTGACTCAAGCAAAAAAAATGTTTGGTCTATTATTATAATTAAATTAACAAGAACCACAGAAATGTTTAAAGTAGAAAGTAATCTACTTACTGATTTTGTTGCCAGTTCAATATTTCTGCTGATCATTTAATTATGTTTCCATTCTTTTCTTTTATTACAGTTCTGCCGGATATTGCCGCACAAAGTTCCTATTCTTCTGAAGGACTTTTTGGACTCCGGTCTCGAGGCCGACTAAACGGCACAGCATTTATTTTATCGTTAAAAATACGGCTGTTGTTATGTTTATTAAAAAATTAAAAGTCCTACTTAATTTTAACGGAACGGGATATAACAGTTAAGTATAAAAACGTTAGTTGATTCTTCACTTCAATTATATCTGAGACAGTTTGAATAAGGATATAACATTAGCATTTTGATGTTATGTCGTATACGCCATAATTTATCATAAAAATAAATTTTCACAGGTCACTTGAAAATCTAAAATGTCTTAATTAACTTTTGTATTTCTGTAAATTTTTTCGGTGTTCTATAGTTCTAAAATAATATTTAATAAATAAATGCTCGGACTACCAGGGGGCCGTTTCACAAAGCTACAAGTTACAAATTACAAGTACAATTTGATTTACATTGCGTAGACAACGAGGTAAAACGATAAGGGCTTCCAATTTTGGCGAATTGGCTACGCAATGAATATCAAATTGTAACTTGTTACTAGTAAATTGTTGCTTCGTGAAACGGGGCCCAGTACTAACAAAACTTTATTCAAACCAGGTAAGAGTGTACTTATAGTTCTTATACTTAGTTAAGATCTGACTTTTCGAAGTGTCTATTTGTCTGAAGAAGAAAAATATAATTCGTACTGTAAACAACTAATTATCTTGTCAATTTTTAAATACTTGTTATAGCACAGTTACCTTGATTAATTAACTTGAATAAATTAAGTTTAATAAATAACGAAAAAGTTCTCGAATATTAAGTAACCTTTATATATTTGTAATTTAGAAGGTTATTGCATTTTTGCTTATTTAGTAAATATTTATTTGATTACCTACGTAGTTGGTTTATTTTCACAGTGATTAAAAGTAATACCGAAATATAAGTCAGTGCTACCTAAATAATGTGAGAATATTATTAATTTTATAATCAAAGCGACATGCAATGTGAAAAATTACTGTAGGAAATTTTAATGGTTAAGAAGACTCCTCCAGAGAGCTTTAGCGTTGTTTATCTTCTAGATTTATATTGTGATGTTTGTGGACTAAAATTGTATTTAAGTAATTATGTATAAATAAATGAGAGCGTCGGTGGTCTAGTGGCTAGGGCCGCTGCCTCCATTTCGGGAGACGCGGGTTCGCTCCCCACCATCACGTATCAATGTGTTTTCGAATTTCGAATTCATATGTACTTTATTCGACGCTCTTACGGTGAAGGAAAACGTCGTGATGAAACCTGCACACTGCTGCGAAGAAATTCAAAGGTTGTTTGTAAAGTCAACCAACCCACACTGGGCCAGCGTGGTCGACTAAAGCCTAATCGTCCTAACTCAGGATAGGCTCGAGCCCCTCGGTGGGGACGTATATGAGCTTTTGATGAAATTAATAAATACAATATATGAGTCCAGTGCCTAGTGCCATTAAATAAAAACGGGATCCCAAATATATATTCATCTGGGTATTTATTTACTGGAGTTATATATTTGACATCCTGAAGCCTTGTGTTTTTCATTGACCTATATAAATTTTAGGACATAAAAATCACAATTTAATATTTTATATATTATTAGATTTTGATAAATATATATTTCATGTTTTAGTTTTAAGAATAGGTAGGTTAAGTTTGTGATAGTAAGATATATTAAGTTTACTTCATGAAAATGAATAAAATTTTGGAGATTTTTTAAGTAATGTTTTATTAATTTATGCCCAAAGGTAAAAAAAATCCATAAAAAATAATAAGTAACAAATAAAACTTCATAAATTAATGAGATCCTCAATCTATTTTATTTACTGACAGGTTATAATAACTAATTTAAATGTAATGTTCAATGTCGTTACAGTCTCTAACATACATGAGTTCCTTAAAACAATATTTGGCTTTATAAACCAAACGTTTTATCTCACAAAGGTAGACGAGCGTTACTTATAGTTAATGCGTACACATACCTACAAGGTGTAAATAAATTAGCTGACACTATTTTAAAGGATCAACCTACCCATGAAACTGAACAACTTTCCCCAAGAAACATGGGCTGTCGGACGACAAAAAATATGCATCTTCTACAGTAAATCGATTAGGTGGCCGCGTGGTATTGTATGAAAGGGACAACTTTTTTTGTCGTCCGACAGCCCATTGTTTCTTGGGGAAAGTTGTTCAGTTTCATGGGTAGGTTGATCCTTTAAAATAGTGTCAGCTAATTTATTTACACTATATGCGTACATATGTATGCCTTGACCGCACACAAAAAAACAGTGCACCTACACAAATAAGACAAACTTGCCATTGTAAAGAAAATCTATACGTTTTTGAAAGAGGGATCAATGTCGAAGGGCATTGAGGGGTTTTATCCTCCTATTTCTTATGTACGTATATAAAATATAGTTAACGAAATGTGATCCTTTATGGTCTTGCATTAAATATACTTTTTGCACGAAATGGCACAACGTGAGCAGTAAAGTTGTTGACTTTACAATGAAGTCCACTTTGCTAGAACATCTCCTACATAATAACTTTACAATAATATGCTTTGCATATTAGTATATATTTTTAAGGGAAGATTATTAATTTCCACTACACCACAACACTTATTACTTGAACATCACTTAATTATTGACAATTAAAGCTTAAAGATAAAATATGATTAGTCTAAAAATAAATAATAACAAAGTATTATCATTTTGAGAATTTTACACGAAGAATAATTTAACAACGTGAAAAAACGATGTCATAATCTCTTTTGACATTTATAAAACATCGTTATTTTAAAAATGACAAAAAAGATCATAACGTTGTTTTTAATTTGTTTAAAATTCTGATAGTAACGTTATTAAACAGCAATATTTTGAATAAATATAAAATGGCCTTCAACTCAGCATATTATTAAATAATATATTTTGATATTTTTATTTATTGTACTATATTAAACTTGAATGATGTGATGATATTTACCTTTCTTTAGAAACATATTTTTAGCATTGTATTACGATAAATAAAACCATCAAACAAAATAAAAACTAGGGAAGTTATTTAAGTACACCTTTAAAGTTTTTCACTAGCAGCAAATGATTATGCTAGTTAAGTAGTAGTACTAATCTCTATTGAAGTCGGCGAGTAATGATAAATGACAATCACAGAAATAATTTAAAAACTTTGCGTAAATACTGATTTAAATTGTATATTTTAGCATTTCATGCTTCAATTTATACGCAAATACACGCGTACGCAAATACGCTTACTTTATGACATTTTATATACTATTTTATTTACTTTTCTAAATGCTCACACGAAACATACAATTCCTCTACAAAAATGCAAATTATCTAAATCGCTACTTAACTTGTAAAAGTGAATCAAACTCGTAAGAACGTTTGTTCTTACATCTATTTATAAAAAGATGCAATTTACCTTGTACTTATTACCTACAGCAGCGATTCAAAATCGTTTGAGACAATATGCAATCTATTTGCTACGCCAATTTGACAGTGGAAAAGCAAATTAATTAACCAAGCATCTTTGGTACATATTTTATTGATCCTTATTTTTGTAAAGTTACTTAAATGGCGGTAAAGCGATTTTGTTTTTCTACTGTCGATTTTTTTCTGTATGTAAAGTCAAGAACGCATAAGCGTACTTGGAATTAAACTTTGAATTTTACGCGAACTTGATTTAACATAACTTATTTCTCGTAGGTATATAATTAAATAAGTGTTTTTTTTACTAATCTATTAGGAAAACGTTAATTAGACCTTAATCTAGGTCCAATTATCGGAGCTACCTATAGATGCTATTGTCTACTATTACAACTGCGAAACTGAAACGCCTATCGGTCACAACTACTTAAGAAGACTTCAAATTTTAATCTAAATATTAGTAATTGACTTCAATTTTGTGAAATTAAATTGCATAGAGTGCTGGATAAAAAAAGCGAATTAGAATAGCGATGGCATTTCCTTCAAGCACAAATAACTCAAAATCTAAGTGTTGTATTTTTATGCCGCCGCCGCTAGATATTTTGTTAGATTAAATCAAAAGTTGGTAACCCCACAGCCGTTTAAATACCTAATTAAAAACCTACACACCATTACAGATTTGGTGTTTAACTTTTACAATACTTTTATACTACTTACATAAAATTATACAAATAAATAATTTAATTAAGTATATATTTATGCCATTGCCATAATGTTTAGGCTGTCAATTAAATTCTAGCCGTGGCTATGCTTGGATATTATAATATTTAATACAAAAAATTACATTGTTTGTTGGTAGTTTTATAAAAACCAAAAAATGAAATAAAGGTTGATTTTTAGCGAGTAAAGCTTTAACTTAGGAATACGAAATAATAAGCTCACTAATTAATATGAATGTAAGTATAATTTATTGATACTTATAGCCTAATGTTTTTTTAACGTTTCCAAATTTTAAAACACACATGCATTCATTTATTTATCCTGACAACAATATTGTCTCATTCGTTATATTTCCATTTCTGGTCCTTTACAATTTTTACCCTTTTTAATTAAATTTTGCACCCATATGTAATTAATTACTCATTTATTTATTTTTCGCTTCTATCTATTATATAAAACTGAATGTTTGTCCTTTTATAACTAGAGAATGGCTGCACCGATTTTGATGGGGTTTGCACCAATCGATAGAAGAGATTACTGACCAGGTTATAGGTTACGCGTGTGAGGCTACTATATTTGTAAAATAAAGAAAAAAAACATTTAAAATCTGTTTTGCGAGTAGTTTGACCTTTACACTAAAAAGTATGGCGATTGTCATTTATATGTTTCAGTGTATGCTTTTGTGAACCATATGTAAAATAATAATAATAATAATAATAATAATAAATATGTGGGGACATCTTCACACACGGCCATCTGATCCCAAACTAAGCAGAGCTTGTACTATGGGTACCAGACAGCTGATATACATTACATAAATAGATAAATACATACATATATAGATAAACAACAACCAGACACAAGGCAAACACAAGTGCTCATCACACAAATGTTTGCCCTGGGCGGGATTCGAACCCGCGACCCTGTGCGTCGGAGGCAGATACACTACCACCTGGGCTACGGCTAATTTAAAAAAGGGATTGTTTGACCAGCTTTTTATTAATATAAAGTATTCCGTTTAAATCGAGTCACGGTACATATTTCAACCGCACTTATTACATTTGTGTCTTTGATCAACAATTACAACTAGATAACGGGTCGCATACAAAATCAAAGCTAAATGCTGTCTTTATCAACATATACTTATACAGCTACATTTGTTCATTAACTAACCGAGACTAACGTTTTAAAACAGTTTTAAGTTCAACCCTATAACAACTCTAATACCAAGTCATAAAATCGCAGATCTTCAAAATAGTATCTCTTACCTACGACCATTTTTGTTTCAACCGAACTAATTCAAAGTAAGACCTCGCGCCGCAAATGAGGCGTTATTAACCAAGACTTTTTTTTTCTCCGACCAAGCTCCGACCCGTTATCTAGTTGCACTTGTTGATCGAAGATTTGTATTGACAGTGTGTTCGAGTGATGATGGGATAAGGGCAAGCGAATGAGTTTGTTCGGGTAACTACATAGTTTCTTTCTCATGAAATAAGAACTCGGTAACTTATCGATTCTCACTTTGATAAAATTGTTTATCGATATCTTCGGAGTGAAAATTTCCACAAAGCCTTTGATTTTAATAATCCAATCACATCTAATTAACTACCATTATTACAATCCTCTTCGACGTTCCATCGGCTACAAGAAAAATAGAATAGTATACATTTTCTTTCCTACAAGAAAAATAGTCGATTCCTTTGAGTGTGTCCATAGTTGATTAGAATATGTCGACATCTTTAAGATGCTGGTAGTTGCGGTCCCAGTACCCGCCGTTATACAACCAGTCCTCTTGCTTGGTATACGGGTTCGTTCCTTGGCTAAACCACCTGGAAATATAAATATATATTTTTATCATCATAATGTGAGCGTCGGTGGTCTAATGGCTAGGACCGCTGCCTCCCGTCCGGGAGACGCAGGTTCGATCCCCACCACGTGTTTTCAAATTTCGAATTCATATGTACGTTTATTCGACGCTCTTACGGTGAAGGAAAACATCGTGACGAAACCTACACACTTCTGCGAAGAAATTCAAAGGTTATGTGTGAAGTCGACCAACCCGCACTGGGCCAGCGTGGTTGACTAAGGCCTAATCGCCCTAATTCAGGGTAGGCTCGAGCCCCTGGGTGGGGACGTATATGAGCTGTTGATGTCATCGTAATGTAGAGTTATTTTAGAGATTTAATTGAAATACTCAGGTCATCATACCCAGGGCAAAATATCAGCGCTGTAGACTTGTCTGCAGCACATGCTGAGTCGGAACCCTTTCCTTGATGCAATACAGCATTCACATCTATAAGTTTTTGTGTTTTAACATAAGTTATGTATAACTACCACTGAATTCTGTTTGTGTTGTATTGTAATTATTATTTTCAAGGAATAAATGCTTTTCTATTCTATTCTATCATCATCATCAACAGCTCAGTCAGCCCCGTCTCGTCCGTCCATACATTTTATTTAATTCATCAAAAATCATAGTTCCTAAATAGATGATAGAGAGTCTCATAAAGATGAAATACCAATCTTTGCGTATCTCTACTTGTCTGATCCCATTTAATCTTAGAATAATGTTATCCAACTTTTCTGAATTTTGCTGTTTCTTCACAGACCTGGTCTCCTCTTTAGCTGAATTTTCTAACTTACCCTTCTGATCTATACTAACCCACTTCGCATTAAGGCCAGTTTATACTTTGAAAAGTACAAGTGCGAGTTGCAAGTGCGAGTTGCAAGTGCAAGTTGCAAGAGCGAGTTGCAAGTGCAAGGTGTCAAAACAAAAATTTCATATCTTCCTGTTGTCAAAAAGCATATTTTTTCCTGTTGTCAAGGAAACACTCGCACTTGCAAAAAATAGACCGGACTTCAACTTTTTGCAAGTGCGAGTGTTTCCTTGGCAACAGGAAAGCTTGCAACTTGCCGAAGTGTAAATCGGCCCTTATCTTATCTAATCACAAACTGCAACGAAGTCTACGTTGCCGAAAAATCGATAATTTTACAATCGATTGTTGAACGCCAAAAACATGTACCCAATCGATAGTATCGATAGTTTTGTACTATCGATAGTGGCCTTCGTCATCGATACTATATCTATAGTACAACCGAAAATTGAGTGCAATATTGAGGAGCAATACTTTCGATAGTAGTCAATTTCGAGATGTCGAACATGTCCCTTTCTTTCGAATTGTGAATTGTAATCTTACCTTGGCTGCCACGGATCCGAAGACTTCTTCATGCTCTTCCTAGTGGTCCGCTGCTTCTCTTCAAGCCTGGTCTTCTCCGTGGCCGCTGCGTCTATCTCTCCCTGCTCCAGCAGCCTCAAGTCAGGTCTCAGTCTACTGTCAGTTGGACACAGCTGACCCTTCATGTCTCGTTCGAGCTCGTTCAGAGACATGGCGAACTCCGTGAACTGGTAATACTGAAATGAATGTAAATTGTTGGAATTTCGGTTATGGACGTACGAGTAGCGTTTTGATTGTTGTTAGAATTGGCATAATAGAGCCCTGAACTGAGTTGTGGATTGAAAAGTAATGATTCTTCTTCTTAAGGCCGGTTTATACTTTGACAAGTAAAAGTGCGAGTTGCAAGTGCAAGTTGTCAAAACAAAAATTTCATATCTTCCTGTTGTCAAAAAGCATATGATTTCCTGTTGCCAAGGAAACACTCGAACTTGCAAAAAATAGACCGGACTTCTATCGAAGTTTAGCGTGTTGATCCACACCGTGCAGTCTGGTAAAATGACATGCGGATCAATATGCAGCAACCTATGATGCAGCTACGATAAAGATAAAATTTCCTTTTTTTACTAGCCTACGCGATCCTACTGCTGGGCAAAGACCTCCCCTGATTTTTTCCACCGCTCTCTGTCCTGCGCATGTTCTGTCCAGTCTACGCAAAAGGCATCCAAGCCGTCATGCCATCTCTTTTTTGGTCTACCCCGACGTCGGTTACCGTCCTCGGGCACCCAGTGCATAACGACTCCAGCCCACCGTTCCGGACCCATTCTACTAACATGCCCAGCCCATTCCCACTTGAGTTTGGCAGTTTTCTCTCCAATCAGCGATACCAGTTCGGGAACGCAGGGTGGTGATTCGGTCTAACCGTTTGACACCTAGTATGCTACGTTCCATTGCTCTTTGGCAAACCTTGAGTTTGGACTTTTGATACTCGGTGAGCGACCATGTTTGAGCACCGTGTAGGTTAGAACTTCTACAGAACAAAATTCTAGAAAAGCTCGCTCGCTTCGCTAGTAAATATTACTAAGAACGAAAGAAGTTTGTTCATGGCTGGCACGTTCACTCCAAGTGCTCTATGTAGAAGATCGACCTATACCATAAAATTCATTGTACAATGATAATGATAATGATGGATAACAAATAAATAATTTCATTCAATGTCATGACATATTCGTCATGAATAACAAGTCAATTTATATACCTGTGCACTGTTCTCCGGCCGAGCTCTGGCTTCCCACAGCGTGACGGACCCTGGTATTTCAATGTTGAACGTCTCGTCTGCCTTGGGGACGTCATCTGTGGAGTCTGCTGAATCGTCGGGCTGCAGAATTAACAAAATGATCAGCAGAATAAAAAAATACCTACGTGCGCATAAAAGTCAGAATGATTTTGGTTTCATTTCATGTGAGCCGTTCTCATTACGGGTAATAAATAACTCAAAAGCTTCAAAAATCCCCCCATAAATCCCTCTCTAAAAGTCTCCTTTAGGGAAAAAGTGGAATCTAAAACATACAGTCTAAAATTCTCCCCTAATAATCCAACTTGTTTAGAAGAATCATTTTATTTGTCTGGTATTAACTTTCTAGAGAAATCCACTTGGTAGACATGCATGTATGATGGGGGACGTCTGCGAGGAGCGCAGACGGGTGATCTGCTCTATAATTAAGAACTATTTCACCGTTAATCCCAGTCGTGATGGGTACCCCTTTCATGATAGCGTTGCATCAGCCCAGCCGTTCCGCGTGCCACCTACGGTAGGTGAATTGTGCGAGGTCTATCCCATATTCTCTCCGCTTCTGGCATAAGATGACTTGGTAGACATACTCACATCTTGAATGGACATGGATCTAAGTGCCCCGACCTTGAAGCTGTTAAGCTTGGCGAGGACCTTCTTGGGAGTGTGCGACGGGGTTTGTGAGCTGGTCTCCTGCCCCTGTTCCTTGACCCACTGGTCATACTGTGCCGCACTGCAGCATTTGATGCACTGCGTCCATTTCCCGTAGAGGTACTTGAGGCGTTTCTTGCTGAAATTTTCGAAGTTTACAGTAAATCTCAAGTTATATAAAGTTTGATGAAAATCATTTCATACCATCAGGTAGTTACTAGTATATATTAATTATATATAATAATATAATTAAAAAAAATAGTTCATAAAACTTCGGTAGATGGCGTTGGCGATTCGTGGATCCGAAAAAATCCGGTGAGTCACCCAGGGACATAAAAGGATTTAAAAAAACAATCCACGAAGTACGCCTGGCGCCATCTATCGTCTAAATTAGAACTATTATTTGTATGTTTTAAAGAGCTGTCAGAAAATTCCTAATTTAAATTGAAAAAGTTTAAGTATACCTACTGGTAAAAGAGGGTTCTATAGGCTTGGTAACGAAATTTTTTCCACGTTTAAAAGAGATCAGCTCAATTTAGCATACTTTTCAATAAATTATTTCATCGAGCACTTACTGAGGATCAGTAATGAATCCGTCAACCCTATGCAGGTCCCGGTTGTTGAACCCAGCTGGTTTGAACGCCAGGTTGGCCTTGAGTCCAGCTCCTCCGTGGCAGGTCACCTCCATTGCTCCGTACTGCTCAATCCAGAGCTTGCCGACGATCACGTTGTGGACGCAACAGTTCACGTTGCTCCAGGTGTAGGCTTCCCCCCATCTAGGATAAGGTAAATTAAAGTTATACTTGAATCTAATTCACTCCAAGAAACAGTTAATTAAAATTTACCCACTCTATGTCTTATGATCTCAATGTTTTTACTTCCTAAGTTTACTAAGAAGTTAAATAGGTAGATTTTTAAACACTTAAAACCTACCTTTACCTTTTTTTTTACCTTTTTTAGGTAGATTTTTGAGAAAAACCGTTCAATTTTATTCTTTTTTTTCAATATTGTAACATACTACCTATAGAATATTGATTTATGTACTAGAATTCATATTATGATATAGGCTATCATAATATGAATTCGAGTACATAAATGTGCTGAAATATTCATGTATCATTATCATATTACTCGTACAAGAAGCCCAGATATCTAGGTACTTATGAAATTATATCAGAACTTTAAAACTGAGATCGAACCAACCCATCTACATCGTAAATTCTACTTCTAACGCCTGATAACCACTTATCGGAAAAATAAGTAACAATTTTCCTCAGCGATCAAAATCAAACCAAAGTAAATATTTTCCGAGCAAATAACAATTTCTTTTAGGTAAAAGATTCGCTAACGTTCGTGCTGAAATTTCTAGTACAAAGCATCTTTTGTTTTGATATTTTGTGGAGTACTAAACAAAGAACCTCGGTTTTCACTGTGGGTTTCACAATAGAGTTAATTGCGCGCTTTGTGTCCTATAAACGGTACATTACTCGTAATTTGGCAACATTTATAAATGTCAATGCCAAATATTAAATAATAATAATGTTAACATAAGTGGAGCTTAACACAAGACAAAAAGCGATTTTGCACTTTAATATAGAGCCAGCAAGCCGCCAAATATACGAGCTTAGGCCGGACACGTCTGCATGCTTCTTGTGTACTTACTTATAAGCAAAATTAATAACAATATGCAGATAGGCGGAGACTGCTTCGTCGTCGTATGGACAAGCTTTACTTCTTTTCCGGGAGTAGGGCAGAAAATACCAGGTTAGAGAGAAGTGTAAAAAGAGAAAAACCTATGCACAGAGTGGGCTAAGTTTGAAGTACCTAGCACTTTACTATAGGTGCTAGCAATAAAATATTTGCGACGATTTTCCAGTTTTATTAAAAGCCTGAAGGCATTTATGTAGTTCGAAAGTAGATCATCTAGAAATAGATTGACCTGAGAGAACAAATATCTGGTTGCCTGTAACTATAACTGTACACTTCTTCTTGTCCTTATTTTTATGTTATTCTGTATTTTCGCTGTGTGTAATAAAGTATAATATTCATTCATTCATCCATCCATCCATCAAGTATAATATTCATTCATTCATTCATTCTTCATCCAGACAACTCGGCTAATAGAAGTTGTTTTGTTTACATACGGCTTCGGATATGTCTGTTTAAGTCTTAGTAGTACTATTACACTAATATATTCTGCGGTCTTAGTTTGAACTTGAACCAATAGCAAATCTATCAGAATCGCATTTGACCTCACAACTCAACAAATAGACAAGGTGAAACATTAGAGAAAATGACACGTTTTCCTTTTTCTCAGTCATTGTGACGTAATCTGTTGTATCACACGAATATTATAAATGTGAAAATATATTTATTTTATTATTTATTTATTTAAACTTGAACAGTTACAATTATAACATAAAATTATGCACTAAACTGTAAAAACAGTTTGTTGGCGCTTTGCGCTCTTACACTTAACTGTTACAATGTTTAAGATTGCATGCATTACACTAAAATAACAAGAATAATTATATTAAGTTAGGTATTTTTGTAGTTAAACATAATATATTTGTGTTTTAGCAGGTATACAAATCTAGCTGGACATTAGGAGTTTGTGGTACATTTCTAATAACTTTTCTCTGAGTTTCTTTTGGATGTTAGTTCCGCTTTCACGCTCAAACTACTGGCCGGATTTAGATGAAATTTGGAATAAAGATAGTTTGTACCCTGAATTAACACATAGGATACTTTTTACCGGGAAAAGTCGTATTCCCACGGGAAAATCTTATAAAACGCGAGCGTAGCTGCGGGCGGAAAGCTAGATAAACCTTGCTGCCTACTATCCGTGAGATCGAATTCTACAATTATTTTCAAAATTCGAATTCTTATTTATTCGATACTCTACCGTTGAAGGAAAACAACGTGACGTGGGTAAACCTGCACACTGCTACTGCCAGCAAGTGTGCATGGTAAGGCCAACTAAAGCTTGAACCTTACAGAGGGGATATACAAAAAAAACAGCTGTTTCATACAAATTGTCAATATAGGTATTAACAATTTGTATGAAGCCGTGTGGTGACGGTAGAGTAGAATACATATGTCACCAACCCCTACTCTTCCTGTGGGTGTCGTAAGAGGCGACTTAGGGACTACACATTGAACAGGGAACGGGCAGCAGCGCTCTCTGATACAGTAACCTTTTAATCTGCGATCTCCAACCCACCTGCCAAGCGTGGAGATTATGGCAAAACCCTCCACTTGAGTGGAGGAGGCTCATAGTCCAGCAGTGGACTGTAACGGGCCGTTGATGATGTTGATGATGAAACAGCAGATTTTTTTGTTGAGTTACAGAGTTGACCCCATAATAAAAGTTGTTGCACATCACTAGCACGCTATGTGACTTTTCCTTACACCCTGTATAGAATTGTTGATGTGATGTTACCTGGGCAGTTCCACAGTGACGTGTCCCTTGGGCTGTATCTCGACGCTTTTCCCGCAGAACTTGAGCTTGGGATGCACGGAGCCGTGGAACACGAAATGAGGGCTGTCAGCGTGGAAGGCAGACACCGGAGGGTGGTGCGACACCTGCAACCAAAGCATTTACTTCTCAATCGACAACCGACCTCATGAACCCTGGTGTCAATATTAGTTAAACCAGTGGCTCTGTGAGCTGTAGACCTCGCGAGTCTGTATATCTCTTTATACTCGTATTTATTATTATTTTTCTCCGCAAATATCCCCGACCCCTTGAAATTTATTTAACTCAAATATATGTGATTTCGTTATTGGCTATGTATAATTTTTTTTATATTAATTTAACACTAAAGACAATTTATTAAATTTTAGGGGTGTGTCCCTAGGGTTTACGTGGTTTAGTGGCGAACAACAGTTTAGGTCTTTCACGTGTATTTATTATTATCAATTACAAAGCGAATCTGGTTTATTTCTATAAAGTTAAGTTCCCGTCTCGTTACCGCTCGCGTGACTGACTGAAAACTCGCGGGGCGACCAATGGGGAGTCGGCCTTCATTGGCCAATCAGAGTTGAACATGCGTGTTCACGGTTGTCACTACTTTTGAGTGTTTACACCGGTGAGCGATAGCGAACCGGCAAAGTACCCCTGTTCAAGCGAGGTGGTAGTTTTGAACCACTCGCCACAAAATGGAAATTGAAAAACGTTCATTGATTTTATTCAGTCAAATACTAGTAACTTTAAGGGTACTTAGCTGAGCGAGTATATAAATATTTCATTTACCTGGCTGGCTTTTAAACAAATAACCCGTATTTAATCACGTACGAGCAGACACCTGCCTACTTCATCAATCTTCGCAACGTATGACAAAGAATAATGTTACTCGTATTCTGTTTGTTTAGCCTCTTCGTTAATGTGTTTAGCTTCATGAACAAAAACAAACGAAAAACAACGCGTATTAGTTTTGCAAGCTTTTATTACAATTTATCTATAGATTATTATTGTTACAGAAAACGTCTGTTAACGAAATATGTAATCTAATAATTATAATACGAAAAATAAAAAAAATTGTCGATCTTGGACAGGACTCGAACTTGCATCTCCTTGGCTATCCGGGCCAGAAACAGGCGCATTACCAATTATGCCACCTAGCTCTGTGAAAGGTCGACAAAATTTAACACTGCTTTTTACTTTAATGCTCAGAGTGCATTACAGCTCCATCTGTCAGTAAATATTCCAACTATAACAATTTAGCTTTTCCTTAATTGGACAGAAATTTTGCAAAAAGTGACTATGCCAATTCAACTCAAAGACTGTCTCGTCACGACGACGCGAAGGAACTTCTCGTCAATTTTTAAAGGGTATATTGACGTACCTCATAAGCTTGCTTGTCTATTTTTTTTTTTAATCTACATCTTATACACCCGAGATTTTGGGATTGCTTATCAAAAATACTCCCTTTTACTAAGGAATGAGAGCACTCTCAAGCTCAAGGTCATACTGCCTCCAAGCCCGCTAATCCACTGACCTGTTCGCAGACCGCTCTGAACTCAGGTCGCTCCAGTTCGTAAGTCTCGCCCAGCAGTGGGTTGAAGGGCTTCCCGAGTCGCTCCCAATTCGAAGCTAACGCACTCACTGCGAATGCTGAAATAAAATAGAAAGTATGAAATACTATTGTATATTTGTCTCGGTTAAAAAGTTCCAGCTAAAATTACTCCGCAGTTTGTTTTTTTTTCTTCCCTAACTGACATAATAAGTTTTAAAAAGATAAAAAAGATAACTTTATTTGTCATAACATGGGTAATGTGTGTATACAGATGACAGGGTTTTAAAAACAGATCTCCATGCTTTGCCTTTCGGCGTACAAAAAATATATGTGTAAAATTAAATTAAAAACATTTAAATAAAGATAATCAAAATTCAATAAAGATTAAAATATCAAAATTCAAAAATTAAAATATCACAAAATTCAATAATTAAAATACCTATCACAATTTTATATCATTATCAGTCATTATATAAATTCGTCACTAAAATAATACCTTTGCATATATTCAAGAAGTCAATCAAAAGTTAAAATGATCAAAATTTAAAATTAATATAAAACAAAATTATTTTCTATCAGCAATAAATTCGTCAATAGAATAATAACATTTTCCTAATAATAACATTTTAACTTGCATTTTAAATTTTTGAACACTTTGTATCTCCCTCATTTCCTTAGGTAAAGCATTGTAAATTCGGGAATTTAAAAAAGGAAAAAGGGGAGGCCTTTGCCCAGCAGTGGAACAGCTAAAAAAGGCTATTAAAAAAAACTGACATAATAACTTACACCAAAGTGGTAATATAGCAGACGCGGACATGGGTCCAGTTTGAATATTTAACTCGTCTGGCAACTACCGCCAAAGTCGAAGCACACTAATTTAATAAGTTTACTGAATCGAGCTGAAAAGATAAGTTGGGTTACAAGTTGGTGACTAAATTGCATAGAATAGATAATTTGTATTTTTGACCAAACTATTGTAGCTGTCTACTTCTTTGATAACGCAGTCATATCTTTCATAATTACATTGTCCCTATCGAAGGCGCCTAGTTTACTCTGGATGAGAAATCATTTTGCATTATCTTTATATCTTCCATTAGACAAGACCAGAAAATTAGACTTACCAGCAATATACTCCATCCTAGCGACAGGATCGGTTTGTTCAGAAGCCATGCGGAGAAGATGAGCATACTCCAGATACTCCAGCATCCTCTGAAGGAAGGACAGGGGTTCGTTGAACACCACTGGCATCGTGATCTTGGACAGCTCCTTCCCGACGCAGTTCTTCAACACCGACCAGAGGGAGAAGTCGCCTCGGCTGAACTGGGCAACTGGCAGTGATGTCCTGGGGATAAGGGAACAATCCGTTAATAAATACTCTTCTAAAGCGACCTGATACTAATTTGACTCTTAAATGACGTCTTTTATGTCTCAGTCCACCAGATTATGTATTATGGCTTGTACCCATAATATTACTTGGAATATTTATTGCTTTCATCCTTATCATGTTTTGGTATCGGTTTTTGCCAACCCTTTGGGGATTTGAAGATCTACCTCCTAATAGATAAACCGGGTATAAAAGTATGTATGTATGTATGTATGTATGTAACCGTTTGTTCAATTAAATAAAGGTCTAACCACTAAGTTGGCAAAATCAAATAAAGGATTAAGTTTTATTGGTGGCTTATCTGTTTGTTACTTTTATATTTATTAAATGGTCTACATTTGAAATCAGGAATAAGAACTGTAATACGATGAGAAACACCTATACATATTTGAAATGTGATTGCGATTTAGTGTGTTATGCTATATGCCTGGATATAACCATAACGTAAGCCATAATAATGTACAAAGATATCGCAAATATGTGCAAAGATGAGAGAGACTCTCCGACTTTTGACGCAGTTTTTTCGAGTTTTGACGCTACTCTAACATCAACGGCCCGTTACAGTCTACTGCTGGACTATGAGCCTCCTCCACTTAAGTGGAGGGTTTTGGCATAATTTCCACGCTTGGCAGGCGGCTCGGAGATCGCAGATTAAAAGGTTACTGTATCAGAGAGCGCTCCTGCCCGTTCCCTGTTCAATGTGTAGTCCCTAAGTCGCCTCTTACGACACCCACGGGAAGAGTAGGGGTTGGTGACAAATGTATTCTACTCTGCCGTCACCACACAGCGCTACTATTTTGACGCTACTATTACGACGAATTTCAAATAGAACCCGGAGTTTATATTTATAATTTCTATCCGTTCCAATTAATCAACTTAAATTGGGATGTCAGCATTATTCTAGATGGTTATTCAACTTAGACGAGACAACCACAATCCTACAATAATATCTTACTCGTAGCCACAATTTCAACAAGAATTTCCAACAGTGCGGTAACATGGAGACGTCAAATTAATTTTGTGGTTTATCAATACAGACTGAATTTGCTGTGTACATACAAACATACAACTCTATATTTTTGGTTCTACTATAGATATCAGTGTGACTACGAAGTTAACCATGTCTATATTGACGTGGCTTGGAAAATGTAGAAATTTTTGTCTTCGTAAGCGCCATTTATAGACAAAATTAAATTACTGAAATTAATATTCCTATCTTTGAAGGGTGAGCAGAGTTTTTATGGGCTCCCAAAAATTTATTTTTGGGAGCCCATAAAAACTCTGCTCATTCCTTCTGTAGTTTACTACAGAAGGAATTTTCAATTTGATCTATCTATTTCAATTGCTAATCAAAATAAAAATTTAAATAAAATCGACTAAAACATGTGTAAGTAAATGAATTCTTACTACAGTAGAGTTCATTATACGATTGAGTCAATTCGATTTTGCAAATTTTATCTCTGAGTACTGAGAGCGTCGGTGGTCTTGTGGCTAGGGCCGCTGCCTCCCGTCCGGGAGACGCCGGTTCGATCCTCACCACGTAGCAATGTGTTTTCGAATTTCGAATTCATATGTACGTTTATTCGACGCTCAACATCGTGATGGAACCTGCAACTGCACACTCCTGCGAAGAAATTCAAAGGTTGTGTGTGAAGTCGACCAACCCGCACTGGGCCAGCGTAGTTGACTAAGGCCTAATCGCCCTAATTCAGGGTAGGCTCGAGCCCCTCGGTGGGGACGTATATATGAGCTGTTGTGTATTTTACTTAAGTCGCTTTGAAACTTAAAAAAAAACGCCACGAATAACTTAAAGAACAGAGAATTCCAAATAACGCAGGATTGTGAATCTCATTTCAACGTACGACTATTATTGCAATCTTACAACAAATAGAAGAAATAACAATGACAGCATCTTTCCTTCTTAATTAAACCATAAGCCCACACCACGTGTTAACATTATAAACAAGATTGAACTAGATTGTCTGTAATGATGCTATAGAATCCATATATATAGTAAACGTAGATAGTAGATGTTCCTTCCATAATGGCCGACCTTGAAGACGTGGAATTCTCAGGAAGGGAATGTAGGGACGCAATGCGAAGGGACGGGAAGGTATCGACCGCTGAATTTATGCCAAGTTCAACGCGCACCCTTCACGACCTTCACAATAAAAACCCTACTAGAGAGTAATGTGTTTGCTTTGTTGCAGGAATATAATAAAGTGATACTATTCTGTAACCAGGATAACGTCTATTATATAAGTAGTGTTCGACCATAGTTTTTGAAAGAATGAATGAATGAATGAATGAAATATACTTTATTGCACACAGACAGAAACATACAGTAGTTACAGAAGTAAAAATAGTACAATTGGCGGCCTTATTGCTAAGGTAGCAATTTCTTCCAGGCAACCGGTTAACATGGAGACATTTAAGTAGGATAAAAACGGTGCGGGTCAGTGCGCCTAAGAAAAGAACAAAGAACAAAAAACAAGTGCAAAGAACAAAAAACCAGGCTATAAAAACTACGGCGATGATGCTAAGCAAGTGTCTATCTGTATCTATCACATCACACTAATATTATAAATTTGAAAATATATTTGGATGTTTGGATGTTTGTTCCGCTTTCACGCCTAAACTACTGGGTGGATTTGGATGAAATTTAGAATAGAAATAGTTTGTACCCTTTGTAACACATGGGATACCTTTTACCGGGAAAAATCGTATTCCCACGGGAAAATCTTACATAACGCAGGGGTAGCCGTGGGCGGACCGCTAGTGTTATTATAATCCTAAGTTTTCTTCTTGTAGAGTATGAATAAATTGTAATTTTTTTAACAAGTGATTCAAAGAAATTGAGTTTAAAACATTCATAGAACCTTATTAACACTTGCAACAGCCAGCTATTAACAAAAGTTAACAACATTTACAACTTTACGATGACTGCATTGCGGTAAAGTGTAGTCTTATTAAGTTTTCAAGTAGGTTATAGTTCAGTTCAAACACAGATTTCCAAGTAACCGTTTTACGTAATTTTAACGGCTTCAAAACGGACCAAAAACTTAATATAACACTTCTCATAAAAAATATCGAACCACCTTGCAAGTTTTTTGTTTTGTAAGGAATAACAGGAAAATGTTAAATGTCGTTCAATAGTGAGTAATATGAGGTTTTCAAATCCTATGTGATCATTCATTACTCACTATTAAACGACATTTGACATTATATTCCTAAATATACACATTTTTCTGTTATTCCTTACAAAACATAAACTTGCAAGCTTTCGATTTTTTTGATGAGAGGTAGTTATATTAGTATTTTTCTTTTAGACATATTTGAAAGCTTTTCATTTGCGTGATAGAGTGGATACGTCTTGGTGACTTATCGCCTTCAATTTGGAAAAGATCTGCAGTCACTTTGTGGATTTTGTTGTCAATTTACCACTTGGCTTTAGGTCTTGACTTGGGTGATGCTTTGCGCTGGTCATACCAATAAATCAGAAGCTACCCTAAGCTCGGTTCGAAAGTGAAATTTACTATAGGGTCCAGCCCCCACTGCATGACCACCGTCGATAAAATAAACCGCGCGGCATATAAAGTGACCGCCAATAAATGTACATAGTTCTTATCTTCGCGCGATATAAACTTGGATACAATTGGCAGTCACTATATATGTCGCGTGGTTTATTTTATCGTCCACTGTAGAATTCTACGTTTCGTACCGACAGCAACCGGACCTAACTGATGATGGTAAGAGATACTTGATCGATATTCCACATGTGTTCCTCACCTTAGCCAAAGTGTTCGCACGAAGCACTTTGGCTAAGGTGTAGAATTCTTTGCAGGTGCCAAAACGTAATTGCAACTTCCTACTCATGCCACTCCTAAGCATACAAAAATGACGTAATATACTCGTTCTTATAGTGAATTGTGCCAGAGTAGAATACATTTGTCACCAACCCCTACTCTTCCCGTGGGTGTCGTAAGAGGCGACTTAGGGACCACACATTGAACAGGGAACGGGCAGCAGCGCTCTCTGATACAGTAACCTTTTAATCTGAGATCTCCAACCCGCCTGCCAAGCGTGGAGATTATGGCAAAACCCTCCACTTGCGTGGAGGAGGCTCATACTCCAGCAGTGGACTTTAACGGGCCGGTGATGTATAGTGAATTGGTGTCAGCCCACATTGATCAACAGCTGGTAATTAATTAGGCCTCTTTTGTCTACAGTATGCTCTGGATGATCTGCAGACCTTTAGAGCGTCGGTGGTCTAGTGGCTAGGGCAGCTGCCACCAGTCCGGGAGACGCAGGTTCGATACCCACAACGTACTGTAGCATCGGGCCTCGTTGGTCCGAGTGCTATGTAGTTTGATACTGGCGATAGTATTCTTTTTGTAATATATTCGTTCTCTTTTTAACTATTCAGTTTAGAAAGAGAGCGATAGAAACTTCAGACGGGCTGGGGCCGTAGAGATTTGACGTTCTCACCTGCCGTCCGCTGTCGAGTGCGGACGATTGTATGATATTTCAGTGCGTGTGCAGTTTATAATTTAATAAAATTGTGTTTGTGTTATAAAAGTGCCTTTTGTATTTCTTAAGTGGCGGCTCTCTCCCGGAGAGTCGTTACAGTACCAATGTGTTTTCGAATTTCGAATTCATATGCACGTTTATTCGACGCTCTTACGGTGAAGGAAAATAGCGTGATGAAAACTGCACAGTCCTGCAAAGAAATTCAAAGGTTGTGTGTGAAGTCGACCAACCCGCATTGGGCCAGTGTGGTCGACTAAGGCCTAATCGCCCTACTGCAGGGTAGGCTCGAGCCCCTCGTGGGGACGTTTATGAGCTGTTGATGATGATGATCTGGAAATGTGATAATGATTACTATCACGTCTGGACTACTACCGATCATTGTAACACTCAATGTATTCGGTTGGTTATAAAGCAAACAGGAGCGGCAACGAGACGGTCAATACCCTTCAGCAAAAATACAAGACACTGGCAGGCTTGCAATAAAACTCGTTGCGCTCGGAACGACATATCTCTGAATAAAATGTGAAACTGGCAGTCAATACATTTCAATGTAACAAAGAAAACAGAAACATTTATTTTTCAAAAAGATAACATCCACAGGTCCACTCGTAGGATGAGTTCTTTATCTCATTATTATCCGATTTTAAGGGCGTCATAGACGGTTAAGATACGACATTATAGCACGAGGCAGCCACCTCTCTCGTCACCATTCACATTTTATGCAAAGCGGGGGTCAAACAAAATGGCGAATCAATCAGTGACCGGCCATTCTGCTTGACACAAAGTGAATGGCGACGAGAGAGCTGGCTGCTTCGTGCAATAATGTCGTATCTTAACCGTCTGTGACACCCTTTAATGTTTTATTTCGATAGAGCAAGAATACCTCAAGGTGGTATGGAGTCTCATATCAATTTAATCAAGATTCGATATTTGCATTTGCACGATATTATAATGGACGAATAACGAGCAAATCTTTGAAGTACGTTTAAATTTTTAATGTTTCTATATCCAACAAATTACTATAATAATATTTAGAAGCTTATTATATTATGTATTCACACAGACCTAGTGAAATAGAAGCTTGTGTATTTACAAAATCTACTTAGCAATAATGCACTGAATTTGATACGAGATGGAGCGACTCAAGGTCGAAGGAGTAAATCAATATTCCTGGGATGCAGCGAGCTCCAGCTGGGTGGAGAGCGTTTATTTATTAGATTCCACTTAAATGTCCTTTTTTATTTTTTTGTTCATGTTTCTTTTTTTGTTTGTTTTAACTTTTTAATTCTTTTATTTAGTTATTTAAATACAAAAATGACAGAAATAATTCTTATTACTAAACCATATTTTTTCGTGGTCAAAATTTTTTCCAACAGATAGAGCAATTTTTATAGGTATGTTTTTTTATTTATTACTTACCGTCGTCGTCGTTGATATTACTTATTTTTTCATTTACTTAGTTCAATTAAAATACCTTTACAGAAAATCACTTCGTTTTTCTTACACCGAAAGTTCTGCAACAGATGGCACTACAACTCACATAGTGACGAAATTTTCTTCTAAAAAAGCATTTAAAAGTATATTCAGTTATTTTTTCAGATATTTAACACAGAAATGGAAAATGCTATTTTATCCACGGAGACGTTATTTAATCCACGCAACCTCAACAAATTCAATTTTATATTACTACTAGCGCTGCCTTTACCACTGTTAGGCATGGGAATAATAATTTATTTTCCTTTCTGAATTCTATCCAAATTCCGATCCTAATTTATTGTCAATGCAGGGAAATCTATTTTTACTAAAAATTAAACCTAGCTAGATCGATTTATCGCTCCCGAAACCCCATATAATGCTAAATTTCATCGAAATTATCCACGCAACATCAATAAATGCAAATTTATATTACTACTAGCGCCGCCTTTACCACTGTATCTGTGAAGTGGCCAAAATTGGAACTACTGCTAATAAGTTGGTAGGTTAGTTGGTATGGGAATAATTTATTTTCCTATAATATCCTTTCTGAATCCTATCAAAAGTCCCATCCTATTATTTTATAATACATAATATATTCTTTTCCTCGTTTTACTCGGGCCATCTGATGGAAAACTTTCAGACCACCAAAAAATTTATCAGAAATTTTCTTTCATTTTTGTATTTAAATAACTAAATGTAATAAAAAATATATAAAAAAAGAAACAAACGAAAAAAGAACAAAGAAATTAAAAAATAATATTTGTCGAGATTCAAACTGCAAACTCGCGGGACACCGCGTCAAAATTACCTTTCTATTTTAATGATATCACGTATCAATTCTTTTAAGCCTGAAAATACGGGGAAATCTATTTATAAACTAGATCGATTTATTGCCCCCGAAACTAAATTGCGAAATCGTTGCAGCCGTACGTTTCCGAGATCCTTATTATTCTTATCTTGCTCGTTTAAATTATAAGAGTGGTGCTACTATGTCTAGCCGCGTGTACTTTCTTCTGAACGTATGAAGTAAGTAGAGTTTATCGAAATGCGTAGGTGTCTTAAAAAAAAAAAAACGAGCTAAGCTCGGTCAACCAGGAACTATTAATAATACACCGGGTTATTACCACGATTTTGGTATAATACAAGTTTTTTAATGAGCTTACCGATATTTCGACTATGTCATAATTACGGCAGTATTTTAAACCAAAATCGTGGTAAAAACCCGGTAAATATATGTGTTATTAAGTACCTATATGCTATTCTATGAGTTCGGGCTTTTACCGCTAAGACGTGACTAAGACTTAGTAGATCCTAGGATTAACCGCAGTTCGGGCTTTGTAGTTACATAAATAAGTATATATACATACATAAAGGAATCTCGTTTGTAATTTACGGTAATAAATAATTACGTTAATGGCTTTACACCAGTTCTCCTTACAGAACAAGGCACTCCAGAATGGATTAATTAACTTGTACAGCTTAAGTATAATTATATCCATCTACAGCTTCTTACGACGAAAACATAGTACTTCAAAACTTGTAGTGAATTTAGATTTTCTGGTCTTTTTATTTTGTATCGTGTGGGTTTTAAGGTCGACAACTGACCTCGGAAACCCTGATGTCAGAGCTATAGAGCCACTAAAGGTTAGTATAGCTCATGTATCTAACTAAAGACTATTTGCCGTTAATTTTATAACTGGGAGCAACAGCTAAACGTACTTTCTGGAACACGGAATCATCTAGCTTTTCGGAGAATAAGGTGATTCTACCCGCAACGTCCGAACCAAACAAAAATTGTTTTTTGTTTGAACACTGTACCACTAACGGAACTCGAAACTACAACCTCTGTTATGAGAACCAAAAGCTTACCGCTCGCCCGCGAAATCTGTTAAAAAATGTAGATTAAAAATCACTCATTTCACTGCCTCTGATGTCTGTCAAGAATGTTGGAAATGTGTAACAAGAAAAAGATCTAATAATTATAAAGCGAGCGAGCCAGAAACCAGCGCATTACCTGTTTCTGGCCCGGATAGCCAAGGAGATGCAGGTTCGAGTCCTGTCCAAGATCGACAAAATTTTTCATTATTCGCTTTATATTAGATATTTCGTAATCTGTAACAATAATAATCTAAAGAAAAAGATCCTTCACTTTTTAATTTAAATCCCCAAAATAATGTGAAAACTGTAGTTTATTATGTGATACGCTATATCCTCATTACTCGTCATCCTTGAGAAGCTTCGTGACTAGTTATAACTTGTGCTAACATTCTCACAATTCGCGGGTGAGAATGTTAGTGTAGTGAACAACCACGATAATCTTAAAACATATATAACTAGTGCTGTTTATTGTTATCAGCCGAGGAGTGCGGGTCAAGGTCAGCCGGATCCTTTATCGACCGCGCTCTTCATCCCGGGTAACCACTTCATAAATACTCATAGTCCAGTAACCGAGGGTATTTCATTTACTATTTAAATGGGTCGAGTAGAGTTTATAAATATAAACTTATTTCAAAGAGAACAGTCTCATATAAACGTTCGCGAACAGCTCATATACGTCCCCACCGAGGGGCTCGAGCCTACCCTGAATTAGAGTGAATAAACGTTACTCGTAAAATGGTATTTTTTAAATATTAGTTATTAAAAACATAAAAAGAAAATGATTTGACTTGAAAATATTGTTTTACAGTATATGGATTATGGCAGTTTGTTTTAGTACAGTCAGCTGACGAATTAGCTGCCCCCAGTAAGCCCCTTTGGGAGCTCCTTTGTTTGCTAGCTAACCTCGCGTAATCACGTGCCGGTACATACACGTGACGTTAGTAAAACTCATGGCCAAACCGTACCAATAACATTGTTTATTTATTATAGTTCTAGTTATCTAGGCACATAATGATGATGTGATGTCCGCTCCCGCCTGCCAAACAGGCTTGATCGTGAAAAAAAGCTTACAGTAGTGGAAATCAAACCACGCTCAATGTAAATTTTAACTGGTTGACTTCTTTCAAACACAATCTTTGAATTTATTCGCAGGTGTAAATTTAACTACACTGTACTTACTACAAGACAAAATTTAAATTTTCAAACAACAAAAGTTGATTTGATTAATAAAATTTCAAAGAGTCCATATTGTATTCATTATATTATTTATGTAATTTGATTTAAATTTAATTTCCTCTGTTTCAACCGATCAGATTCACATTCAGTTATGAATTAATAAGATAACCTATATTTCCGTTACGAAATAGAAAGTGTTTTTCAGATCTTCGTTGCACAATTTCGACTTCAACCTGTACCTATAATAGTCGAGTAGTGCGGAACGAAGCTATCGATCGAGGTTTTGTTCAAACTCTCCTAATGGTTATGCTACCCTGGTACATTGACCCACTGTACTACTGCTGAGTACCTCGGTGTTTTGTGTGCTACATAAGCACACCACTGTTTATAACCTGACGAAGGGTATACTTATAGGCTCTATTATATGCTAGTTTTTAAACAGTGTATGTTTGTCCAATTACTATAATTTTTAAAACGGTGTTAACAGCCTCCGTAGCCGAGTCTTCAACGGGTCGAGATTTCGTCGCCCATTACGGAGGTTCCGGGTACAATTCCCGGTGGGGACACTGTCAAGCAAAAATCTCTTTGTGAGACTTTCCCTAGTTTGTTTTAGGACATTGCAGGCTGAATCACTTGATTGTCCGAAATTAAGATGATTCCGTACTTCGGAAGGCACGTTAAGCCGTTAGTCCCAGCTACTATCTAGTCGTTACACGAGCCAAGTCAGTGGCCTTTGGCGGCTCTATAACACTGACACCAGGGTTTGTAAAGTCGGTTGTCGACCTTACAACCCACACGATGATGATGATGATGATGATGAAAACAGTGTTAATGGTATACAGATAGATACTGTAGCTGGTAGATGAAAAAGTTTTCCAGTAGATACGAGTTCTGTATCAGCGTAAGTCTTACTATAAATATTTAAGGTTTCCAAACTTTCTCCACTACTTTCTTCAAACTTTTTCGACGAAGCACAAGTGTATCATAATAAAAAAATATATCTTCAGCAAGAAAGTCGTGGAATATTCCCAAAAGAGAGATCAATCTAAGTAGATACTCGAAGACTGGATATTATTAAGTATAGACTGGGCCCTCGGGGGCTGTGGGCGTGAAGGTAGGATTATGGAGAAGCCACATCTTGACACATTAATGTTTAATTATTCTTGGATCTTAATTAGGATACTTATCCTTAGGTCTCTAGAGTTCTGACTTCAGATGAAATAGTCAAGCTATAGAAAGCCATAGAATAAATAAAAGTACTTGTAGCTACTAAAGCATAATTAAAACGAGTAGAATTTCTGTCTGCTGCGGTACCGTCTAAGAATGTAAAAATTACTTCTGTCAATTTTGAGAAAACTCCACGTGCTACTATTTTAAGTCAAATAACTGGTAATAACGGACAATAGATAAAAGTTTACCTACATACTAAGCTTAGTTAGCCAAATCTACAATTTCCTAGTAGAAGGCCGTTTCATAGGTTTATTTTATTTATTTATTTATTTACTTACGAACATAATAATTGGTTCCTAAGTACCCATAGGTACATTTTTTTACTGTACACAAAGTATTTTGTAAGGAGCTCGTGCGCGAGACATGATGGGCTACGTTTTTGTTTCATTGTTATCTTCCAAATACTTAACTTATCAAACGCCGAACACGTTTCTTACGGGTCTAAATTACCGTACAATGTAATTGAGTTTGTCGCAATTTTGCTGTGATTAAATTGACATATTTTACTCGACAGAGATAATAGTGGAAGAAAGAGAAGACAAACAGTGGAGTAAAGTACAAGTAGAGACAACTAAAGACTTCCAAGCGAAAAATATGATCTGACAAAAATGAAGGAAAAGGATATTTTATTTGAAGAAAACCATCCATCCCTCACATTCACCGTTCCTCCGCTTTGAATTGCGAGAGTCGCATAAATAACATTTCATCTTTCAAATAGCGACCGTGGCCGAGTGCTCGAGATTTCAACGCCCATTACGGAGGCTCCGGGTTCAATTCCCCGACACTGTCAAGCAAAAATCGCTTTGTGAAACTTTCCCCAGTTTGGTTAGGACATTGCAGACTGAATCACATGATTGTCCGAAAAGAAAGATGATTCCGTTGGTCCCAGCTTCTATCTAGTCGTTATACGAGCCATGTGGCCATTGGCGGCTCTATGACACTGACACTAGGGTTTGTGAGGTCAGTTGTCAACTTAAAACCCACTCGATGAAGAAGATCTTTCTAGACTAAAACAGAATTAAACACTTAATAACAGAACGAAAAATTATATTATATGTAGTTCTATTTTATAACAAACTACAGTCGTGAACTATATTTACACTACCTACTTTCATAATGTTTTCAAACTACAGAACTACATTATCACAATCCTATTTAGCCACACTATATTACATTGGCATATTCATGATTTAAATATCTACATATGTATTGATTGGCACGGAACACGGGTAATTCTGTCCACTACATACGGGGTGTGCGACCCTATTAAATGATAGGGTATAATCAGCCTATGATTCTAAATCATATTCCAATGTGGAATTTCATACAGTTTTTTTTATGACACGTGAAAATAATAATATATTTTTAGTTATCTTAATATTTCGGAACTTTTCCTTAGCATGATAACATTTTAATGCAGTAGCATTTTATTAACTTACCACATAAAAATGCCATTATATGCTAAAATTATGTAGAGAAACTGGAAAAAACGACTAGTAAAACGAAAAAGAAATTCCGGTAAAATATGGTACTATTATTTTATAGCTACCTGTCACGTACACCCTGTATATAATGTTTAGATCAAACTCTAGTGTGCCAATTAAGCTGTGGATTCAATTTCCTGAACTGTGTGGTGTGACCCTATTCCGCTATTTCTAGAAATTGGAATAAAAATTACCAAAATTCAGAGGTCAGCTATTATTAAAATAAGTTTAGTCGTGTTGATATTAAATATCATAATTTTTACGCTTAGCTATGATATGATTGTAAGTAGGGATAACAATATTAACCGAGCAGTCATGCTACAAAGATACAAAGGGTACAAAATCGTAATTTGTCGAGTCGAACAAAGGCACTCAACTGCTGATTGATACAAAACAACATCGATATATCGACGTGTGTTTCAGAACTAGAATACACGAGTGTGTATATTTCATTCATTCAGAATATTTTAATGCTTGGAAAAGATGACTATCTATTTCACAGATACGTACGTAAATATTTACCGACCGACCCACCCACCCTATTATACCCTATATAGACTTGCAGGTACGAATTAAGCAGCATCCTCACTCCTCCCTGAAACAGTCGTGGCTAGTTTGGAACTTGAAAGGCTTAGGTCGGTTTGTTGTTGGCACAGCGTACAGACCAGAGAGTGTTTCAGTTGATGACGCAATCGAAGCGTTAAATGAATCCCTTGACTGTTTCGCATCATACAATAGTATTTTCCTACTGACAGATTTCAATATAGACTTGTTATCACCGGATACACCTAACTCGAAAAAAATATAAACTTTTTTAAATCATAGGAACCTTTATCAGTTAGTTACGGAACCTACCAGGATAACTAATAACTCGAAAACGTTGTTAGATCTCTTGGTAACGGACTGCCCCAACATGTGTAAAGGTGTTCAAGTAATTCATAACTTAAAAATCAGCGATCATGCTTTGGTGCTTGCGGACCTGTCGATTACAAAACCAAAAAGCTCGCCTCAATATATTAATAAACGGATGCTAAATAAAATAAATATAGACGAGTTTAATAAAGACCTGAAAGCCTCACCGTTTAATGATATTTTAGCTTTGGATCACGTAGATGACAAAATAGAACTTTTTAATAGGTTGGTCTTAGACGTATTTAACAAATTTGCGCCTGTCCGACGTTTTCGCATTAATCATCAAATCCTCCCTTGGATAACGTATAATATAAAACTGATGATGCGTCTACGAGATAAGGCGTTAAAGGTAGCGCATAAAAACCCAAAGGAACACCCGAGTTGGGAATATTATAAAAGCTTACGAAACTATGTTGGCGGAGCCTTGGAACGTGAAAAAACGGCTTATTTTAACTTCTATGTCAACGGGAACCAACATAAGCCCAAGTTAATGTGGCAACACCTGAAACGTTCGTCGGCACTGGGTGGTGAAAACAAACCACTCATCCCACAACACTTATGTAACCCTAACGAAATCAATGACTTCTTCTTAACACTGCCAGGGAGTTCGGGTACAGACAGCGATATGCGGGCGCAGTTCGAAGGCGCAAAACTGTGTGAGGAAACTTTTAGTATAAACCCTTGCTCGGAGGAGCAGGTCCGTAAAATCATTTCAAACATAGATACGAGCGCACAAGGTCATGACGGCCTCTCTATTGATATGATTCGTCTTACTCTGGATGTTACACTACCCTATATCACTCATATTATCAACGCTTCAATTTTATCAAACACCTTTCCTACAGCATGGAAGACTGCTAAAGTAAGACCAATCCCTAAAGGTAATAAAACGGAGAATTATAAGGATCTGCGCCCGATTAGTATTCCACCGGTATTGTCTAAAGTTTTGGAAAGAGCTGTAGGTGAACAATTAACGAAGTACTTGGAAGGGAACAGTTTGTTACCCTCCATACAGTCCGGGTTCCGCAAAGGACACAGTACATCCACGGCGCTTGCTAAAGTAACCGACGACATAATCTCTGCTTCTGATCGCGGGATGGGAATGATTCTGGTTCTGCTAGACTTCTCACGAGCATTCGATTGCCTCAACCCCAACCTACTTTTAGCAAAGTTAGCCTACTACGGGATGTCGGAGCCAGCCTGTGAATGGTTCCAGTCCTTTCTTATAGGCAGGAAACAATACGTAGAAGTACAAACCGTTCAGGGATTGTTAGCGAGATCTGAACTAAAAGACATCCCTCGTGGCACTCCTCAAGGGTCAAGCCTAAGCCCACTTCTATTTATATTATATACAGCGGCAAATATTAAGCATTGACATGTACATCTGTATGCAGACGATACACAATTGTATTATTCCTTTCCTCCGAAAGACCTGAATATAGCTCTTGCTAACATTAATGACGATTTAGTTACGGTTGCGGATTGGTCGTCGAAAAATAATCTCGTTTTAAACCCATCAAAATCTCAGTTTATTGTAATGGGTAACAAATGGCAGCAAAGACAAATTATTGATCAAAATCCGATCATCTCACTGGGTATAGATTTAGTCACTAGGGTGGAAAAGGTTAAGAATTTGGGAATCATTATGGATGGGGAGTTGCGTTTCATGGATCACATTAATATTAAGGTTAGAAATGCGTTTTATCGACTCAAAACATTATATGCCATAAGGAAATACTTATCGGTAAAACTGCGCCAAATACTGACGGAATCTCTAATTCTCTTGCTCTTTAACTATGGGGATATCGTTTACGGTCCACGCCTAATATCAGTTACCTCTAAGTACATTCAGCGAGTACAAAATGCATGCATGCGCTTTTGTTACGACATCCCGAGACGTGAACATATAACACCATTCTTGAATGAGAAGTTTATCTTAAATATTTCTAATCGTAGAACATTGCAGCTAGCTTTTACGGTTCGCAAGATCATAGAATTTCAGAAACCTGCTTATCTCTTTGAAAAATTGCATCGGGTAAGAGATGATAGCACTAGATCCATTCGGAACTTTAGGAAAAATTGTCTTATACTTCCTGCACACAAAACCATCATGTTCAGAGGAAGTTTTAAATTTGCAGCATCAAAGGTATGGAACGATTTACCACCACCTTTGAGAGAACCGATGCCTCTGCTTAAATTTAACTAGTCCAACAACATCTTTTGGATAATCAAATAAAAAATACACAAGTGGTTAATAGATATAAAAATAAAAAAATAAAAAAAACAATATTAATGAAAACTTACTCTGCTCATATTACACGCTCACAAGTCACTCTATAACATGCTTATATAATACCTCGATAATGGCCTTATACACACACACACACAACCCACACAACCCACACACACAACCCACACACCTGGTGAGAGAGAGAGAGACTAGTGGTCTTCCGATCCCAAGCAATTAGCTGCGTAGGGCTAGCCTCTCTCTATCTCATCCCTACACAATTTTCGCTACACAAGAACACCTTACAGTTCACATTCACAGTACACGCAGTTCCTTACACATATACTCATACACATACACATACACAAATACTAAACGTGTTTTGAAATCCGGTAGCTGCCGGCTTGTCTTGTTAATCCAGCTTCTTTTTCATTAAATGTCAAAACATTTACCTAGTATGGAAAATTAAGGCAGTTAGCAAGATGTGACGTCACGCAGTGTTATGTTCGTTTCTTATTAGCTTGAGATTAGGTATAATTCTTTAGTCTAAGTATAGGATTGTTAAATTTTACAAACATAAAGGTGACCGACCCATCTGCGTGTGGGGCCAGTCTGAAAACCAGCGCGAGGCATACTTGTGTGTCAAGCATTTGCTGAGACTGGTACCTTTTGCCAAACATGTTCCTACCCAGTATTGCATTTGTAATTATTGTTCTGTTTTTGTGAAGGCAATAAAAACGTTTTTATTTTATTTTATTTATTTATTCTTGTTTTTTCTGATGTGCTGTGTATGTTTAACTAAATTATTTATTTCTCTGGGCTCTAATTATCTGAAAACGACTGTACACCATTACAGATTTTATAAAGCGGTGTCCTGGAACTAAACTATATGCGAGAGCGGCGTTGTGGGAAGAGATTTAAAATGGAAGAGCGGTTTCATGGGAAGCGGCGTTAAGGGAACAATTCTTTTATTCTTATTTCTACGACCATGTCTACGAGGTCTACGAAATTCGTAGCGGAGTGCTACGGCGTAGAAAAAAGGATGACGTTATTTTAAACATGTTTGAGTGAGAAAAAATTTGCTATTTAGACGAGTTGCTACTATAGACCGTTTGCGACCGCTCGATACTAAATCGTTTTATTTTAACATAATTTTGTTTATAAGAAGATTAATAATAAAGTAATTTGCTTAGATTCAAACAAACTATTATTTGAAATTGTATTGGGCTTGAAAAAGTCATATTTGAATATCAATTTTACTAGCCGGCACTAACAAAGTGTAAAAAACGAATCCAAGCCTCACTTTTGCATGATTTACATAACAATGAAAACGACAACAGCTGCCACACATTATTTAATATTTTGTTATGGAAATAACAACAGCGAGCTAGATGTCGTTTGCACGATTTTATTACACCGTCATGCATAATTGATGAAATGGATTTGTTCAAACGTTCTGAAAAAATAATCAATTTGAAAATAATAATAATATATATCTATATATTCGTTTATTTATATATATATATTTCGTTTCATACGACAATTTCTGTAGACAATAAATATCATGGACCAATGGCTAACAATTTTATTATTTTCAAATTGATTACTTTTTCAGAACGTTTGAACAAATCCATTTCATCAATTATGCATGACGGTGTAATAAAATCGTGCAAACGACATCTAACTCGCTATATATATATATATATATATATATATATATATATATTCAATTCGCGATCGTAGTCGTGTGTCAATTAAAGGCCTTCGTCGGTACAACACCGACACATTTATGTGGTTGATAATCTACCTTACAAAGTTAAAACCAAACGTTATAATAATAAATAAAAAAAATGTACTGGCTGAAATAATCAGAAAATACCAATGTATGACTGTTAAAATTCTGTATACACAACTGTATTCTTCTTTTTGTTTTTTGTTTTGTTTTTTTTTCTTTCTGTATTCTGTGTGTGTGTGTGGTTCTGTGTGTCTGTGTATTCTGTATATGACGTGTTCTGTGATAATCATAGTTATCCAGTGGCGGAGTGTTGCCAGTAAACAACACGATAAATCTCTCCAGCTCGTTTATTTCCAAGTATTTTTGTAAGGGAGAAGAAAATAAATAACAATTTCATAGATTGAAGTCTGATTTATAAATATATTTCGACGAAATCAGCGCGAGAAGTGGTTTTCTGGAAAGCATTTTGTAATTACAGTTATAGAGACCTTGCTTTGAGCAATTAAATTATACCCGAGACGTCCGAGACTTTCCCTTAAAAAAGTAACATTATCGTAGTGGAAAATATAGTGAGAAAACTTGCACACACTTGCGAAATCATTCAAAGGTTGGGTGAAGTCGACCAACTTGCACGGGGCCAGCGTGTCGACTAATTCTTATGTGCAGACAGATATGTCCGGCAAACCACCCGCAACCACTTCATCTGCCGTGATCATGACTATTGCAACATAGTCGAAATATTGGTAAGCTCATTAAAAAGCTTATTTTAAACAAAATCGTGGTAATAACCCGGTAGATATGTGTATTAGAAAATCATTCCTAGTAAAAGCACAATTTTATTCAGTTTTACGCATTAGACTTTAAATGGCGCGCATACAAACATTTGATTTTCTATTTCAGTACGAATATAGACGTGACCAAGATGTTCTGATCGGTTTTTACAGTTTTACTACAATATAGAAAATACTGCTGCATATTAAACGCGAAAATCTAGAACCAATATCTACTAGGTGCCTAGTACGGTATAACGATGGGGTTTCATCCCAAGAACGGAACCCAAAACAATGGGATCGATATAACGGTTGCAACCTTGACCCGGGAGACAGAACACTCGAGGAGCCTGTTCAGGCGAGAGGGAAACTGGAAAACTTAGTATGGATTTTTTTTGCATTAACGATAAAATATTACAGTACGGGCAACCAAGCTTGGTTCAAAATCTTGATGGTACTTTGATATTAAATGCGATGCTAGATTTAAAAAAAAACTTTAAAAATGAAAAATACTCGTTCGTGGGCAGCAATAGATGAATAAATCATAAACTAGGGAAAATAAAAAGTTCTGAATGCAAAATTTTATTCAAGTCGTTACAGCCGTTTCTTAAAAATATTATGCTTGCTTACAGTAGTAAATATAAGACTGGTAAGAATATTTTAATAAATTCAAGAACATTCAATTTTTTGTTCTACATCCATTTTTATTGTGTAAAACGAGCTTGATAAAAGTTAATCAAATAGGCCGTGTTCCAATGCTCACCCCTTCCATTAGGTACGACTGAGGTCAAATATAATTCACATCATACATTTAAAAAAATAACCAGACTTAAAAGATAGGAAATCTGTATTGTGTGAATCTACAGAACATGTTTTTGAATTCAAAGCTATAGCTATATAATATAATAATAACAAAGACAAAAGAAGTTCATGGTTGGCACATCGCGTCTTCTGCAAACACTTGACTTATCTGTAGACATTTTCCGTTATTATTAGGTACCTTCTTTATTTTATAAAAGATATTTTTTGTATTGTTTCCTTCCCAAGCCCGAGGCAAGACAAATACTGCCTATTCCTTTGAGGCCTCCCAGGACTTTTCACTCAAACGACCCTCTATCAGGAGATTTTTATTGTGTACACAATGTAATGAAATTAATAAGGCCTTAATAATATGATTACATCTGCCAGTGTTTATTGGATTAACCTTCTTTAAAGCAGCAAGCCCTGTACCCGAAACAAAAAGGAAACTTATTACCACAGGAAAAAATAAAAATACATGATGGCGGACAGCCATATTTGAATTTCTAAGTTTTTAGGGTAGGAACCCTTATAGTTTCGCCATGTCCGTCTGTCTGTCCGTCCGCGGCTTAGCTTGGAGACTCTTAGTACTAGAAGGCTGTAATTTGGCATGGATATACATATTAGTCATGCCAACAAAGCTGAAAAATAAAATCTTAAAAAAATATATATGTTTCCTCTGGTACATGTGATGTGAAGTGTGAGGTATCGTTGGATAGGTTTTTTAAAAATAATGGGGGTTTGCTGAAACCATTTTTCGATGCTAGCGTACGTTTCAGGAATATTTCGTTTTAAAGTGCTTATTTTTGTTAGAGTCAAGTTTCCCCCCCCCCCCATACCAGCGAAACCGTTGTATTTGGAAAAGTAAAAAAAAAACACGTTAGTAGTGAATATGATGAATTTAAAAGGAAAACTATCAACATCAAGTAGGCTTTACAGGTTATCGAATAATAGACCAACTTATAAAATGTACTTGTACAAGTAAGTTAGGTACTACAAATATCATAGAAAAATATTTTGATGAATGTTCGAGAGTACTTAAGTAGTATTGGACCACTACGGAACCCTACCTTTTGCGTGGTCCGACACGTGTTTTAAATTAGATTATTAGTCGACCAACCGACAATGACGGTGAGTTGACCGAAACAATTAATTAGTTATATAATTTCTAGTTGATATTTCAGGAATCTACTGTTTTTACTGACTCTTTAAGTTGTATGAAGATACTTTTATCAAACACTTTTACAAACTCTTTTTTTGCTCCTCTATCGTTTGAAATCAAAAGTAGGCTGGTTTGTTCCACGGTTTCGTTGGCTTGTATTCCTGGTCATTCGGAAATCTAGTTTGCAACAAAAATCGTATATCTTGATGTGGTGTCCACTGTACCTACTCTGATCTGATCATTATGATCAGTGATCATTATCAAATAATGCGCTTCATTTGCAGGCGTCATCGTCGTGTTAGTATGATAAAGATTTTTACATAATCATACTTCACATATATCACTCTAATATTATAAATGTGAGAATATATTTGGATGTTTAGATGTTTGTTCCGCTTTCACGCCTAAACTACTGGACGGATTTGGACGTAATTTGGAATGAAGATAGTTTATAACCTGCATTAATACATAGGATACTTTTTACCGGGAAATTTTTTATTCCCATGGGAAAATGTTACACAGCGCGAGCGTAGCCGCGGGCGGACCGTTAGTTATTTATATAATAAATACATTATAGATATAGATCAATATTATTGAACAATCTTTTAAGATCTTATATTTTAAAAACTGGCTCATCTATAGGTATTTTTAAGATAAAGATATATTTATTCGCCAAAAACATGGTATAAAGATGGTAAGTTATGAGATAGTGCATTCATGTTTTGCTAAAATACTAATAGCATGCAAATATTTTATACAATGCAATATTTTGCCAATATTTCACTTGTACATTCGTCATGCAATATTAATTCATATTTATAGGAAACTTGTATAATATTTAACTAACTTGTAAAGAATTCGTCCATATTCGTACACATTTTCATTCAACCACTTAAATAACTTATTCTGGAAATGTCTTAAATTTAAATTTCTTAAGTCCTTTGGTATTTTATTAAACATTTTTACACCCATAGTCATAAAACTTATACTGTAAGTCATCGTTTTTGGAATGTCATTATTATATACAAGTCTATCAGGGTCTCTTTTTACACGGTCATTTACGTCACGAGCTTTTTTGTATAAGTTATGTTTTTTAATAAATATGCAAAGTTCATATATGTATAAAGACGGTAGAGACAACAATTCAAGTTTTTTAAAGAGAGGCCTGCAGGAGTCTCGGGGGTGGGCACCACATATTGCACGAATACATTTTTTCTGGGCTATGAAAACTCTTCCGACGTCAGTGCTATTTCCCCAAAAAATAAGCCCATACCGCAATATTGACTCTACGAGTACATATGCATGATAGGTTGTTAGAGCTGTTTTCGTATTTGTAATCTTTCGTACTCTATTAAGTGCATACACAAACCTATTTATTCGTTTACTTACATTATGAACGTGTGTTTTCCAATTTATAGTTTCATCTAGAGTTAATCCTAGAAATTTTGTTGTATCATTCTTTTCGATAGTTTTGTTATGACACGTTATATTTATATTGGTATTGACTATGTGACGTGCTGAGTTTTTAAACTGTACGTAAGTAGTTTTTTCTAGTTTTATTTTTAAGTTATTATTTTCTAACCAATCAACTATATTTGTGTACATTTAATCTCATTTTCATGATCTTAACTTTAACATGCTTTAGGTTCGCTGTCACTAACAAACTAACCTAACCTATAATAATGTAATCCAATTTGGAAAGTAAATTTTAACCTACTTCTAAAATTGTCGCATCATTTTGAAATTTTGTAGGTTTGTGTAATTTGAATGACAGTGTAATAATTTGGTACAATCTAGCTGATCTGGTCATAGGGTCAGGAGCTGGAAGGTGGAACTCTTCAATAGTTACTAGTAAATCCCTCGAGCTAATTTAATTTGCTATAATGAGTCCAATACAGTGCAGTTGGTGATGAGGGTCTGATGATGGAGCCAGGGGCTGGAATGTAGTCACTAACACAAGCGTGTATTTTTAAACAGTTTCATTTTATTTTAACAAACGTATAAAGATAATCTGGTCGGTTGATATTGCTCGCGGCTTTGAATGGGTAGGATACTATTACCCATTGGGGTACCCATTGGGGTAAGAGTAAATTAAAAGCAATCTAAATCCAGCAGTGGACTGTAACGGGCCGTTGATGTTGATGTTGAAATCCAGTTAATTTGTGGAAATTATAATATTATCTATGACTGAGACTAACAGATCAACGCAGAGCCTTCTGAAATTTGAATAGTAGGGTCTATTGTGTGTGAAGATGTCCCCACATACATATATTTACTAACGTAATTGCACGTAATTTGCAAGCAATAAGAAAGGAATTTTGGTAATTCCATCCCTTTTTTTTATTATTAACACGCTTCTATTAGCTTCACTTGTAACTTGTATGTAAGAAAATCTTGGAATCTTAATTTGACCCACTTCCCGGTCTTCGATTAAGATGAAATTTTGCACACGCTCTGAGTTCTGATGACAATATACGACTAGCTAAGAAACGTCATTACAAATCCAATATGGCGGCCTCCCCAAGATGGCGGACTGGCTGTTTGAAATCCACCCCCATTATATGGGTATCAAATGAAAGGGTTTGCTGTTAGGAAAACGAAAAAAATAGTCACGTGACTTCAATCCAATATGGCGGACATCCAAGATGGCGGATTGGCTATTTGAAATGCACCCCTATGATATGGGTATTAAATGAAAGGGTTTGCTGAATGGGATACGAAAAAAATAATCACGTGACCTAAATCCAACATGGCGGCCGTCCCAAGGTGGCGGATTGGCTATAATTTTTTTAGTGCGTGCTAAAAGCGTGTTTTTTAATTTTCTAAACTATTATTGAATAAAGAAGAAAAAAAGAAGAATAGAAAAAGAAGAGTTTTAGTACAAGGAAGTTGTATGAAATTATGCGGTTTTAAACGAAAACTATGCGTATATAGTTGCGAACGGTAAGCTAGTTATTATGAATCCTTTCTTTGTTAGCCATTTTTGAGTCTCTCCGTGGAGACGTATATTATTATATGAGCAGATGTCAATTTTTTTTTATTCATTCCTCCCTTCAGTAAAGGGTAGGTTCTGGTTACAACAGATTTAGTTACACAAATCAAATAAAAAACAATGTACGTACAATATAGCGTGTTCTTTTGAATAAATACTATATTGCTACCTGTTTATTTAAAAGAACACACTATAGTTTTAACTTAAAATCTGATAAAACAGAGCCAAGATAACAAATGCATAATATAAATTTGTTATCTCGGCTCTGTTTTATTATATTTCGAGTGTATTCAAAGCGACTTCTAATTTGGCACAGCGTCTTTCAAACTTCCACAATCCACAGCTCAGAGCTACTTCCGATGTAAGTGTAAAAGTAAAGTAAATATCTTATTAAATTTCGTAATTTTACCTAGTTTCCAAAAATTATTTTCATAAATCACCTTGTTTAACTTGGCGTAAATTTAAGAATCAAGAGAAACTAATGATAATGTTTCTTTCATTACAAGTAAGTAAAGAAATATTAAACAAAATGACATATTCTTTTAACTTTACTTACACGTTTTAACAATAAAATTGCATCAAACTTACAAAGTTTTCATACAATAATATTTATATTAATCCTCACTAAATCACGTGAAATAAATGTTATGTTAATGTTTCTTATTCCTTTTATTCAAAAAAATTCCCATTAATTTTAAGGGTAGGAATTTCAACCAAAAGCTGAAATATGTGTATAAATTATTTAGCTATTTCAGTCTAAATTTAATGTAATTCAAATTTTTCATGTTCCTTACTTCAAAAGTTTGCATGCACACTTCTAATCTCCACTGTTTCTATTAGAGAAGGGGTTTAAAAAAACTGAAGCATGTCTCAATAAATTTGTTGGGGCTCCACCTTTGCTCAGCAGTGGGCCACATAAGAGAATACTTGAAAAATAAACAGACTAAATCCAAATTTTCAAGTTCCGTACTTCAAAACTGAAGTTTGCATACGAATTTCAAATCCTCTTCGTTCGAGTAGGAATTTAAAAATTTGTTGAATTACATAATAATAATAACAATGTGTTTTTGGTTTTCAATCTTAACCTAAATTGTCATTTGCTTATTTCAAAACTGACGAAGTAACTAAGTCCAATTCCTAAATTAGTGTAGGGATACTAGGGATTTAAAAAAAACGAAACTTCTGTCAAATTATTTCTCTTTCTCTGTTTTAATCAAGATTGACATGTTTCTTACTTCAAACTAACGAACTCTGCATACAAACTTCAAATCTCTACTTCCCCTTTAGAGTAGAGAGAGATGTAATCAAAATGCTGTAAGTAACACATTTCAAAATTTATAAATTGAAATGTTAATGTTCCTTACTTCAAAACTGGAGAATTTTGCAAACTAACTTCAAACTCCAACTTCTCTCTAGAGAAGGAAATCGAAAAAATCTAACATTTCGTCACAAATTTTTCGTTACCACTCTAAATCCAAATTTTCAAGCTCCTTACCTTTTCTTCTTCAAACTTCAAATCCCTACTTTCTCCTTAGAGTAAGGATTTACAAAAAAATGCTGCAACGTGTTTCAATTTATTTTTGACAGTTTTAATACTTCCAAGTTCCTAACTTTAAAACTGATGGAATTTCATAAACACACACACAAACTTTAATCCGCCTTATTCCCTCTTAAGAAGTGAATTTTCCAAAATTTTATTTTAATGATATTTTTTAAATATATAGTTTTTATTTTATGTGACTGTTTTCGTCACAAACTAAGATATTTTTCATCGTTTCACCTGCAACGCAAAAGCCATTTATTTTTATAAAGCTATACCCCCCCCCCCCACTTTAGATGTTTATTCACGACCAAACTACTGAACGGATTTGGATGAAATTTGGAATGGGCATAGGTTGTATCTTGGATTTAACACATAGAATACTTTTTACGGGGAAAAGTCTTATTCCCACGGGAAAATCTTACACAACGCAAGCGTAGCCGCGGGCGGAGCGCTAGTCGTATATTTATTCATTTTTAGGAAGACTAACAGCTGAATTTTACATTATGTATACAAATTAGTATACTAATGCTAATTATAAGTCTCCACATATAGATTGCAAATTAACTTAGCGGACTAAAAGAGGACTGTCCAAGGCAAAAAGTAGATAAATGTTACTTAGTAAAGAAATACGTAGGTATGTAAAGTAAATTGTTAAAATAAATAATAATAACAGTCAAGTGCTCATAAAAACTCAGTTCGAGATGAAGTAACTATTGGCAAATTGCCGTTCTTCTGGATTAACAGGCGGGTCTGTACTCGCTCCTTGTTGATCAGGCTCTTCGTCGTCAGACGAATCATCGTCTAAAGTCCGTGGCATGGGCGCTAAAGACCTGTTAGAGACAGTCGTTTCACATCACGTACGAAAGAATATCCTGGATTGCTTTGTAATAGTTGAACTTCCTCTACAGCTGGTTTATATTTAGACATTCTTACGTTCTTCTTCATATAAGCTGGTCCTGGTGAATGAAACCAGGATGGCAGAGATTGTCCATGTATCGAGCGACGAGGGTGATTGAACATGCGCTCATGTGGTGTTGTATTCGTTCCAGTACGCAAGAGGGATCTAATAGAGTGTAACGCTGGAAGTAAAGCCTCCTCCCATTTGTCAATATCCTTGTCCCGGTCTTAAGGTGTAGTTGTATAGTGCGCTATAGAGTGCCATTCAAACGTTCTACTAGTCCGTTTCCTTGGGGATTGTAGGACGTGGTGCGACTGCAAGATTCACCGAGAGAGGTTAGGAAATGTCTCAATTCTTCCGATAAAAATGATGTTCCCCTGTCTGTATGTATATAAGCTGCTGTGCCGAACGTTGTAAATAAATCTTTTAGGCATCTTATCACTGTTCCAGAGGTCATATCTCTACAGGCATATGCAAACGGAAACCTGCTATATTCAGCGATGATCGTAAGGATGTATCTATTTTGAGTGCTGGAAGGAATTGGCCCCTTGAAGTCCAAGTTTAATCTCTCAAAAGGTGCTGTAGCTTTTATGAGACGACCTTCATGGCATACATATCGCGGCTTAACTTCGGCACAGACTGGACATGCCGGCATCCTTTTCACCTCGTCAACTGAGTATGGCAAGTTTTTAGACCTGATCCAGTGAACCATACGTGTTATTCCAGGATGACAGAGAGAGCGATGGAGTTCTACAAGTTTAGAATTAGAAGATGCAGTGTCTATATGCATACACACACGTGAGAGTGCATCAGCGACGACGTTTTTGTTTTCCTAGTCGATAAATGATATCGTATTTAAAGCACGATAATTCGAGGCGCCATCTTTCAATTTTTTTGTTTTTGATCTTATTTGAATGTGTCTGATTAAACATAAACGCAACGGACTGTTGGTCAGTGATCAATAAAAAATGTCATCCGATTAAGAAATGCCTCCATTTTCGTAAGGCTTCAACAATCGCACTTGCTTCTTTCTCGATTGTAGGTTGTCGCTTTTCAGAGTCGTGAAGAGATCGTGAGAAGAATGCTACGGGGCGTCCTTTCTGAGACAAAGTTGCTGCGATTGTGAAATCTGAAGCGTCAGTTTCAACAGAAAATATCTCGTTGTCGTCTATCCCAGACAAGGCAGCTTTGCAAATATCGTTTTTAAGATTGTTAAAAGAGTTGATAGCGTTTTCAGAAAGTGGTAATGTAGCTTCAATCAAAGGTCTTATTTTAGAAGAAAAATTGTTGACTCACTTTGAGTAATGAGCGAATAGTCCAAGTGTCCTTTTTAAGGCAGCAGTGTCATTTGGGACTGGAAGTTTCATGAGTGGTTCCAGTCGAGATTGGTCAGGTTTGATTCTATTTTGATAAACAGTATAGCCAAGAAGATTAATTGATTCTTTTTCAAAAGAGCATTTTAATGTATTTATAGTGAGTTTATATTTCTTTACGGCTTCCATGAATTTGCTTAGGTTTGTGTCATGTTCTTGCTTATCCTTTCCACATACAGTGACGTCATCAAGGTAAGCGAATGTACCTTTGAGGTTTTCGGAATCAATGATAAATTGCAGCGTACGCTGGAAAGCCGCTACTCCATTCGTAACCCCAAACGGTATTCTAGTGAATTGATAGAGATTACCGCAAGCTTCAAAAGCGGTGTATATCTTTTCTCTAGGGAAAATGGGAACTTGGTGATATGCACTTTTGAGATCTATCTGACTAAAGACATTGTATTTGGCGACATGCTTTATGATAGAATTGATGCTAGGAAGGGGATAAGCGTCTAGCTCTGTAAATCTGTTTATTGTCTGTGAGTAGTCGTTTTTAGTGAATATCTCTCGATTTATGCATCGTATCAATGTGAGAGCAAGAAGGGAACGTAGAGCAGCTTTTGCTTATAACGCTGATGTCAATAACTCATTTTGGTCAATGTTGTCAGTTAATTAATTCTGCCACTAAGGGGACGATATATATATATATATATATATAAGTAGAATAGAAGTGTGTGTTGACGTGGATAGAAGCCTAGTTTATATCGGTAGGGGGGAGGTAATCATTAGTGATGGGCCGAACATGGATTTCACCGAATACGAACATTCGGCCGAATATTCGGTCAAACTTTCACCGAACCGAATATTCGGCCGAATATTCGGTTTACCGGAGCAAAGTTTGTACGTGTTTACGCTAACCACGCGAATTGACGCCGGGCACACCCGCCCGCTACCCCTGCTTCCCCCGCTACACTTGTCATTATTATTGCATCATCCAGTGCGAAACGAAACGCCACCACGTGCATTTTTCATATCTCTTTTTTGTTTGAAAAGCTACTCATAAATGTATGAAGAAACACTCGCCACAACAGTTTATTTTTTAAATTTTTGTTATAATAATACAAAAAATATGATTTATTAAGAAATCGTTGTAATAATGCAACTAGTTCTTACCAATATCAATAAACAGCTATTAAAATTTTTAACACAAATATCTATGGTTCATTTCTTACAGTAAATAAAACACCTGATGAAATTTTAATAATAAATCAGGTCCCAAATTGCTGTATCTTGATCCAAAAAAGAAACTGTATATTATTTTATTCACTTATCATATTTTCATCTACTGTTATAAGGAAATACAGCTACAGTATTACAAAAGTATAAAGCTACACAGTAATTTACTTAGGTTAGGTAGGTACCTCTAATATTTAAATTATTTAACTACCTACATACAATATGTACATGCATCCTATAATATGTACATGCATCGTTCAATCAATCGTTTTCATTCTAATAATTATAGCTCACTCACAATAGAGAAACTGTTATTAAAATCTTTAAGTACCACTCTCCCGAATATTCGGCAGGTTTACCGAATATTCGGCCGAATACGAATATTCGGTAAACCTGCCGAATATGCCGAATACCGAACATAAAACGAATATTCGGCCCATCCCTAGTAATCATTGTCATTGCCGTATTGACTTACACAGCCACGAGAAAAGTTGTCTTACACACACTGTTTGAATCGTCGTTTGAATCTGAAATAGACGTCAAGTCTGATGATGAATGAATGATGAATGATGGTGAGGTAAGGAACTAGTGAATATAGCTCGTCTTATCTTTTTGTTTCGAATGTTTAACTTAAGTACTTGTATTTACTTGTGTTTGGGTGCTACATAACTCGCTAATTTCTTCAAATATTTTGTTTTGCCAATATTTAGCTACTTTCACAGCATTTTTATGCATACGGCTCTCAAAGTACTGTACAGCCCAAATAAGTAAAAGGAGCAAGTCGTCGTTTCATCAGTAACACTTGGTAGTAACAGTAGAAAATTCGGAATAAAGCTCTACATACTCATGTAGCGTTAGCCTATTGTAAACCATGACTTGAGTGCGAAGATTTAGCGACGTCGTCGTATCAAGTTTAAGCCATCTTAACGCCAGATTTCTCTCTATTCAGAGCAGAAGTTGTTCCTCGCCCAAGCCTAACGAGGTGAAGGTCGAAGCTAAGGTCGATGGGCAATGAAATCCGATTTTAATTCTAATCCAATTTAAAAAATATGATGCCCAGTTTCACGAGGACGGGAACCCCGCGGGAAAAATTGTAATTGGACTGAAGTACAGTACGCTTTTCAGGGGCGCCTGTGTACAAGGGCTTTGAATGGCTTCGCTAGACGGATTGGGTATTTATTGAATCCGGATAAGTTATTTCAGAACAATCTCAGCAACAATGCCCATTTTTCACACTTTACATATGGCTTACCTACATGTTTGTGTTAGTGTATTTTTCTTCTTGCTACTCGTACGAATACCTACATCGGAGCTACGGAGCGTAGCAAACTACGCCTTTTCCTTACGCTATTTTATAAAATTGTAAAAACTAATTTCTACCATCGAAGACATTTTGACTGCCATTCAATTTAATCTTCTCTTTCCTACCAAAAAACACACCTACCTATTTTCAGATAATAGAATTACGTTCGCAACAAAAAGAAGCACCAAGTTACATTACTTTTTTAAGCGTTGCCCTTTTAACAAATTAATGTTACACGTGTTATAATATACTCTTCATAATTTTCCTCCCTAGGGCTTAGTGGTCAGACCCTCAGAAGTTGTAACCCAGTTTATTTAACCATTCCTCCGCCCATTGTTAGCGTAGGAGGATAAAATACACATTCATAAAATAACTTTGAATCATCGCAAATGTTGACACGTTCAACTTCAATTATGAAATCTAGGTTAGCTCAATTATTTGAGTCTATAGAAATGCCTGGCACAGTAAAAAGAAAAAGTCAATACGCAATTGAAGATAAAAAAGAATTATTTATTTTTACTCAGAAGTATATAGAGTGCCTAGTATCTTATTAACATCTAAACAGCATAATATACCTAGTGAAATAAAAACTACAGCATAACTACCTACTAACATACCTGAACTTTTTGGGCCCGTCAGCATTATCTTCCATCTTACAACTGCGCCAGTCTCGCTGCCCGCTTTCCGAGCGCTCGACCAATCAGAGCACTCGGCCAATCAGAGCGCACCCAAACACTGGCGGAGATTCCCGAACGACCACGAAAGTTCACGAAGGCGCACGAATGTTCACGAAGGCAATAGTCACTTGTAACGTATTTTTGTTTTGAATATTCGCTACTTGATTTCCATTTTATTTGTGTTTTAATAAAGAATTAGTTTCAAAATGTGTTAATTTTTCGAAATGTCGGAATACCTATAATACGAAAAGTATTAGGCTCGCCTTATGTTTGCTTCATGGTTATCATATCAGAATAATAAAGCAAGGAATTTATAGAAGCGAGAATCTGTTATTTTTTCCGTATTCCATTAACTTTAATTCTTTTTTATTTTAAAAAGAAATTTACATCATAAGGGTCAACAATATACTCCACTGATAAAATCGACCGAGGTTGTTGTAGTTGCTCCATCAATCAAACTTAATTTATAAGACGACAAAGTAGTACGATTTTAGTAATATACAGTAAAAAACACTCACCAAAGTTTGGAAGAAGGTGAAGGTGATATACAATCGTTAACCTTTCAGAGGTTATAAAGATCATTTGTTTTTTAAATTACGAGTAGATTCAAAAACATAACATGATAGGCAAGATAAAAACATTTGAATATCCTAAGATACTGCAAGAGAATCGTCATCGTTTCTTAAATAAAAATATTTTGTCCTGTTAAGTAATTTAACTACTATTAAATAGCTTTAAAGGTAGACTACCAAAGCTCAGACAATTTTAACACGTTTTTACTAACATGCTTTTTTTGTCTGCCTGTTTGTTAGGGTGAAACGAAACAAATAATATCCAAAAATAGAAATTCATCTGAGGTTGTCTGAATGCCGAGTATTCTATATTCGAAATAAAACGTTTGAATGAAATATATAATGGCGTAGTCGTCGATAAATTTATATCATTGAATATTTTTGAAGTAATCGTGATATTTATTTTATTATTAGAATGTAGGATTTATTGGAATTTCTAATGAAAGATGCTGTGTCTCTGTGAATAGCATCAAATGAAAGCTGTAGATATCCTCTTGAAATCAAAATGGCGCCGGGTTACAAATGCGCGCGACTTTCACACCAGCGCCACCATAATTTGTTCCACAACCCGCGCCGCTTTATGTACCTAATTTGTGACCACAGCGTAATCGGAATCAACGGGTTGGTAAAAACCAATGTTAAATGCAATCCATAATACTAATAACAGCTAAAAATTATTTAGAAAACTAGTAAAGAAGTCTCATTATCATATCAATCAATCAGCCTATTGCAGTCCACTGCTGGACGTAGGCCTCCCCAAGGGCACGCCAAAGCGCACGATCACCCGCTCATTATCATAATCAAAATGTAATTAATTTATTTGTTCCTGGTTAAAAATTCTTAAGAAGCGAATAATTGCTCGCGTTACAAGAAATGGGTGGGGCATCGTTTAAAGTCGACAACTGCCTGATGTCATTGTTATAGAGCCGCTAAAGCCCAAATGACATGGCTCGTACAACGACTGTAAGAGTGATTATTTCTTGGTAAGATGTTTTATTTATCCTACTTACTACCCTACTCAATGTCATATACACGTTTAATATTTAGTGGGCCACCTGGGAGGTTGGAAGTAGGTCGGCGTGGGCTGTCAGTAGCCACAAACGGAAGCATGTAGGCGGAGATCGGATTGGGAACTCAAACACAAACGCTCGCGATAACTGCTGCGCTACGGCGTAGCCAGTGAAGCTCGTAGCAACCTATCGTAGCAGGTGATTCAAAGCTTTGAATTTAGTCGTCATCATACATTTTGCAGCTGCGTATGAATATTAAACTCTAGATTCGAAATTATTAAATATAAACAGAGAAAGCAAAATAATGTAGGATTTATTGTGTTACCTTTAATCGATCAGTGCATAGGAAACAAAATGTTTTTATCATAGTTTCTCTTCCATCACAAATACCATTTCTAATACGACGTTCTAATGGGATAATTTGCAGTTATGAATAATCTCTATTTCAATTAGCTTGTCTGTGTACTACGAAACAAAACCTTATGTTTTTTTAATGAAGTCAAGGTGACCTAATAAAGACGTCGCGCGTGTTATAATTAAAAATTTGTGTGACAACACGTGTCCATTATTTTTTATAATTGTTTACCTACTAGTTTGTCAACGTACGTTTGATTTTCAGTATTTTTCGTGGGAATAAGAAGTTTACCGGCAATCTGTTAGTGATTGTGAGAAAAGACAAAATATATCCACAGAAACAATTTGCATTATACGAGGTGTAGCCGCAAGCAGACAACAAGGTAAAACATACTAACGAACATGGGCGTAAAGGTTAGTATAATTTTTATCCCTGTGACCCACCCCCCCTCCCCCCAAATAACCAGTGACTCCTTGAGCTGTACCACGCGAGTAAATTTTTTATGGTTGGTATATGATTTTTTTACGCCATATCTCCACCATTTTGAAAAAAGAGAAAAGAAAAATTTAATTTAAAAAATATATATGTTTATAGATGAGAAATGCTACCTGAAGCGGTACACAGATGGACAGAACGAAAGCAAACCAAGTCAACAAGATATAAGAACTTTATTCTAACAAAAGGTACAATTAGCACAAAACTGAAAAACGTTATTGGCATCTTCCGAAGATTCCAGTTGGAAGGTCGACGTGATCTTCGGAAGATGCCAATAACGTTTTTCTTTATCATTATAAAGGTGTTAACTTACGATTCCGGTCTTTGGTCGTTTTTCAACGTAATCCCCAGTCGCTACATCCTAAGTATACGAGATTTATCATTTAGATTAGCCTCGATTTAGGTATAATGTTAGCGAAATGTTGAATTTCTCCGAAATTTCCAATTACGTGAAGTAAGTTATGATTTAGGTTGTGCCTTATAAGATTTGAGAGTCAAACCTATTTTAAAAGGCGATCGGGACCAATGCTATGAATTTTACTGAAGCTTACTGAATAATTTATTTAGCGTAAACTTACGCGTAAGTTAAGGTATACTCGTAGGCATTATGACATTATGTCGTCGGACTTGGACAAATTATATGAAACTGATCACGGTTGATAACACTGTGTGACTTTTTGAATTTTTCAAATATGACTTCGAAGGCCATATTTTCCAAGCACATAAATAAATGCATTACATACTTTAATTCAATTTGTTAATTTTTAGTTAACTAATGAGTTTTGATTTTGAAAACAAGGAAAGAAAAAAGTATGCTCCAAGTGAGATCTTAAGAAAAATATTTCAACTCCAAAGCTAGCTAACAATATCAAGGACTAAAGTTCATGTTTGGCACGTTTACTACGACATAAGCTTACTTTTCTTTTTAAATATTTATTAACTAATTAAAATATAATCAGCCAGCTCTTGAATCCAGTATACAGCACAGAAGGATCACGTGACGACACGTCATCGCATATATCGACCAGTCTCACCCAGCTGGCAATGCGCCAAGTCACCTAGTCAGCTGTTCGACCCGCCAAGCCCCGGGTTGAGACTATAACACCAGTTAAATCGCTTGATTGGCCGGGTTGAGGCAGACAAAGGTTGAGAAAGAGCTGGTTCAGTTTACTAAGCTTATTGTAGATTGTGTGTCGCAGAATGTAGCGAAAAAGTAGGGAGAAGGAGAGGTGGTTTTGTGAAACTTACGAATTAGTCTGGTTTGAAATCTTCTCTTATAAACACTTTTAGATTTTTGCGGTTGTTATTATGAATAACACACATATTTACCGGATTATTACCACGATTTTGAATTAAAATAAGGTTTTTAATGAACTCACCGATATTTCATCTATGTTGCAATAGTCATGATCACGGCAGAGCAGGTGAGCTCATTAAAAAGCTTATTTTAAACCAAAATCGTGGTAACAACCCGGTTAATATGTGTGTTATCTTCTCTTATGTAATGTACTCGTAGTTAGGACAACCCTTGCCCAGGCCTGAGCGTAGACTAAAATGAGATAACCAATCTATAGAATTTATTACCTACAGGTTTACGGTTAACTTCACATTTATAAACTAATGTTATATATTTGCGGACATTTCACACATAAATAAGTCAAACTAATACTAATATTTGGTTATTCATCGTTTTCTTTCTATCTTACATTTTTTATTTACGATTTGATTTAACAATAGTAAGTCATGACTATGTTAGCAATCCCAGAGGATACTATATTGGAGATTCAAAGTTATACCTAAAATTAAATATACATTTGTTAAATAAATACAATAGATTTTATTGTTACCACTAAACATCAATCATCCTCCGCCACAAACCACTTTCCGATACCGATAGACCAAATTGTCTGTCCTATTCTACCTAACAAAGGTCAAAGGTCAAAAAAGACTTTATTAAAACTGGAAAGTGACCAACTTTATTATTCCGCCAGGATTGGATCAACAATCTAGTTTATATTGCTCAGTTTCATAACATATGCACATAGAGTATAATAACGAATATTTTCCGCTTAAGATAATCCACCAACCAATTACGCATGGCTACTTGTTTTAACAGCTGTTAATATTACTATACCACAGTTGATAAACTTAGTACTAAACCGTATTGTATAAATACCGTATTATTTATACAATCCTCAATACACCACTCTGAAACTTAAGCAAAAAATAATAATATTCAAATTATCTGAACATCCATCATCGATGTTTACATAAACATGAACCTGAATGAATCTTCATAGAAATACCTTTAATAAAAAGGAATATTTCTAAACACGAACAATTTCTCCTAGGGAATAAATTGCGTGTTCGCGCACCGCAGACTATTTTATAAGTCTTTCGTTTCAATTCAGCTCATCAAGATGGTGAGACGTGGTTAGAACGTAAATCGAGCTCTTAAATTGTATTGTTACCTATTATATAGGATTTGTACTTTAGTTCTACTATAAAGATACCGGTAGGCGAAAACTATAAAAAAATAAAACTGTCCGTTTTTTTTAAATGGGAAGTAGAGAACTAAGAATATATAAGATACAGGAAAAATATAATGAGTAGATAATTCTAAACAAGTGCAACATCTAAATTTGTACATTTAAAGCGTAATATTTTAGGAAGTGAAAGGAAAAAAACAGTTTTGTTTTATTAAATGGAAGCAGCAAAACTTTAAACAATTATGTAGCGGAAGTGAAAACAAAAATGTGAACTACAATCAAGGATTCCCAGTATAGGATACGAAAACGGACACAGGTGAACACAAATAGTACCCAAATCCGGAGTAGATATTACAACAAAAGATACTAGCATACTAAAACATTCTAAGTAAAAAAAGTCTTAAAACGCAAAATATTAACATTGAACATTCTCGTAGCTCGTTCGTAGCCGCTCGTAGCACTCGTAGATAGGTGTAGCAGTTAGCTACGAGCGGTGGCCATGCACAGAGTAATTACCTACTCCTCTCATGAGCTATGTATGGGTAGGTATGTATGTATGTATAAGTGGAGCACTCGGCCCGGAGTGCTCATTTCAGAGCACGCTTTGCTTTGAGGTTCTTTTTTTTCATCAAAGTGACCAAATTAAAAGTCAGTACGGATTTTATGTAACACGTTAACTTTCAAATACTTAGGTACTAATATATTTTAAAAATACAACATCATCATCTCATTGTAAGGTTGACGTTGACTTCACAATATCACCGGCCAGGACGGCTTAACGTGTCTTCTGAAGCAAAGAACACCTTTAACTTATTCGACAATAATTTATAAAATTTATAGAAGGTTCTTCGAAATAATCCGTTCCAAGCTTGATAAAATAAGTCACCTATATACAAGTGATTCACTTAGTTTTAGAATATATACATTATAAAAAAAAAAAATAGGTAACCTATTACTTATATTGCAACAAAAATCCTATCCTAACTAATAGTTAAGAAAAACAGCGCTGTGTTGTAGTGCCTACTTGGTGGGTAGCGCAAAATAGAACGCACGATATTGTACGTTTTTTTATATAAGTTTTTTTATTTACTGTGTTCTGGGAGTGTTCGCATCAGTTGGCTTCTCAGAGGAAATAAAAGACGATTGCGAGCGAGGCGACGCGCGTCAAATCTTTGATTGGCTTGTTCACGCGCTGGCTGGTGTGAACACTCCTTGACAGCTCAGATCGCCACTGTTGTGGTGACATCTGATTTATGTTCATTTCATTATTATTGTTTGTTTGTAACTATGTGTGTTTTGTTTTATGTGCCGTAATTGTTTCATAATAACAATAAATGTTTTCTTATTCTTATAAGAATTTGCTTGCCTTCTGCCCGCTATATTACCACTTGGATAGAAATAGCTATAAGGTACGAAACGGTAAAAATCTATTTCTATGACACCTAAGATAGATTTCAATAGCTTAAGCCGACTCGAGGCGTTATTACAAGCCCTTAAGTAGGGTTTAGAGGTATTGCTCTAAAAGGGTTTTACGAATAACAATATCAAACACAAAAGATTCCACGCCAATCCGGAAAAATACAAAAACTCCTTTCTCGAGTAACCAATCTATACAAATAAGGTCAAAATTCGTCGTATATTTTGGAGTAAACCAAAAACATGAATGATTAAAGGGAGAGATTATTATTTTATCCTTCAAAGATGATGATTATGATGACTCGATATTTAAAAAAAGAACTAGATAGGAAAGTAACATAACGGTGTGCAGATAAAACACATAAACCTATATGAGCGGAAATAACTCTACACTACAAAATCTACAACTATAAACTTAAGAACTCTATTTGAGCTCAACGATATGTGTGTAAGTTTGACCTAAGAAGATATTTTCTTGTTTTTAAGACATTATTTACACTATCTACGAAATAGACAGTTCTTACCTTTCTTAACAATCAGATGCGTTATTAAAAATTATAACATTTATAAACACGATTAAATCTTATAGCGTCAGAATAAAAGTGGTTCCGTTTATAAAAACACTCGTTATTGTTTTTTAGGAAATGGAAGAGATTGAATCAATGCTAATCTCAAAATCAAAGGAATAGCTAGCTCATTCAAAAGCATAGCTATCAATTTTAGTTTTATTTTAAGGATGCGAACGTCATGCTTTCTAGCGAAGACATAGCATCATACGAATTTCAGTCTTATAAAAAAAATAAGTTAAACTGAAACCAGCCCTGTATACCTACTCCCTAGAGCCGGCCCAATCCGTGCCTGTTGCTGGCAATCAAAAAGACCGTTGGATCGGAACGACGACGCGACGCCATTACACTAACACCAGAGCAAATAAAAGCATTTTCGTCGGGAATATTAATATCGAACTTTGGTTTACATTAGTGTATTTTACGAGAGATATTATTCTAAGTAGAGTAGAGTATTTTTTTCTAGTGGTCTGCTCCCGGTTTTGCTTTCTAAGCTTTTAGATTTTCTCTACCGCATCTCTATAATCAGTAATCACTAAGCTATTATTCTGTGGTATTTATTATTTCTAAAGTCTTTATTTACAACTACTTTGTTGTGCTGTCTTATAGTTATTTAAAAGCCGACAAGATAGCTCTTAAGTTTAGAAGAAGAATTTAAAAACTGAATCGGAGGAATTTAATAAAGCGATGAGTTACACGCGCTACGATATTTTCCATGCTACGGCGTAGCGCTCGCGTAGCCCGTAGCAGATTTTATACTGAGTGAAATATTAATGGTTTGAAACATTCCAAGTAGATATTTTGTATATGTCGGAGATTGAAGGTAGATTAATCGTAAACAAACGATTGACAGTTCGATTTCTCGTTAGATTAGCATTATTGGTAATTGAGGGTAGATTGTTCGTAAACAAACTAGTGTCACCTGTCAGTTTGAGTGGTAACGTCAGATTGACGAATGAGTTGATGTAACGATGAGTGAATGAATGAGTCAACGAAGTGAAGTCCTATAACTTGTGTGTCTGTGAGGTTGAGTGAATACTTCGAATGGACGTGTGAGTCCATGTGTGGTGATCGAATATGTGGTTTCGATGAATGCGTGTGGAATAGTGCTGGTTGTTCCTTTATTGGTTGTACAACAGTCCAGTGGTGTCTGTAACCGTAAGTAGAGTGATATTGTGTTGATAGCTAGTTCATATGATATTCGTGAAGTACTTTGTGAGTAGGTGTTGTTATCATGACCGCGGGTAGAGTAACTGTAATGTGGACGAGTTACATAGGGTCCGGGCGGGGCGGCCCGTTGTATGTTGGCCAGTGTTCAGTGTCTGTTTTCATGCCCGTGTTTCCTAGTGGCATAACTGTTGGTGCTCGGACCTACCTAAACCCCTTTTAAGGCGCTGGCTATAGCCAATGACCTTGAGCGATTGGATTTTTAGCTATGATCGCAAACTCTTTCGATAACGTCCCGCCATACATGTACGGTGAAATTGTGTAGGAACTAATAAGACCTCAAGTGCGTCAACAGAACAATTTGTCGAGATAATGAATCACCAAATCGAAAGATGGCGCTAAAAGTCATACAAATATTTATCTTCTCTTTTTGAACAAAATATTGAAAAATTAAAGCAGAATACGTATCATTATTATTTATTTATAATCTACATATATTTTAAAACAAATAATCGCACATTCACCAAAAGGGAGACCTCATAATTTCGGGTTTGATTCCAGACTTTTTTTTCATAGACTTATGAAAGTTTTAGAGGTTTATCTGTGTCGTATTGATACTACTTAGTTATTTATATTATTATTTTTATTGCAGTTCTGTTAGGAGTCCAACTATTTTCGGCACATATGTGGAAGTTTGTTATTGGCATTTAGTGTTGTAATTTTTTTTGTTCAAATTGTAAAAATTTTTGCTGTTAACTTCCCAAATAAAATAAAATAAAATAAATAAAATTTATATTAAAAATCGTAAATTTTAGGAGGTAAACCACAATTTACGTATTCAACGTATTCCCAGGAGCTCTAATTTGCCGGCAATGTTGCCAATAAGGTTTTTCGAATAAAATGTGGTATTTTGAGATGATTATCAATATAAAATATAATATTACAAGGCTGTCGGTTTTTGTCGACTGTGCTAGCCATCTCACTTGCACATTTGAAAAAGATAATGAATGATTATTTGGTTTTAACGAGATGTTAACAAAAAATTGTGGCTTGTCAAATATTTCCTCAAGGATTAGAATAGATCCTTATAAGAATCATCAAAAATTAAAGATGGCTGCCAACTTTCTTGTTTGTGGACCCATTTCGGTGAAACTTGATTTGAGACAGTATTTGACAAGAAAACAACGTTATGTTAATAATGACAAAAATCAAGATGGCAGCCAACTTTTTTATTTATGGACCGATTTCGTTTAAACTTGGTGTTTTGGCATAAAAACAACAATAGTGCAATGTTAAATTTGTCAAAAACCCAAGATGGCCACCAACTTTTTCTTTATAGACCGATTTTGGTGAAACTTAGTTTGACATACTGTTTTGGCATGAAAACAACAACTTAATGTTAAAATAGTAAAAAAACCAAGATGGCAGCCAACTTTTTTTCTTATAGACTGATTTCGGTGAAACTTGGTTTGACATATTGTTTTGGCATAAAAACAACAAAGCAATGTTTAAATTTACAAAAAATCAAGATGGCTGCCAACTTTCTTGTTTATGGAACGATTTCGGTAAAACTTGGTTTGAGTCAGTATTTAGACAAGAAAACAACAACGCAATGTAATAAATTACAAAAATCTAAGATAGCGGTGAACTTTTTTGTTGATAGACCGATTTTGGTGAAACTTGGTTTGAGACAGTATTTTAACAATAAAACAACAACGTTATATTAATAATGTAAAAAAATCAAGATGGCGGCTAACTTTTTTGTTTGTAGATCGATTTTTTTTAAACTGGGTTTAACATACTCTTTTGGCATACAAACATCAACGCAATGTTAAATTTATAACAAAAACAAGATGGCGGCCAAGTTTTTTGTTTAAAGACTGATTTCGGTAAAACTTGGTTGGTTAATCTGATTAACGATTGAAAGTTATAATTAATCATTAGTCGTTAATCCTGATTAAGCAATTAATCGTTACATAATCGGATTAACTTTTTGCCAACACTGCTTTGTTCTTTTTATAACAAAACAGTATGTCCAACCAAATTTGAAATCACACCATCAAGAAAAAGTTGGCCGCCATCTTGAATTTTGGTAATTTTTAACATTGCGTTGTTGTTTTTATGCCAAATTAGTCTGTCAAACCAAGTTTCACCGAAATCGGTTTATAAACAAAAAGTTGGCCGCCATCTTGATTTTTGTCATTTTTAACATTGCGTTTTTGTTTTCTTGTCAAAATACTGTCTCAAACCAAATTTCATCAAAATCGGTCCACAATCAAAAAAGTTGGCAGGGCAGTCATCTTAGTTTTTTGGCAATATCAACGCAATGTTAAATTTATAACAAAAACAAGATGGCAGCCAACTTTTTTGTTTAAAGACCGATTTCGGTGAAACTTGGTTGGTTTATCTGATTAACGATTGAAAGTTATAATTAATCATTAGTCGTTAATCCTGATTAAGCAATTAATCGTTACATAATCGGATTAACTTTTTGCCAACACTGCTTTGTTCTTTTTATAACAAAACAGTATGTCCAACCAAATTTGAATTCAGTCCATCAAGAAAAAGTTGCCGCCATCTTGAATTTTGGTAATTTTTAACATTGCGTTGTTGTTTTTATGCCAAATTAGTACGTCAAACCAAGTTTTACCGACATCGGTCTATAAACAAACAAGTTGGTCGCCATCTTGGTTTTTTGTCAATTTTAACATTGTGTTGTTGTTTTCTTTTCAAAATTCTGTCTCAAATCAAGTTTCAACTAAATCGGTTACAAACTATCTACATTCTAAATTTCATCCAAATCTGTTGAATGCTTTAAGCGTGAAGGCGGAACAAACATCCAAATATATTTTCACATTTATAATATTAGTGTGTTTCGAATATTGTTTACAATTGGAATATTAGAAGCAATATTCATAAAACAATAATTTAGTACACCTTTAAAAGTATCTAAAGAAAAGTATCACCCCTAATAGTAGCAAAATACCCCACACTTAGTTAAATAATAAAGCTATAAATGTTTGAATTAAAACGTTATATTTTTATCTACACGGTAATATAATTATTTAATTGATCTAAAATTTATGAATGTATACACCTCTAAAACTTTCTTAAGTCTATGTAAAAATTGTTTTAAAAAACACGGACATTATGTCTTTTTTATTTAGTTTAGTGTATATAATTTATAAACCTCTAAAACTTTCATAATTCTATGCAAAAATTGTCTTGAAAATCAAAACCGAAATAATGAGGTCTCTTTTTTGGTGCAGTATGTGCGAGTATCAGGCTCAAGTTACATTAGTTTGAATAAAATTGTCCCGAAATATTACCATTAGATAGGCTGTGATATGAAAAGTGGACTTCATCTAGTATAGGTACTAAAAATTAAAAGTGTGAATAACAGATGGTGGGATTTACTTTTTTAAAACAGTATCCGACGGACTAAGGGCTTCTACAATGTCATTATAGTTTGCTGAATCGTTCATTAGTTTGTTTTTTTTTTAAAGTTAGTTAGTTATTTTCTAAAATAGAGATAAATTCAATTCGTTGACCGAGCGAGCGAAGCGTCTCTGTTTCAGCTTGGCCAAAGCTTTAAATTAAAAAAAAAATAATAATAAAAATAAAATAAAGGGGTTGGGGTTGGGGGGAATGTTTGTGGAGAAAAAATACAAATAAATTAATGAGAATAAAAACAAAAAAAAACATACTAAAGTATATCTACACCTGGGATTGAACCCACGATAATGTGAATTTCTAGTACCACGACTTACCCAACTAGACTGTATAGATTACAAGAGCGGGATTGAAATAGCCTCACCCTTTTGATCGACCATTATTTTGAATTAGTGAAATACTCCAACGAATCAGCAAAACAAATTATAGTAGATTAGGTAGGTATTTACTTTATAACTTCCATCATTTGTTTCTGTTTTTTTTGACATCAATCTTCTATTATTTGTTTTGTTTTCCATTTTTATACAGTTCAGATTATTATTTTACATTTATTTACAGTTAAAATACTTTACAAGCAAACACAAATAATTTAAAGTATTTGAGTATTGAGTATTTTAGGTAAAAACAAATACTTCTATGTACAAATTTGTATATTTTACGATATATTTACAAAAAATTGTTTCCCGCTTTAGTCTATATAAACGAACGGAGCGCAGAACGCAGAGCGACATAGGTCCGTCTAGCAGCGCGCCTCAGCGATCACTGTCGGTCTCGGTACAAGTAAGAGAGATGCAAATAATGGTGTGAGCGCGCGCCGCTGAATACAAGTTGTGAAATACAACGAAACGAAATTGTGTAAAAACTAAGTACTTAAATAAAAATCGGAAACAACAGCCAAATGGAGAAACGCATTATGAATTTATTTTAATAACTTTTACTAAAAACACTTCACATAATAGTCGTATCGACTAAAGAATGATGGCCGTTGAGAGCTGAGTTTGGACTCATTTTCTATCGAGAAAAGTTTACGAAATCGTGTTTTGGAAACAACAAACTTGTAGGAAACATGCTCAATAATAATATATTTTAATTCTGGCGTGATCTGTTGTATACTTTTTGCCAGCGGCAACCGAATATGATGCGCATTTAGCTCATTCCAGCGCCTTAAGGTGTGATCGGTCCCGATCGCTCATGACAACGACTATGGTTAGATAGTGTTGCTGTTTAGAAAGGTTCTGTCTTGAAATCTTAGTATGTAACGCCCATGTGTATTGTGTATAGCTTTCCTGACAAACGTATTGAGTAATCACGTGTCGCATTGTTAGTTTACCTATTGTGATACTTAATCATCGATCTTAATGGTGTGTCTTTTCTTTTTTTTATTCTTATTTCCCGACATATATATAAAATTGAAAAATATATAAATTGCTCTTTAAAAGAAAAAGTAAATCGATCAGCTTGCGCGTGATTTTTCATGTTGGCCACATCATCATGATCAGAAGTGTTTTCAGCGCCATAACACGATAAAAATGTTTAAAAGAATCCTTGAAACGTTGTACCTAAGCTTTTAGTTAGCTCAATAAGTGTTTTCGCCGTTTGAGCTTAACATATTAATTTCATTACATTGTAAGAAGATGACTCGCACTTTTCAGTAATAAATACGTAACTACTTTAGTGTTTTAATATTTTACTGTGGCGTGAATAGCCAAAGGTTAAAAGTCAAAGACTACTTTATACTGAATACATTATAAACCGAGAAAAAGATCGCTTACATTATGTTAATGGAAAGTTACTTAATTTTCCTTTGAAATGTTACAAATTTGTCGTTAAGGGATAATGCTGCCTTGATCTAAAAAAAATGAAGACCGAATCTGAGTAATTGATATAAGTGAAGATAATACTGTTTTAAAATACCAATGGCAAAAAAGTGCACCACAACCGTATTTGCGATTAAAAATTACGCGACTCTTTAATAAAATAGCCCTATCCTTCTTACCAAAGTAAGTATCGTAGCTACAGAGAAATCGTTTTCGAACAGACCGAAAATCCGAGGAACATAAGAATGTAGAACTGCCGGAACTCAAAACTAATGGACTTTAATCAAACGAAAGGATTAGTATATTTTACGCACGAAAATAATGCTGCCGTACCAGCTGTACCATTGATGGTACAACTGGGACTCGCGCCGATAGTTGTTGGATACACGCCGGATCTGTGGTCCTACTTTAACAGAGCATCAAATATATATATATATATATATATATATATATTCATATATAATTACAATAAGACTAAGTTCCAAGCTAACCTATTATCTTATAATACCTATAGGGATAATAGTAATTTGTTACTCAAGCGAAGCCCGAAACACTGGTTTCCTTGGCTATGAACATGTAATTGGTTTCAGTGGCTATGAACATGTAATGCACATAGCAATGGCATGCATAACATGGCTGTTAAGACATAGTTTTTAGAACCCTCTCCTAATCCTTAAATAAAAGCGAAAACGGCGATTGGCGGGCTACACATAATTGAATTTTCATCGCAGGTGGGCTTCCTTAAAATATTTTCCTTTACCGTACGAACCAACGTACATATGAATTCGAAATACGGAAACAAATCGTCTTCGAAACGCAACCTCAAATGGAAGCGACGCTCAAATTATGGTTAATCACGAAGCGAACAGCGAAAACAATAATTATGTAACGTGCCGACTCACGAGTATTCCAGTGTCATGTGTGGACCGGTCGCGAGCGCGATACGTCTGGTCGCGGCGAACGCTGCGGCGCAACTGGAGAGCTGAAGCAAGCAGTTTCCACCGAACGACTGGCTCTTCTACACAATAGGTCAGACTTAGCTGCAATTAAGACTAACTGTCCGATCTTGGTCCAACTCAACGGATTCGATTGGTGTGTAGGCATGTCGTACGACTTTGTTATTATTCCAAAGCTTCCGCCGCCTTCGGTCGGGGTCGATCATTTGGACGAGTTGATCAGAAAGTTTTATTTTACCATTATTTATTAGATGCTGTCTGTCTGCTATTTCTTTATGTTCACCAATCTTGTTAAGTATCAATGCAGATAACTCGGAGGTTAACGAAACGAATGACTATCGAAGATAAGTCTGATAACTAATCGAACAAAGTTGTGGGCGGACAAAACGCTTTGTACTATACTCGTAGGTCTTTTACCACTAAACTTTTTAGGTCCTTTATACTATGTCTAATATGGTTCATATTAGACAGACTTTTACCGCCTGTCATACAAGATTTGGGACTAGTTAAAGGTGACGATTACCCGTACCTTATAAAAGCTAACATAAACGTGCTGATGATTCTTATTGTCCTCTTTTAGTCAAAACTAACCAGCTTTTACCAAGATTATAAATAACCATCCAGCAGACACAAGCCCATTGTGTAGAGGTGCGTCAGTAGATCTGCCCCCTCCCCGCTGGCTATTGGTCGTACCCCCCGCCTCGCCCCGCTAAACATTGGCGCCCAGTAAGGGACTGATTTCTACCGCTCGGCTTTGAATGAAACAGTTTTTTAATACCTGTAGATTATTCAGTTGAGATATGAATAAAATGAATTGTTTTATCCTTTCTATGTAAGATAAAGTAGATAATAGAGATGTATATTTAAGATAAATAACCTGCTTGTTGTAGCTCGGTTACTCTATTTCTTACCCGTCTACACGAAGCACATGAAACTTGATTTTTAAATTTAAACTAAGCTCGAGGCATTTTATAAACTGTTTTGTGTAACATTTATAAAGCATTCACTTTCTGGAGTCATTCAATATACTTTGCTCATAATAGATTCTAGAAGCTACGAAGAATCCTAAGTTTAGTTGAAGTAATTTTTTTATTATAGTAAATTTAAAACTTGATACCTACTAATTTCATTACGTACTATAAATTAAAGAGGGCATGACAAAAGAAAAAGTAATAATAAAATTAAACTTTATTTCATATGATAAAATCAAATATAAGTCATAAGAGTTCCCTTATTATAAAATAAAATTACCTTCATAAATAAATAAATTCTAAATCACTCAATTTTACAAATCAATTTTTTTTAATTCCTCCAAAAGTAAACATAATCAGGAACAATTTGGTTTACTTTGGTTAGATCCCTAAATATCACAATGAGTTTTCAAATATCACAATTTTCTTAAATATTTTGACAGTATTTCTTTAGTATAAATGTCTCGATATTCGAGAAGGTACCTACTGCAAGTAAAACTAAATTGTACTCTGACATACTTCAAATTATTGCAATTATTAATGTTCATAAAATATATCGTAACTAATTTATCATAAAAATATTATAAAATAAAATTTATTCGTGCGTGCGTGCATTGTCAACAATATGCAGTTATTTACACTTTTAGCAGGAAAAAGTGTAGGTTTGTTATTTGTTTAGTTAAATTTGTACAAAATTATTGTATTATTGTGCGTGCGTGAAATGCAACTTATTTCATAATATTTTGTGCAATCTAAATGCATTTTTCTAAATATTCGAAATCTATGTACTAACCAATAAACCGTTCTCTTATAGAGACCATTGAGAACTGAAACAAAACATAAAAATAAATTAAAAATATAATCAACATAAAGTATTCGTAAAATCAGGGGATAAAAAAACAAGGTCTAGGTCCAATTAATTCAATTATATTAATTACTATCTGACAAGAAAACAAAATTGAATTAAGGATTTAAAATAACAAATAGCTACCATGCTTATGTATCTGCATAGTCGTATTAACACAAAAACATCAAATGTTTATCAAAACTGTTCATTGTAGAATAGTCAAAAATCCAAGATGGCGGCCAACTTTTTTGTTTATGGACCGATTTCGGTGAAACTTCGTTTGACATACTGTGTTGGCAAAAAAACAACAATGCAGGTGTACAATTGTCAAAAATCCAGGATGGCGGGCAACATTTTTGTTAATGGACCGATTTCGGTGAAACTCGGTTAGACATACTGTTTTGGCATAAAAACAACAATGCAGTTGTAAAATTGTCAAAAATCCAAGATAGCGGTCAACTTTTTTAATATTCACGCAAACGCGTTTTTATGCCAAAATGATATGTCAAACCAAGTTTCACCGAAATTAGTACATAAACAAAAAACTTGGCCGCCATCTTGGATTTTTGACATTTTTAACAATGCACTGTTGTTTTTATGCCAAAACAGTATATCAAACCAAGTTTCACCGAAATCTGTCAGTGATTAATAAATTTCGTCACTTCACTTCCCTCCGGCTTTTGTGGTGTTTGTTTTGCGTTGCTGAAGTACGTTCTGCTATGAGCTACTCGTGTTATTTCTTGTTAAAGTTGTTACAATGCCGGTTTGATTACTTTCAGAACGCATCCATTACAGAAAACAAGTAATATAATAATTCATTAATAAGACCTACCTGAGCCTATCTACTCTTAATATTTTGAACTTGTGCTAAAATGTTTACTGTCGCTGCTTCTTTTTTCCAATGATATATGAAATGGGGTATAGTGTTATTTCTAAAAGACCTAGCGTTCTGTTCTGTAGACATATAAGGAAGAAGGTAGTTTGTACAAACCTCGTCTTTACAACTTCTTTTGTTGGCGACTTATTGCTTGTATAACAAAATAACGCAAAACCGTTTGAGTGGTTGTTCAGCTTTTAAAACTGAACATTAATTTTTATTGACATCAAGAAAATTCTAGGATCGCATAAACTAATTTTGGATTTCGTACAAACTAATTATTCAACTGAATCAATGGGGGATTTTCCGACAGCCAATAAAAAAAAAATAGTTCATTAAACTTCGATAGATGGCGTTGACGATTCGTGGATCCGAAGAAATCCGGCGAGTTACCCAGGGCCATAAAATAATTTAAAAAAAAACCACGAAGTACACCTGGCGCCATCTATCGTCTTAATTAGAACTATTATTTTTTTAAAGAGCTATCAGAAAATCCCCCATTAATGTGAAAATACTTATTTTTTTATTAATTTTGAACTAAGCTAAGGCCAGTACTGACCAGGGTTCAGTGTTCCTCCCGTAGCGCCTTGCGTTGCGGTACACGTGTCCCCCCTGGGAGACATTCGAAAAATGATTTGTAAAAATCTTAATTCGAATAAAAAATTTTGACTTTTTTTTTTTTGACATCTTGTCGCCTATAGGATAACTAAGCTAAGGCCAGTACTAACCTGGGTTTAGCGTTCCTCCCGTAGCGCCTTGCGTTGCGGTACACGTGTCCCCCCTGGGAGACATTGTAGACATCTTGTCGCCTATAGGATACCTAAGCTAAGGCCAGTACTAACCTGGGTTTAGCGTTCCTCCCGTAGCGCCTTGCGTTGCAGTACACGTGTCCCCCCTGGGAGACATTGTAGACATCTTGTCGCCTATAGGATACCTAAGCTAAGGCCAGTACTAACCTGGGTTTAGCATTCCTCCCGTAGCGCCTTGCGTTGCGGTACACGTGTCCTCCCTGGGAGACATTGTAGACATCTTGTCGCCTATAGGATACCTAAGCTAAGGCCAGTACTAACCTGGGTTTAGCGTTCCTCCCGTAGCGCCTTGCGTTGCGGTACACGTGTCCCCCCTGGGAGACGAGCGTGCCGCGCGAGCTAGCAGGGCTGATGGCCGTATGCAGTGATATAGGGGAGCCCGACGAGCCTGAGAGGCGACGCAGGCCCAGGTCCATTAGGTCCTCGTTTGTGGGGGTTTTTTCGCCTTTTGTAATAAAAAAAATATATTTTTGTGATACGCAAATACTTTAGACTAGACTATCTAGACACGGTAGTGTGTCTGCCAAGCAGTGTGTTATATTACACGAACCATTTCGAACCACTATCATTCATTCATCTCAGCCGGAAGACGTCCATTGCTGAACATAGGCCATAGGTTTCCACCGTGAACGTCCTGCGCTACGCTACGTGAACGTCATCCACCGGTGCCCAGCAATATTCACCAAGTCATCTGTCCACCTTGTGGGAGGCCGTCCAACACTACGCCTTTCGGCCCGCGGTCGCCATCCGAGAACCTTTCTTCCCCATCGGTTATAGTTCGTCGAGCTATATGGCCTGCCTATTGCAACTTCAACTTACTTATCCTGACAGCTATTTTCTTTGGTCTTTCTACGTATCTCCTCATTTCTGATTCGATCACGTAGTGAGACTTTTTATAGCTTTCTCCATCGCACGCTGAGCGACCTTGAGCTTGTTCATGAGACCAATAATAGAACCACTATCAATCAACCCCCCCAAAAAACTTAAAATCTATACTCTGTACTCATGTCTATCAAAACTGCTCTAATTAATTACCTAAAATTTCATGAATGTAGCTCTTGCCGTTCCCGAGATATTAATATCCGAAATTAGCTATTTTCATCACTTCCTCACTCATCAAAAATTTAGACTACTTTCAGGTGGCCTAGGAATTTTAGTCATCATCATCATCATTGACAACCGACCTTACAAACCCTTGTGTCAGTGTTATAGAGCCGCCAAAGGCCGCTGACTTGGCTCGTGTAACGACTAGATAGTAGTCGGGACCAACGGCTTAACGTGCCTTCCGAAGCTCAGAATCATCTTTCGTTTCGGACAATCGGGATTCAGCTTGCAATGTCCTAAACAAATTGGGGGATTTGAAAGTCTCACAAAGAGATTTTTGCTTAACGGTGTCCCCACCGTGAATCGAACCCGGAAACTCCGTAATGGGCGTCGAAATCTCGAACACTCGGCCACGGAGACTGTTCTTCTGAATTTTAGTGTTAGTTTGGGACAAATCTTGCATCTGATTTTGTCCCACTTCCTCCCAACTTACGACTTTGAAATTTAGCGTGCTTGTTTAACTCTCATTACAATACACGGAAATGATAAATAATTACATGATGATGGAGCCTAGATTGTTTCCATACATACGAAGGAACGCCTCGACGGTAATTAGCACGGACACGAAACTTTGCATATACAGCTTGTCAAAAAAGTCGTGAAATTAATAAGGGCGCCATCACCTTTGCAGTGTTGCCATTTTATATGATGCAATCCTGCTCTGACTTATGGATATTTCTGAAAGGTAAGATTAGTTCCGATTCAAGACTTTATAGATAAACTGTACATTCCATTTTGATAGACTAAATAAAACTAAATCGATGCTACTGACCGTTGAGTTCCCATATGAGAAGACAATACTGGCTATCAGGTATTTTTTAATGATTTTAGTGTATTGTCATCGGAACTGAGCATGCTAAATTTCTAAGTGGTAAATTGAGAGGAAGTGGTTCAAAATTCAGTTACAAGATTTCACTTGAACATACATACATACAAACATTGCAAGTTAAATAAAAGCTTGTAAAAATAGGGTAAAAGCCAGATAGTTGCCCCACTTTTTGAAATCACTTTATATCTCTTAGTACAAGGAGCAAAATATTTTATTTGTAATACTGGCCGGTAAAATACCGGCTACAAATTTATGAAACATAAAAATAATAATAATATCTTTAATATTTCCAGAGTATTAGATTTTTGCGGACCTCAATTTTTCGGGACATCGATCCCATTCCATATAAATTACGTATAGGATAGATGCCCCGCTGAGAAACAAGGCATCTATCCCGCAAAAACTTTGATCGCATTTTGCTTTCCCATGCAATCGCACAGAGACATGAGACACGGTCAACTAAGTGATAGTTAGAAAACCTTTCGATAGATTAAAAAATGCATGTGATTCTTCTGCGAAACTATACCCTGTCCCAGATAGGATTAAAAAGAAGTAAAAAACGAGTAAAAAGGTTAGTTTACGTTCTCACTTCGCGTAGTACGCATTTTTAATATTCACGCAAAGTGTGTCCTAAAAAGACCTAAGAAGACAGCGGTCACAAACATTAGTAGGTACTGAACGCACAATTTTTAACAGATTTCGAACGCACCCTTAACGTACTGTCTCAGTTCTTGCAACTGCGGTATTGACAAGTTAGAACGAGATAGCAACAAGTTAACATGCCTTCTGATAGCGGCCCTGTTTTTTTCATTGAAACAATAATATAAATTAACACAAAACCCTAAGCCCTAAGACCTACGAGCCTATCTACTCATAATATTTTGAACTTGTGCTAAAATGTTTACTGTCACTGCTTTTTCTTCCAATGTTATATGAAATGGAGTATAGAGTAATCACAAACGGGGTAACTATACCCTCGGGGCATCTATCCGGGTTTTACCCTAAAGGTATAGACTTTATTGTTTGTTATTTGTATATCCTTACCATCTAGACTCCCAATAGGCGTCCTTCGTTCAGCCAGGTCCGGGCTGCTTCCCCAAGGACTTAGCGCGCCCAAGGGACTGGACAGACCCGCCGTTACTAACGTGTCGTCTTCATCGTCCGATTCTTGAACAAGTTAGTCCAATATCAACGTTTAGATAGTACAAGAACGGTGAGTTTGTTCAACAACACTCAATTGGGAATATGCATAAAAAAATATTAGTTTTTTTCATAGTTCATCTGAAAGTATACAAGAATAGAATACTGACTGAGTCAAAACAGAATCGAAATTGATGGAAAAACAAACTAGATACAACATTATTAAACAAATATATGTATCTGTCCCTTCTTACGAAAACAAAATTTTCTATGGTGGATATGACGTCGCATGTCACGTCGCACCTCTCTGTCTAACCATCAACTTTGAAGCCTTATAACTTTGTTTCTGAGCAAGATATTTGAAAAAATATTTTTTTATGTGTTTATCTGGAACTAGAAATATTTCGACTAATGAATTTAAAAAAAATGTGCATATTCCCTATTAGTACAACATACGCGAAAATATTACTACTTAGTAAGTAGCTTTCTTTAAGAACAACATCGTTCTTGTAATAGTGTGCAAAATATTAAGTTAAACCATATTATTCAGTCAAAAGAAGAACATTAACTGCAACAATAAGTTAGTTGGTTTTGTTGTTGTACAGAAGCATTCAGTTAGTAGGTAACATACAGCAACAATTAGTACAACATTCAAATATTCAATGTTTTATAAAGCTAGATATTCCCTTTTTAGAGTTAATTAGAAACATATTTTTTTTATCTTTGAAACTTATTAGGAATAAGTTAAAAAAAATTTAAAAATAATAGATTTTTAAACTAACCTTCATACACATCGAAGAAATTCTCCTGGGATTCGTTTATCGACGACGATTTTTTCTTTCTTTTACTCTGTAAAAGACATACTATTTAGTAAAAGTTAATTAATAAAAATCACATAGCACAGGTGTATATTTTACTAATATACATGTTTATTCATAACAGCGCCATCTCTGGCCTTTACTTTGTAGTATTGTATTAAGAAGACAGTAACGCCATCTAACCGAAACAGTCCTTATTGAGTGTCCCTTTTATCCTTTGCTAATCAATAGAACTATCAATTTTTGTCTTATATCAGAGGTGGCGCTGTTCCTAAGTTGCCTTTTCTCTTTTTGAACGACGCAATACACCGTGAAATTTACATCGTTTTGTTCCCGCCGTGTACAGTGTAGTGATAGTACCCGTCAAACTGAACAACTTTTCACGAAAAAAAATTTCCTGCGACAAAAAATTTTTGGTTTCTCCATACAAAGTGTGACATTTTGTATGGAGAGACCAAAAATTTTTTTTTTCGTGAAAAGTTGTTCAGTTTGACGGGTACTATCACTACACTGTATAACACACGTAAATCGGATAATCGCCTTTTTATTTCCCAAATTAACCGCCTCAAATACGAAATGACAGGTTTTTATTTGTCTGATGCCTCCGCGTAAGTACCTTAGTTAGTTCTTCAGCCACGGACATTTCTAGTGCGTGGTGCGTCCGCGCCAAAGCCGCTAACGCTTCTTCTAGCACCCTGTTGCGCTCTATCTGTTACCAAAACACGTAAAGATAACGTAAAAAATCAACATCAACATCAACGGCCCGTTACAGTCCACTGCTGGACTATGAGCCTCCTCCACTTAAGTGAAAAAATGGTAAAAGAAAAAAATTAAATAAAGTAAGACTCTACTGTTTTTTTTAAATCAATTCCGTAGCTAGCTAATATTACCAAGGATAAAAATTTTGTCCATGGTTGGCACGTTCATTACAATGTGTGCGCTCACTGTACATCATTAAAATTACTCAATAGGGGATCGGACTTCTTTTTTTTTTATTTTATAAATCCAAACTTCTTAGTTTCTGCTATCGAACACTAAAATAATTTTTGCTCTATCTTTAAAATTGACCGAGTTATAAAGGTATGAAATTCAAGATTAGACAGAGAGGCACATACCCACTTGTGACGTCATTTGTTAGTAACGCCATATAATCTCCATACAAAAAATCGTTTTTGAAAGAGACTGACATATTGAAACTTTAAAAAATCACTGTAAATTCGTTTTTCATCCGATTTTGTTTTTTTCTTCGCGAATCGTCTGCAACTAATCTATATTTTAAAAATAATTCATAAAATATTGTAAATTTAGGAACAGTCCGATCCCCAATTCAGTGGCGTGCCTAGGGTCTAATAGTAGGGCATGCCGATGATATATTTTCGAAGGAATGAATAATACTACTGAATGAATAACATCATTTTGAATTTTGTTAGATAAATAACTTGGCCCCGGTTTGCCGCTATTTTGGTATTGCATATGTTTTTCCAAGACGAGATCGTATTTCGAAAGCAAAGATACTAATTCTAAGAAATTTCCTTTATTTAATTAAGTTATGGTCTCATCATGCCCTCTGAAAGGCAGTTCTTGTTGTGCTAAATGACAAACAATATCTACTAATCTCTGAAAAACACTACGATTGTGGTCGACGCGCGAGTTATGTTTTGAGATTTCGTCAGATAGGTAACTGACGAGAGATAAAGAAGCTTCTATACGCTGTTTACCAAAATTACAAAAAGAAATAACAGTGTTCATGTGTTTTGTGAGTTTTGGTGCCTTTTTATGGCATTAGATATGTTATCGTCATAACTAAACGTATTCCATGCATTTTTCTCGTTGGAAAAGAATATGCAACACCAACAATATAACTTATTGGAATGCGAGCATCCAGCTACCCAATGAGTTTTGTACACAGATCAATTAAATTGTCTTTTATGAGACTTACTTGACTGAGAAATCAACAAATCTGGTGTTGGTTTTGGCGAAGAAATAAGCTGCTCTTTATCGGGTAAGGTCAATGACTTTACCTTTCCCCCGCTTGTTAAACTTTGCACACACTTCAAATCACTACACGGAACAATATCACCCAGATCTACACTCATTTTAAACGCAAATCCTACACAAAACTAAATTTTTTAACAATAAAATAGAAATTGCACCAATTATCAAACAACAACTGTCAACAACAGAAGAATGCAACGTAACCGTCCCGAACATAGCTTCGCATCATTACTCAATTTACTACTACATTCAAATGCGGAAGCCTGGTTTCATGCGCAAGCCTGGCTTAATTTTTCCCAAAATCTAGTACTATTTTCAATATTGTTAAAAAAAGTTCATAACACAACGACGTCACAGATCTCCATAAGATTGCGTAAGAGTAAAAGAGACGCAAAAGCATGCCCCATAAAAGCCCACGGGTCGGAGTGAGATGGCGGCGCGGCGGTCCGAGCTACCGAGCAATCCCGAGACGCGTTTCGTGTCGACACGAACGCGACTCGTTGGGTTGTAGTGTGTGTCGCCTGGAATAGGGTTAAATGTTAGCGAGCGAGCGCGCGATTGATTCTGCAAGTTTCGAATGAAAACTGGCGCGAAAATTTAATTGTTTTTTTGGACTTTCGTTCGATATCCGCATTATTACGTTAGGGCATGCCGGGCTTTTTGGCTTGTATGGTGGTCACGCTACTGCCCCTATTACAGTACATTACTGCCACGGTTGCAAAATTTGTTATTGTATTATTGTGTGAGTCCAGCAAAAGTTCTTGCGGCCGAGGCTCGTATATAGTGCTTTTCTCTGAAATATGCAAGAAAATTATAATATATTAAAATAAATGTGGAACCTTGGATTTAGATGTTTACTTGTATCATACTAAACTTATTATAATATAACTTTGTTTCAGAGCAAGATATTTGAAAAATTATATTTGTGTTCAAAACATGAAATATTTCGACTAATTAAAAATAAACGTGCATATTCCCTATTGCGTGAAATTGAAATTGCTTTATTGTGGAGCATAGGTAATAAGATGGTGTACATTTATACAAATTCTTAAAATTAATTTCCTCTATGTCCCGCCGCATGGGCATACAATATTTAAATGTCATAAAATAAAAGTATAATTCATAAAACCAAAATTTATTGGTCCAAACTTACTTATAATTTAAATATTCGTTCAAACTATAGTAACACTTATTTACTAGCAAATTATATAAACTATTTTTAAAAACTTGTAGACTTCCACATTCGCGCATTGATCTAGGCAGCTTATTATAAATTTGGGGAATTCGGCAAAATACACTTTTGTGCATCAATGCTGTATTATATTTAGCTATCACTAATCTATCTGTAAGTCTTTCTCTAGGATTAAATTGAAACAGGTTGCTCTGCTAGCCTACCTCTCTCTGCAGCCGCGCGCTGTCGGCGTCCCGCGCTTGCGCGACCAGAGCGGCGGCGTGGCGCAGTGACGTCAGCGCGTCCTGCCCCGTCCCACACGCGTGTTGTAAGGTCTGGTTGCTCTGCTAGCCTACCTCTCTCTGCAGCCGCGCGCTGTCGGCGTCCCGCGCTTGCGCGACCAGAGCGGCGGCGTGGCGCAGTGACGTCAGCGCGTCCTGCCCCGTCCCACACGCGTGTTGTAAGGTCTGGTTGCTCTGCTAGCCTACCTCTCTCTGCAGCCGCGCGCTGTCGGCGTCCCGCGCTTGCGCGACCAGAGCGGCGGCGTGGCGCAGTGACGTCAGCGCGTCCTGCCCCGTCCCACACGCGTGTTGTAAGGTCTGGTTGCTCTGCTAGCCTACCTCTCTCTGCAGCCGCGCGCTGTCGGCGTCCCGCGCTTGCGCGACCAGAGCGGCGGCGTGGCGCAGTGACGTCAGCGCGTCCTGCCCCGTCCCACACGCGTGTTGTAAGGTCTGGTTGCTCTGCTAGCCTACCTCTCTCTGCAGCCGCGCGCTGTCGGCGTCCCGCGCTTGCGCGACCAGAGCGGCGGCGTGGCGCAGTGACGTCAGCGCGTCCTGCCCCGTCCCACACGCGTGTTGTAAGGTCTGGTTGCTCTGCTAGCCTACCTCTCTCTGCAGCCGCGCGCTGTCGGCGTCCCGCGCTTGCGCGACCAGAGCGGCGGCGTGGCGCAGTGACGTCAGCGCGTCCTGCCCCGTCCCACACGCGTGTTGTAAGGTCTGGTTGCTCTGCTAGCCTACCTCTCTCTGCAGCCGCGCGCTGTCGGCGTCCCGCGCTTGCGCGACCAGAGCGGCGGCGTGGCGCAGTGACGTCAGCGCGTCCTGCCCCGTCCCACACGCGTGTTGTAAGGTCTGGTTGCTCTGCTAGCCTACCTCTCTCTGCAGCCGCACGCTGTCGGCGTCCCGCGCTTGCGCGACCAGAGCGGCGGCGTGGCGCAGTGACGTCAGCGCGTCCTGCCCCGTCCCACACGCGTGTTGTAAGGTCTGGTTGCTCTGCTAGCCTACCTCTCTCTGCAGCCGCGCGCTGTCGGCGTCCCGCGCTTGCGCGACCAGAGCGGCGGCGTGGCGCAGTGACGTCAGCGCGTCCTGCCCCGTCCCACACGCGTGTTGTAAGGTCTGGTTGCTCTGCTAGCCTACCTCTCTCTGCAGCCGCGCGCTGTCGGCGTCCCGCGCTTGCGCGACCAGAGCGGCGGCGTGGCGCAGTGACGTCAGCGCGTCCTGCCCCGTCCCACACGCGTGTTGTAAGGTCTGGTTGCTCTGCTAGCCTACCTCTCTCTGCAGCCGCGCGCTGTCGGCGTCCCGCGCTTGCGCGACCAGAGCGGCGGCGTGGCGCAGTGACGTCAGCGCGTCCTGCCCCGTCCCACACGCGTGTTGTAAGGTCTGGTTGCTCTGCTAGCCTACCTCTCTCTGCAGCCGCGCCCTGTCGGCGTCCCGCGCTTGCGCGACCAGAGCGGCGGCGTGGCGCAGTGACGTCAGCGCGTCCTGCCCCGTCCCACACGCGTGTTGTAAGGTCTGGTTGCTCTGCTAGCCTACCTCTCTCTGCAGCCGCGCGCTGTCGGCGTCCCGCGCTTGCGCGACCAGAGCGGCGGCGTGGCGCAGTGACGTCAGCGCGTCCTGCCCCGTCCCACACGCGTGTTGTAAGGTCTGGTTGCTCTGCTAGCCTACCTCTCTCTGCAGCCGCGCGCTGTCGGCGTCCCGCGCTTGCGCGACCAGAGCGGCGGCGTGGCGCAGTGACGTCAGCGCGTCCTGCCCCGTCCCACACGCGTGTTGTAAGGTCTGGTTGCTCTACTAGCCTACCTCTCTCTGCAGCCGCGCGCTGTCGGCGTCCCGCGCTTGCGCGACCAGAGCGGCGGCGTGGCGCAGTGACGTCAGCGCGTCCTGCCCCGTCCCACACGCGTGTTGTAAGGTTTGGTTGCTCTGCTAGCCTACCTCTCTCTGCAGCCGCGCGCTGTCGGCGTCCCGCGCTTGCGCGACCAGAGCGGCGGCGTGGCGCAGTGACGTCAGCGCGTCCTGCCCCGTCCCACACGCGTGTTGTAAGGTCTGGTTGCTCTGCTAGCCTACCTCTCTCTGCAGCCACGCGCTGTCGGCGTCCCGCGCTTGCGCGACCAGAGCGGCGGCGTGGCGCAGTGACGTCAGCGCGTCCTGCCCCGTCCCACACGCGTGTTGTAAGGTCTGGTTGCTCTGCTAGCCTACCTCTCTCTGCAGCCGCGCGCTGTCGGCGTCCCGCGCTTGCGCGACCAGAGCGGCGGCGTGGCGCAGTGACGTCAGCGCGTCCTGCCCCGTCCCACACGCGTGTTGTAAGGTCTGGTTGCTCTGCTAGCCTACCTCTCTCTGCAGCCACGCGCTGTCGGCGTCCCGCGCTTGCGCGACCAGAGCGGCGGCGTGGCGCAGTGACGTCAGCGCGTCCTGCCCCGTCCCACACGCGTGTTGTAAGGTCTGGTTGCTCTGCTAGCCTACCTCTCTCTGCAGCCGCGCGCTGTCGGCGTCCCGCGCTTGCGCGACCAGAGCGGCGGCGTGGCGCAGTGACGTCAGCGCGTCCTGCCCCGTCCCACACGCGTGTTGTAAGGTCTGGTTGCTCTGCTAGCCTACCTCTCTCTGCAGCCGCGCGCTGTCGGCGTCCCGCGCTTGCGCGACCAGAGCGGCGGCGTGGCGCAGTGACGTCAGCGCGTCCTGCCCCGTCCCACACGCGTGTTGTAAGGTCTGGTTGCTCTGCTAGCCTACCTCTCTCTGCAGCCGCGCGCTGTCGGCATCCCGCGCTTGCGCGACCAGAGCGGCGGCGTGGCGCAGTGACGTCAGCGCGTCCTGCCCCGTCCCACACGCGTGTTGTAAGGTCTGGTTGCTCTGCTAGCCTACCTCTCTCTGCAGCCGCGCGCTGTCGGCGTCCCGCGCTTGCGCGACCAGAGCGGCGGCGTGGCGCAGTGACGTCAGCGCGTCCTGCCCCGTCCCACACGCGTGTTGTAAGGTCTGGTTGCTCTGCTAGCCTACCTCTCTCTGCAGCCGCGCGCTGTCGGCGTCCCGCGCTTGCGCGACCAGAGCGGCGGCGTGGCGCAGTGACGTCAGCGCGTCCTGCCCCGTCCCACACGCGTGTTGTAAGGTCTGGTTGCTCTGCTAGCCTACCTCTCTCTGCAGCCGCGCGCTGTCGGCGTCCCGCGCTTGCGCGACCAGAGCGGCGGCGTGGCGCAGTGACGTCAGCGCGTCCTGCCCCGTCCCACACGCGTGTTGTAAGGTCTGGTTGCTCTGCTAGCCTACCTCTCTCTGCAGCCGCGCGCTGTCGGCGTCCCGCGCTTGCGCGACCAGAGCGGCGGCGTGGCGCAGTGACGTCAGCGCGTCCTGCCCCGTCCCACACGCGTGTTGTTAGGTTTGGTTGCTCTGCTAGCCTACCTCTCTCTGCAGCCGCGCGCTGTCGGCGTCCCGCGCTTGCGCGACCAGAGCGGCGGCGTGGCGCAGTGACGTCAGCGCGTCCTGCCCCGTCCCACACGCGTGTTGTAAGGTCTGGTTGCTCTGCTAGCCTACCTCTCTCTGCAGCCGCGCGCTGTCGGCGTCCCGCGCTTGCGCGACCAGAGCGGCGGCGTGGCGCAGTGACGTCAGCGCGTCCTGCCCCGTCCCACACGCGTGTTGTTAGGTTTGGTTGCTCTGCTAGCCTACCTCTCTCTGCAGCCGCGCGCTGTCGGCGTCCCGCGCTTGCGCGACCAGAGCGGCGGCGTGGCGCAGTGACGTCAGCGCGTCCTGCCCCGTCCCACACGCGTGTTGTAAGGTCTGGTTGCTCTGCTAGCCTACCTCTCTCTGCAGCCGCGCGCTGTCGGCGTCCCGCGCTTGCGCGACCAGAGCGGCGGCGTGGCGCAGTGACGTCAGCGCGTCCTGCCCCGTCCCACACGCGTGTTGTAAGGTCTGGTTGCTCTGCTAGCCTACCTCTCTCTGCAGCCGCGCGCTGTCGGCGTCCCGCGCTTGCGCGACCAGAGCGGCGGCGTGGCGCAGTGACGTCAGCGCGTCCTGCCCCGTCCCACACGCGTGTTGTAAGGTCTGGTTGCTCTGCTAGCCTACCTCTCTCTGCAGCCGCGCGCTGTCGGCGTCCCGCGCTTGCGCGACCAGAGCGGCGGCGTGGCGCAGTGACGTCAGCGCGTCCTGCCCCGTCCCACACGCGTGTTGTAAGGTCTGGTTGCTCTGCTAGCCTACCTCTCTCTGCAGCCGCGCGCTGTCGGCGTCCCGCGCTTGCGCGACCAGAGCGGCGGCGTGGCGCAGTGACGTCAGCGCGTCCTGCCCCGTCCCACACGCGTGTTGTAAGGTCTGGTTGCTCTGCTAGCCTACCTCTCTCTGCAGCCGCGCGCTGTCGGCGTCCCGCGCTTGCGCGACCAGAGCGGCGGCGTGGCGCAGTGACGTCAGCGCGTCCTGCCCCGTCCCACACGCGTGTTGTAAGGTCTGGTTGCTCTGCTAGCCTACCTCTCTCTGCAGCCGCGCGCTGTCGGCGTCCCGCGCTTGCGCGACCAGAGCGGCGGCGTGGCGCAGTGACGTCAGCGCGTCCTGCCCCGTCCCACACGCGTGTTGTAAGGTCTGGTTGCTCTGCTAGCCTACCTCTCTCTGCAGCCGCGCGCTGTCGGCGTCCCGCGCTTGCGCGACCAGAGCGGCGGCGTGGCGCAGTGACGTCAGCGCGTCCTGCCCCGTCCCACACGCGTGTTGTAAGGTCTGGTTGCTCTGCTAGCCTACCTCTCTCTGCAGCCGCGCGCTGTCGGCGTCCCGCGCTTGCGCGACCAGAGCGGCGGCGTGGCGCAGTGACGTCAGCGCGTCCTGCCCCGTCCCACACGCGTGTTGGAACCTCTGCAATTAACGATATTGTATTATGACGCGATAGGGAATATGCATTAAAAAAATATTCGTTATTTTCATAGTTCATCTGAAAGTATACAAAACAAACTAGATACAACATTATTAAACAAATATATCTGACCCTCTTACGAAAACAAAATTTTCTATGGCGGACATATGACGTCACATGTCACGTCGGACCTCTCTGTCTAACCATCAACTTTGAAGCCTTATAACTTTGTTTCTGAGCAAGATTTGAAAAATAATTTTTTATTTATTTATCTGGAACTTGAAATATTTCTATTAATGAATTTAAAAAAAATGTGCATATTCTCTATTGTTCGTTGTAAATTTTAAAGAATCTAATTCCTACAGTATTAATCTACCGCCAAATGATTGGTCATACGCTACTTGATTGGTTGTTACTCGCTTTGTGTGTGATTGGTCGTAGCCGTCATCATGTGACCTATGATTGGTGGTCGTACGTTAATTGATTGATGTGGTCTGACATTGATTGCTGCATAATTGGTCGCCGCTTGCTTAACGATTGGTTGTAACTATCGATCGAAAATCCAGCTGCAATTTTTAAAAGTGTACGTACCATGTAAGCGGAATGATGTAGGGAAGTCCCAGCGGGGGCAGTAGCGGGGTTTCTCTCCAAAGCGGCTAATATCGCCGCACACTCGCGGAGCTGCGTTTCCAATACCGCCAAGTGATTGGTCAATCTTAATTCTTGCAAGCCGCGTGATTGCTTACTACTCACTTAGTGATTGGCTGCAGCTGTCAAATCAAGCCGCGTGATTGGTTGTAGGTCGCTTAGTGATTGGTTGCAGTCATTTGCAGCTCGTTTAGTGATTGGTTAGAGCTTATTATTGATTGTTGGAAGTCTTTGTAACATTTTGTCTCATTGTTTTGAAAGTATTAATATTATGTACGTACCATGTAAGCGGAATGATGTAGGGAAGTCCCAGCGGGGGCAGTAGCAGGGTTTCTCTCCAAAGCGGCTAATATCGCCGCACACTCGCGGAGCTGCGTTTCCAGTACCGCCAAGTGATTGGTCAATCTTAATTCTTGCCAGCCGCGTGATTGGTTACTACTCACTTAGTGATTGGCTGCAGCTGTCAAATCAAGCCGCGTGATTGGTTGTAGGTCGCTTAGTGATTGGTTGTAGTTTTTAATATACGACGACGCGTGATTGGTTGCAGCCATTTACAGCTCGTTTAGTGATTGGTTAGAGCTTATTATTGATTGTTGGAAGTCTTTGAACCATTTTGTCTCATTGTTTTGAAAGTATTAATATTATGTACGTACCATGTAAGCGGAATGATGTAGGGAAGTCCCAGCGGGGGCAGTAGCGGGGTTTCTCTCCAAAGCGGCTAATATCGCCGCACACTCGCGGAGCTGCGTTTCCAATACCGCCAAGTGATTGGTCAATCTTAATTCTTGCAAGCCGCGTGATTGGTTACTACTCACTTAGTGATTGGCTGCAGCTGTCAAATCAAGCCGCGTGATTGGTTGTAGGTCGCTTAGTGATTGGTTGTAGTTTTTAATATACGACGACGCGTGATTGGTTGCAGCCATTTACAGCTCGTTTAGTGATTGGTTAGAGCTTATTATTGATTGTTGGAAGTCTTTGAACCATTTTGTCTCATTGTTTTGAAAGTATTAATATTATGTACGTACCATGTAAGCGGAATGATGTAGGGAAGTCCCAGCGGGGGCAGTAGCGGGGTTTCTCTCCAAAGCGGCTAATATCGCCGCACACTCGCGGAGCTGCGTTTCCAATACCGCCAAGTGATTGGTCAATCTTAATTCTTGCAAGCCGCGTGATTGGTTACTACTCACTTAGTGATTGGCTGCAGCTGTCAAATCAAGCCGCGTGATTGGTTGTAGGTCGCTTAGTGATTGGTTGTAGTTTTTAATATACGACGACGCGTGATTGGTTGCAGCCATTTACAGCTCGTTTAGTGATTGGTTAGAGCTTATTATTGATTGTTGGAAGTCTTTGAACCATTTTGTCTCATTGTTTTGAAAGTATTAATATTATGTACGTACCATGTAAGCGGAATGATGTAGGGAAGTCCCAGCGGGGGCAGTAGCGGGGTTTCTCTCCAAAGCGGCTAATATCGCCGCACACTCGCGGAGCTGCGTTTCCAATACCGCCAAGTGATTGGTCAATCTTAATTCTTGCAAGCCGCGTGATTGGTTACTACTCACTTAGTGATTGGCTGCAGCTGTCAAATCAAGCCGCGTGATTGGTTGTAGGTCGCTTAGTGATTGGTTGTAGTTTTTAATATACGACGACGCGTGATTGGTTGCAGCCATTTACAGCTCGTTTAGTGATTGGTTAGAGCTTATTATTGATTGTTGGAAGTCTTTGAACCATTTTGTCTCATTGTTTTGAAAGTATTAATATTATGTACGTACCATGTAAGCGGAATGATGTAGGGAAGTCCCAGCGGGGGCAGTAGCGGGGTTTCTCTCCAAAGCGGCTAATATCGCCGCACACTCGCGGAGCTGCGTTTCCAATACCGCCAAGTGATTGGTCGCCGCTGTTAGCGCGTCTTGCATTGAACCTGCGCGAACAGAATAACAATAAAAGAAGTCCTTTTTTGTTCGTATAGGTAACTATATAGTCAACATTTAAAAACGTACGGTAAGGCTGCTTCTGCACCAGAGATGTGCGAGGATGCGTTGCGAGGGATGTGTTTTTCAAGAACCAATAGAATCGCTACATTTACCTCGCCTCGCTCAGCACAGCTCTGGCGAAGCGATTCTATTGGTTCTTAAAAACACATCCCTCGCAACGCATCCTCGCACATCTCTGGTGGAAAAGCAGCCTAATGCGTCTATTTCTGGCCCGGATAGCCAAAGAGATGCAGGTTCGAGTCCTGTCCAAAGTCAATAAAATTGATCGTTTTCTGCTTTATAATTATTAGTTATATCGTTAACAGACGTAATCTGTAACAATAATAATATATGAACTCCATTTCATATAACTTTGGAAAAAAGAAGCAGTGACAGTAAACATTTTAGCACAAGTTCAAAATACTAAGACTAGATAGGCTCAGGTAGGTCTTATCACAGTCTTATTAGTGAATTATTAGATTAACTTGTTTTCTGAAATGGTTGCCTTTTGATATTAATCAAACCGGCATTATAACAACTTTAACAAGAAATAACACCAGTAGCTCATAGCAGAACAGACTTCAGCAACGCAAAACAAACAGCACAAGAGCCAGAGGGAAGTGAAGTGACGAAATTTATCAATCACTGACAGTGACAGTTCAATATATGACATGACGTTAAGGGTGCGTTCGAAATCTGTTAAAAATTGTGCATATCAGTACTAATGTTTGTGACCGCTGTCTTCTTAGCTCTTGTTAGGACACACTTTGCGTGAATATTAAAAATACGTACTACGCGAAGTGTGAATATAAAGTAACCTTTTTACTAGTTATTTACTTCTTTCCAATCCTATCTGGGACAGAGTATAGATAATTCGTAGATACGAACCCAAAGGCTTGCATTCGTCGTCGGTCTCCTCGGTGGCTTCTTTGGCGGAGTCCGGCGACGCGCCCGCCCACAGGTAGTGGCCGGAGAACGCTATGTGCTCGTTCAGAGCCGTCAGCCACGGCTGGGAGCCAAAGTTCATTCATGGGAGGAAACAAGTGAGAATAGTAATAGGCACGGAATATAAAACAAGAGTGGAAAGGACAAACGTATTTTTTTCTATGAGAACCAGTGTCGCAAAAATCACACATAGATAGCACTGTTTACATCACACACAGACTAAGACAATCGGGCATTTGAACAAGAACGTTACATATACTTCATTACTAAATGTAAATGTTACTTTACCATTAAACAAATAAAGTATATTTTCACATGAGCTCAGATATACTCTATACTTTCTTCATGTAGTTCAACGCTTCTGACCTAGATGGCGTACTGCAAGATGCATACCAATACATACCTTAGCTTAAAGAAAATAGGAATAGTTTTTACAAGCATGGCGAACTAAACAATACTATGCGGACCTACTCATAGTTATGACACGCGCCCCGCCCACTTGTCCATTCCTCTCTTGTTTTATATAACGTGGTAATAGGTATAATGTATGATGTTCCGGCTAACCACCCGCAAGTACTTCAGTTCTGCCGTGATCATGACTATTGCAACATAGTCGTAATATCGGTAAGCTCATTAAAAAGCCAATTTTAAACCAAAATCGTGGTAATAACCCGATAGATGTGTGTGTTATTAATATTAACAACCGCAAAAACATAAGTGTTTATAGTAATAGGTATAGTTATCACCATCATCAACAACCCATATACGTCCCCACCGAGGGGCTCGAGCTTACCCTGAATTAGGGCGATTAGGCCTTAGTCGACCACGCTGGCCCAGTGCGGATTGGTCGACTTCACATACAACCTTTGAATTTCTTCGCAGAAGTGTGCAGGTTTCATCGCGATGTTTTCCTTCACCGTAAGAGCGTCGAATAAACGTACATGTGAATTCGAAATTTGAAAACACATTGGTACGTCGTGGGGATCGAACCCGCGTCTCTCGGACGGGAGGAAGCGGCCCTAGCCACTAGACCACCGACGCTCTCAGTATTATAGTATGATACTTAAAATGACAAAGGATAAAGACTACAGTTATGATATAGATAGTTTAATTTGTAGTCTCTTTAGTAAAGTTAAAGTCATTTAAGTTAATTTTAGTCACCTCTGTGCAGTTGTAGTTAAGTCACTATGACAAAAAAACTGACAAATGATAAAGACTTCAGTTATGATATATATAGTTTAACTAGCTGACCCGGCGAACTTTGTACCGCCTGAAAGCTTTTGGGCCGCGGCCGCACTGGCCGCGCGACGGCGATCTCAGTACATTTTCGTCGCGTCACGTCGCGCAAATGTACTGAAATCGCCGTCGCGAGACCAGTCCGGACGCGGCCTTACTTAGCTAAAATTGATTTTTGGTTTCAATCAAGGTAATTAGAAAATACACGAATATTATTAAGATGTATAATCATTTATTTCAGTAAAGTACCTTATTATATACTACATTTTTAGTTTTTTTTTCGGGCCCAAGCACAAATAAGGCTGACGGTTTGCCAACACGTGAACATGCCATGTACAATTGACCATATGAGAAACATGGTTGTTCTAAATTTAAGCCACAAATGGTCAAGGATTGTCCTTGGGATTTATTTATCGTCATTGCGAATGCTAGACGAATCGGAAACTGAATACGTTTAAACTCAAAGGTCATTTCTGTTGGAATCATTGGAATCCTTGGAATGAGGACTTCTTCTCCATTGAATTTCCCTTTCAGTATAGTCGCGTGAATGACGTTGGCCATTAGTTTTCTTATAACTAAACGCGTTCCGTTGCACAATTTTGGTTGGTTAAGATTTCTCAGCATTATGACTACCGAGCCAACCTTTAACTCTAAATTGTGCGGTGGTAAGCCAGGCAAATCCAACGAATTTAAAAGCCGCAGCATTCACAGTAGTTGAAATTGTCTGAAATATAATAATGTTTACGAACATTCAAGCTAGAACACACATGAGAGCAAGAAGTGCAAAAAATAAACTTCACTACAAAAATTTATAAAGTAATTAAGTACATATTTTAACAACTTACCTAGGACAATGTTGTCACATTCTATGCATCTGCTGCACATTTGCATTGCTCTACCATTTCTTGCAAAAATTGCAAATCACTGAAAGCATTAATATAAAATGAAACAAATTTTCTAAACCAAACTGTAAAATGCTCTTAATCTATATTACATTGCACTTTAGTGCTAAAGGTAATAACTTTGGGAACACTCGCGTGAGTTTATGTATGTATGTACAATGTACATGAAACATGACAATTATTGTAACTGAAAAATGTACAGCGGTAGAATACTTACAATCTTTTCTCAACGCTCTACGTTCCATCCACTTGCCGCAATTATGGCAGTGTTTGCCAAAAGCGAGCAGATTTGGCTATGAAAAAAAAAATACGTATGTATAATCCTTAGAAAAAATATGTTTCTCACTACAATAAAAAAATATTACAAATACTTACGATTTTTGGCATTGTACCACGACGAAAATGATCCACCAGCACCACTCATAAATTATGACAGCCGTGATGACAAATTGATTGCCAAAGACAAAAATAAAAATAAATTCTTATTTGAAAATGGTACTCACAAACTCTGATAGCAGGCGGGGTCTTTTTTGTGAATCTCCTAGCAACGCGTTTGAAGTAAAAATGGCTCCGCGCACTCGACCATGGCGGGTTATCCAACTCTTTATAATTTGTAAATCGCAATTGCGGGGTCTTTTTCCTTTTTTTAAAGCTTATTATTTAACTTTAGGCCGAGACGATCGCAACGAACCCAAAATCGTCCAAATCGGTTTAGCCGTTCTCGAGTTATAAGCAAAGGAACTAACACAACTTTCTTTTATATATATAGATTTGTAGTCTCTTTAGTGAAGTTAAAATCACTTTATGTTAATTTTGGTCACCTCTGTGAAGTTGTAGTTAAGTCACTATGTCAAAATTTAGAGCGAAGGTGGAGGTGGTGTTTTTAACTAAAAGCTAGATATATCACAAGAGATGCATTTATTTCCTTTTGCTAAGATCTTTTAACACGCGCAGTCTAACCTAGAATCCGCTCTTTTTCCTCATGTCAAAACTTATCTTCCTAATTCAAATAAATCCAAGTGTTTACGGCCAGCAACAGCCAAAGAGGCAAAGAGGTATAGGTATGTACACATACCTAACAAAATTGTATGTAGTCCAGATATATCCAAGTTACCAGTTTAAGGACTACTACTATAGTCTAAATTGTCAATTTTAGTCAAAATTTTTTTTCGTTGAAGGTCACACATTTTGTCAAAATAAACACTTTTTTTTGACAAAACTAACAGTATTCGTAAAAATTGACTATTGTTATCAAAATTAACTACTTTTGTCAAAATCGTCAATGTTTCTGAATTTCTTATGGCCATGTCTTTAAAATGTTATTTATCAAATGAGCCCATAGTTCCCTTACCTGCCTGCACACCGCGACGTCTTTATCCTGCTGCGGCACGGCGAGCCGGTGCGTGTCGCCGTCGCTGAAGTTGAGCACGATGAGCGCGGGTTCAGTTCCCGGCGCGGTGTGCTTCGCGTTGTCTAGGTACTTGCGCGCGCGCCACCGCCCGCCTCCCCGCGCCGCTTCTGCGCGGGATCCGTAGTATAGGAGAACGCCTCGTTGAAGCACCGCCTGTAGGATTTGAGATATTTGACACACGGGTAAATGGATTTTTCAGATATAATTAGATATATTTCGTTTTAAAGTGCTTATTTTTTTTAGAGTCAAGTGTCCTCCCTCTACCAGCGAAACCGTTGTATTTGGAAATGCGAAAATTTAAAAGGAAAATTATCAACATCAAGTAGGCTTTACAGGTAATCTAATAATAGACCAACTATTAAATGTACTTGTACAAGTAAGAAAGGGCAGCAACCAAAGGGGCCTTAACCTTGAACAGCCATTAAAAAAAATTAAATCACGAAACATTTTGAAATAATATATAATGAATTTAGCTGCCTATATGGGAGTATCAAATTAAATATAACAAAAATAATGTTTTGTAAGACTTTCAATCGATTGATAACGCCAACACTAGTGTTACCAAATACATTCTGACGAAAGTAATAAGAACTTTCATTTTATGTTGATACTAAAATTCCAACATTTTGAGAAATCGTTATTACAGACAACTCAAAACAGTCAACGGCCCCGATTTACACTGTAAAGCTATAATCCTTAATTTAAGTTAGTCTGTCCTTTTTACCTTTTAAAGATTGACAGCTTTAAAGATTGAAAAGGGACAGGAGATGGCCATTATAATATTAGTATTCTTTAAAGCTGTCAAACATCGAATTTGAACCTTATGGCCGTGTCGCGATTGCACAATTTTAAAAAGCACTTAAAACATGCGACTTAAAATTCTTTTAAACTGACAGCTATCTCTTATTTTAGGTTATCATTCGTTCAAATTAATTATCATTCGTTCATCACCTCTCTTTCATTGGTCATTAAAAACGAAAAGGATAGCTGGATTTTAAAATTAGAATTAGAGCATGACATCCCGAATCGAGGCCAATATTATAATAATATTGTCACCCACTTAATCGAAAAAGTTAGTTAAAATGAAATTGAATTACTTATGTTATTTATATAATTTATAAAATATACTACATTTTATATTCATATTGAAGCCCAGAGGTCAAACATTTTGGTTGCTCCCCTTTGGTACTACAAATATCATAGAATAATACACTCGTCAGTAATGAATCCGGGTCCTATGAAGACAGATAGTTACTTAACTGAAAATCTCGAAGACTATGAATGCTATCTTAGTAAAGTAATAGACAATTAAACACACTTTAAATTATAGCAATAAGACTTCTTGGTTATTGTTAACTTATGCCATCAAAAATGGCAAAATAAAAATGAGACTTTTCTAAGCGGATCTGCCGCATGACCAGGACAACAGGGTTATGTATGTTTCTTGTTAATAAGTTGGAGGGTGTTAGAATTCGTGGAATAGCTTATCTATATAAACGAACTTTTTGTAAAATGACCCCGCCCCTCTATACATATGCTGATGACACTACCATTACTGTTCACGGCCAGAATAGAGAATTGCATAAAATTTTTTTTTAGCTTTTTTCATAGTTCATCTGAAAGTATACAAAAATAGAATACTGACAGTCAAAACAGAATCGAAATTGATCGAAAAATAAACTACACTCACCAGCACATCTAACCGCCCACCCTTGTGTTACGGGTTTTAAACTAAACTTATTGTTATACATTACAATTGTTTTATTGATAATTTTACGATAAACACACTTAAATAAACGTTAAATTAACTACTTTTTAACTAACATCAGCTGTAACTAATAGAATTATAAAGAATCACGAGTATTCCCTGAAATGAAGGGTGGGCGGTTAGATGTGCCAGTGAGTATAGATACAACATTATTAAACAAATATATCTGTCCCTCTTTACGAAAACAAAATTTTCTATGGCGGATGTATGCCCCGCGTGACATATGACGTCACACGTCACGTCGGACCTCTCTGTCTAACCATCAACTTCGAAGCCTTATAACTTTGTTTTTGAGCAAGATATTTGAAAAAATATTTTTTATGTATTTATCTGGAACTTGAAATATTTCGATTAATGAATTTAAAAAAAATGTGCATTTTCCCTATTGGACAGAAGTTCAAAATAACGCTGAAAAGCGTATAAGAAAGTCATGTATTGGATAAACCTTGCATGTATCATTGTTGGCCAGGTCTATGTCATTAATCTACTGTCTATGAATGTAAGGGTGTGTGTATTGTAGCATCGGGCCTCGTTGGTCCGAGTGCTATGTAGTTTGATACTGGCGATAGTATTCTTTTTGCAATATGTTCGTTCTCTTTTTAACTATTCAGTTTAGAAAGAGAACGATAGAAACTTCAGACGGGCTGGGGCCGTGGAAGTTTGACGTACTCATCTGGCGTCCGCCGTCGAGTGCGGACCATAGTATTATTTCTAGTGCTAAAGTTATTAACAGTGCGTTTAAGCTATAAATAAAGTATCGTGTTATAAAAGTGTCTTTTATATTTAAAGTAGCGAGTTGTAGCCTAAGGAGGTTACAGCCGCTACAGTGGTGGAGACACCCAGACCTGGTACGCGCCCCCAAACATAGAATTAATAACTGATTCTAAAGAGGAACTGTTAACCCTCTTCCCTCTTATAATTTTCCTCACCCTCTTTGAAGTGAGAGTGACAGCGGATAGAAGATTGCTGAATAGTTCTAGAATAGAACAAAAGAAAAAACAAAAAGAAAATTGTTTGAAATAGAAGTGGAGAATACCAAGTAAGTGGAGAATATTAAATAAATAAGTGGAGAATATTAAATGATTATGGAGTCTGTCATATGCTTCAATGGCTTTCGCCAAGATTCTGAGGAATTCTTCAAACGCTTCAATCGATTGGCAATCCTCAAGAAATTGTCACAAGAAGAAAAGATGGCAGTGATAAGCACGTATTTGCAGGGGCCGGCTCTTTCTTTCTACAGAACGATAGAATCCCAGGCAAAAACTTATGAAGAGCTGGAGAAATTATTCAAGGAGGAATTCCCACCTCAGGAAAATTACGAGGAGCTTTTTTATCACGCCAGGCAGGAGAATAAAGAAGACGTGCTATCCTACTTTTATCGCCTTCAGGAGTTGGCTACGAAAGCAAAGATTGTTGGAGACGAGAAATTCATTAATCAATTTCTGAAGACTACAGAAGGCTTTTACAAACACAAATTGGTGGCCTCAATATATAGCACCAAAAAGGAACTCAGGAAGATGATTGACCAATTAATGATGATTTACGGCCCAAAGGAAGCAATCTCACCTACACATCTGCCATTAGGACTGGAAGGTTTCAGTCGGCCAATGGGCGTACTGCATGACCCCCATTTGGCTCAACCAAGCGGCTCTGTGGGTGAACGGCAGTTATACACACCGCCCAGGTGGGCGTACGGAACGCCATCTGCACGGGGAGAGGTAGGGGTACTCCCAGCGGGTATCCCTCAGGTTAGAAATCTAGATGCAGCGAACATGGAGAGGCCACGCTATGCACCGGCTTCTTCTGCTCCTGGTACTCCAGTACGCAGAGAATACAACTTAAGACCGAGGGTAAGGTTCGACCAGTCACAAGATTTCCGGCGGCAGAATTCGGGAAACTCCAGGCGGCTGCCCTAAGCGCCACGAACGAGGCGGCCGAGAGACGAGTGGCGACATCGTCGGCAGGGTCGCAGACGGAAGACATAGTTTTTAAGCCTATATCTTTGAATAATGTTAAAGTTAGGCCCATAATAAAGATTATTTATAAGAATTTTTCTTTTCCAGCTTTAATAGATTCTGGCGCGAGTGTGTCGTGTATTAATTCATCTATTATTAAGGATGACCCTTTTGATAAGGAAGCAGTATTTTTGCAGTCAGTCAACGGGCAGAGACTTTCTTCCCTAGGTAAAATAACATGTTCCTTTCAGATAAATAACGAGCAATACTCGTCAACCTTTGTTGTTGTTAAGGATCTTGCTTGTTCCGTTATTTTGGGGCAGGATTTTTTGTGTTCTCATGGAGGAATAGTTGATTTTTCTTCGGCGAGAATAATTTTGGGGAAAAGTGCAGTCGATTTTGTTTCCGATGACAGCATGTCTTTTATTTTCCAGTCGGCTGTCAGCTGCGATGAAATTTGTACTTCGTTTTTTGAAAGTGACGTCGAACGAAAGTCTTCTTCGATAAGGGTCGACTCACACTTATCGAATTTGTCGCTACGTGATTATATCCATTTTGTATCTTGGGATGATAGTTGTGAATTCAATATCAATTCTAAGGAAGATTTTATTGTAGGTTCCGATTTAGATATTAACGATAGGGAGGTTTTATTAGGTTTGTTGGACCGGAATAAGGATAGGTTTGCCTTTGACTCTTCACAGTTAGGACGGTGCGACATCGTGGATGTGGATATAGAAACCTTGAACGAGCAACCCATTTCTTCGAGGCCTTATAGAGTTTCTCCGGCACAGAGGGAAATTATTGATAAACAGGTGGAAGAGATGCTTCGTCTTGACGTTATTGAAGAATCTAACAGTTCTTATGCGTCGCCGGTGGTGTTGGTGAAGAAACCAGATGATTCTTGGAGGTTTTGTATCGATTATAGGCGTTTGAATAAAATCATCGTTACAGATAACTATCCTATTCCAGCTATAGATGATCTCATTGGATATTTGGCGAATGCTAGGTATTTTGCAGAATTGGACCTCAATTCTGGTTATTGGCAAACTAGTATTCGAGAGGGAAGGCATAAGACAGCTTTTATTTCTCCTACTGGACTTTATCAATTTAAGGTAGTTCCTTTTGGGTTGAAAACCAGCCAAGCAGTTTTCCAGCGCATGATGGATAAGGCGATAGGGGATTTACGATATAAAAATGCTGTTGTATATGTCGATAATATAATAGTTTATGGCAAGACATTCGAAGAGTTTACGAATTCGTTGTCTAAGCTATTTGAGCGTTTCCGCGCAGCTAATTTAACTTTCAAGCCATCTAAATGTAAATTTGGGTTAACAGAATTAAATGTTTTAGGCTACCACATTTCGGGTAATGGTATAAAACCTGATCTGACCAAAATTGAGTCTATTCGCAATGTTGTTGAGCCTAAATGCACTAAGGATGTTAAAAAACTCTTGGGTTTATTTTCCTATTATCGTAAATTTGTGGAAAATTTTGCGGAAATTACCTTGCCTTTAGTAAAATTGCTTAAAAAAGGGATTAAATTCATTTGGTCTGATAATTGCCAACATGCTTTCAATTTTATTAAAGATAAATTGGTGAATCCCCCGATATTAAGGTATTTTCAGGCGAATAACAATATTGTAACGCGTTTGATGGTTGATGCATCAGACGAGGCTTTAGGAGCAACGCTGATGCAGGAATTTGAAGGAGTCATGCATCCCATTGCTTACGCTTCAAGGAAATTGTCATCTGCGGAAGTCCGTTACTCAGTAACAGAACGCGAATGTCTTTCTTTGGTTTGGGCGTTAAAATATTTTAGAACTTATTTATGGGGCTCTTCTTTTCAAGTAGCTACGGATCATAAAGCTCTTTGTTGGTTACAGTCTAAAAAAGATATGACGGGACGTTTAGCTCGGTGGGCACTTGCAATCCAAGAGTGGGATTTCCAAATAGTTTTTTGTCGTGGTAAAGATAATGTGGTTGCTGATTTTTTGAGTAGGAATCCGTTGGTTCCAGTGGAACCTGACCCTTATTTTTCGGATTTCAAACATGACGGTTTGGAAATTTTTCGAATTGAGTCAACTTCAATTCATGACAGGCAAATGTCTGACAGTTTTTGTCGTAATGTCATTAATATTTTAGAGCGGAATCATAGACATAAAGGTTTTTTCTTAAGAAATAGGTTGTTGTATAAAAGAGTTTTGAGACAGGGTGTTTTGAAAGATGTTCTTGTCTTACCAGGTAGTTTGTTTACAGATGTGATGAAGGAGTTGCATGATGATGCGTGGACAGGTGGTCATTTAGGGTTTTCTAAGACCTTAAGTAGGTTTCGCTCTAGATTCTTCATGTCTAATGCGGATAAAGAGATTGAATTGTATATCCGTTCTTGTATTTTATGCCAAGAAAGAAAAGGAGGTATCACCTTAGCACCATTGTTGCCTATTTCGGTGTCAGGTTTGATGGAAAAGGTTGGTGTCGATGTTGTTGGTCCTTTTCGAACTTCTTCTCAGGGCAATAGATTTGTGATTGTTGCTTTGGAGTATGTTTCTCGCTATGCTGTTTGTAAAGCTGTTCCTCGTGTTACGTCTGACGTCATTGTAGATTTTCTCACAGATGAAATATTCTGTAGGTTTGGAGGAGTTCAAGAGATTGTTACCGATCGAGGTACGGTTTTTACTTCAAGGTTGGTGAAAGAAGCGGTTGAGTTTTTTGGTGCTAGGCTTATCCATACTACTTCTTTTCATCCACAGACGAATGGCCTAGTTGAACGTTTTAATAGGACGCTCCTTTCTATGCTTTCTAAGTTTATATCTTCCGATCAGCGTGATTGGTGCCGTTATCTTTCGATGTTGGTTTTTTCTTATAATTCTAGTACCCAGGCTTCGACAGGGGTAATTCCTCATCTTCTTTTGTATGGTAGGGAACCGCGTACGGTGCTTGATATGGATTTAGGAATTAATGGGACTGAAAATGTTAACACTTTGAACCAAAAAATTGACTTGGTTAGAGACTTATCTCGGCGGGCGATTTCCGGGATTAATAAAGCACATTTTAAACAAAAAAGGCTATTTGATAAAAAGACGGTAGTAAAACAGTTTGAGCCTAATGATTTGGTCTTGCTTTATTCTCCTAAACGTGTTACTGGAAGAACTTACAAATTATGTAGACTATTTAAAGGTCCATTTGTTATCGTAAGACGCGTAAATGACCGTAACTATATTATTCGAAAAACGGGTAGGTCAACTCGTACTTATTTGGTTCATGTAAATAGATTGAAAAAGTTTTATGTTCGCTAAAGATTTAAAAAAAAAAATTTTCTTCTTCTAGTTTGGAAAAGATTTCACGTTGGTGTTGGAATCATTAAAGTTGGAAAGGGAAATAGTTTCAAAAATGACAGATATTTTCTTTGTTTAATTCTTGACAGTTCAACTATTTGAATGTTTAGTCTGTTATAAATACTTCTTTGAGTAAAATGGCGATCCGTTTCGTCAAAGATAAAGTGTCATGTCTTGGTCTGTCACTTTTATAAACAGATGTTTACATATTTATTTTTATTTGTATTTTATTGAATTCCCTTTTATTGTATTGAGGTAGGTAATTTCTTTTGGGGTTATGCTTAGGTGACCTGCATAATATAAAATAAAACATAAATGCATTATTGTCACTAGTTTTTACGAATTGTTTGTATGTTTTTCTAAGTGGTTTGGTAGATGAGGTAGTTGAGGTTTCGTGTACGATGGTTAGGTTGAGATTGTTTGCGCTGTTAGTTGGCTGATTAGGCACAGTTGATACACCTGCTTTAAGAGACATAGGAGCTTTGTAGGGTGATCTGTTTAGGATCACACGTATTCTATCTGTCCTTTTCTAGGTTAGTAAAAGGTTGAGATTTCTATGAGTTATGATGAGGTATGGAGTTAGGATATGGGAAGAAGTGATAGGTAATTTTTTTTTCGTTATATATACCAATCCAAGTTGTTGTCATTTTCAAATCCACATATTTAATAATTTGAATATGATATTGTATCTTGTAAGAAGGCATTAATGTAATGTACTTGTATCTTAGTCTAAATAATTATTTTTCTTCCTAGTCGCTAGTTATCTGGATATTGTTGTTACTATATTGTTTTTTATATGTATTAATCCTATTATTTGTTTCATGTGCGGGCTGATAAAACTTTTATATTTAAACAACAATTAATATTTTCTTCTACACCTCCTTACTGACGCGAGATGTGCTTCAGGACATCAGTGATGCCTGAATGAAAAGAAAATAATTTTTTCATATTAAAAAACAACATTTATATCTTAGCTCTTCTGATTGTTTTTTCTATATGTTAACTTCTCTTTCTTTGGAAACATAGCTTCAATTTTAACACCTTAACTTCTTTTTCTATTTAGCTTTTAAATTAAATATAATTTAATTCTTGAGATTCTTGAGTATTGTGATTGGTGTTAACATTGTTTTGATTATCTTGATTTAATTTTTTTATCGTTAACTTAAATGTTTTAAATTTCATTTTAAATTTTGCATGCTATGTCTTTGAAGAATTTTATAGATTCAGGTTAGGGTTTGCATTTTGTAATTGAGGTAGCTGTTAGCTTTGGTTTAGGATGGTAAGATATGGGTCCTGTTTTAAGTATTTTTGGAGAGGTTTTTTATTTAGAAAAATTATTAGAAAATATTTTTCTGGTAATTAGACTTTAGCTAAGTCCAGGACCTAAGTCTTCCATTGTTTTTTTTATTAGATTTTTATTAAGTGAATTTTTCCCTCTCTTAGGTAGGTAGTTAGTTACTAGTAGATTGTAACTAGCAAAAAAATTTTTTGGGTCTTCAACCAAAAAAAATTTTTTTTTCAGAGGAGACCGGGGGTAGTTGTAGCATCGGGCCTCGTTGGTCCGAGTGCTATGTAGTTTGATACTGGCGATAGTATTCTTTTTGCAATATGTTCGTTCTCTTTTTAACTATTCAGTTTAGAAAGAGAACGATAGAAACTTCAGACGGGCTGGGGCCGTGGAAGTTTGACGTACTCATCTGGCGTCCGCCGTCGAGTGCGGACCATAGTATTATTTCTAGTGCTAAAGTTATTAACAGTGCGTTTAAGCTATAAATAAAGTATCGTGTTATAAAAGTGTCTTTTATATTTAAAGTAGCGAGTTGTAGCCTAAGGAGGTTACAGCCGCTACAGTATGTATGTAGGGTGTGATAGTGCCTCACCCAGACCGGCCTCCAGCCCAAGAAGCGCGACCTCTTGAGCAGCGGCCCCTCGAACCGCGCCGCCGTCCTTTGTAAGCGCCGCACGGGACGCACGTTTAGCACCTCGCGAATCTCGTTGTCTTTGGCCAGATCTATGGCTAACTGGCCTGGGCACAAAGAGTTTATATTTATATATAAAACGAGCGTTAGCTCTATGCCTGAGGCACATAGCATGTCATGTATATTCTATTCTATTCTATTCATTGTGCTTTTTATGATGTCATAGAGATATAATCTTTGCTTAAACCGATAGAGTAGATTGAGGGATTTTCTGACAGCTGTTTAAAAAATAAAAATAATAGTTCTAATTAACACGATAGATGGCGCCAGATGTAACTTTTTTTTAATCCATTTATTTCTCTTGATTTCTTCGGATCCACGAATCGTCAACGCCATCTACCGAAGTTTTATGAACAATTTTTTTTTTAATTGCTGTCGGCAAATCCCCCACAGGCTGTGGAGTTGTGTATAACAGGACGATTTTTTTTTCATATTTCTATGTTGATTGTCTATGTTTTTAGGGAAAATTTGTCCAGTTTAATGGAAAAAACAGCAGTTTTCATGTTCCAACACACAACCTTTGAATTTCTTCGCAAGAATGTGCAGGTTTCATCACGATGTTTACCTTCGCCGTAAGGGCGTCGAATAAACGCGCATATAAATTCGAAATCACATTGGTACGTGGTGGGGATAGAACCCGCGTCTCCCGGACGGAAGGCAGCGGCCCTAGCCACTAGACTAGACCAACGACGCTTCCAATTTATAGTGTATAAAATTATATTTATGAATTTTCTTTTAAGAACAATCACAGGGCATTTGTATAGGTATATTGGTCATTATATAATTGGTTTGGACAATAGTGTAAGTATGACATATTGTATTTTTATGAAACAAATAATAAATGTAACCAATAGAAATTGAGTCTATTCGTTCAAAATGAGGGTCTATTTAACAATGTATCGCACTTAAATGGAGCTAAATCCTAAAACTGGCGCAGTCGGTAGGATTCCATCACACTCACGGTTATTATTCCTCAGTGTGGTGTCCACACCGTTCTGCAGCAGCAAGACTGCTAAACGCGCGTGTCCTCGATATGCGGCGCAGTGGAGGCAAGTGTTGCCTTGAGAGTCCATGCAGTTTATGTTGGGTGGGTTTGGAGAGTTGAGCTGGACGAGATTAAGGAGTCAAATTATTATCATTCCCTGATAAAGAAATTCTAAACAGAATATTCAGGACATCTAATTAAAGCTAAGAATGTTGAAAGCTAACATCATGGCGCTGATAGGAGTTCAAATGTGAGCATCTACAGAATTAATATTTAAAATCATCCACTCAGCTGAAAGACGTCCACTGCTGGACAAAGGTTTTCCGCAACATACATGCACACAATCAAATTAATTCCAAGATGCTCTGAGGGTACTTTGAATCACCACATGAAACAACTAACCAGAACAGACGTAAGAGAGATCACAACTTTACGACATCCGTAGACGTTTGACGGCTCCGTAGTCCAGGTGGTAGTGTATTAGCCTCCGACGCAAAGGGTCGCGGGTTTGAATCCCGCCCAGGGCAAACATTTGTGAGATGAGCACTTGTGTTTGCTTTGTGTCTGGTTGTTGTTTATCTATATAAGTATGTATTTATCTGTTTATCAGCTGTCTGGTACCCATAGTACAAGCTCTGCTTAGTTTGGGATTAGATGGCCGTATGTGAGATGTCCCCACATATTTATTTATCCATGTGAAATGAAGGTTGTGAAGAAAAAAAAAATTTTTTTTCTAATGCCAAAAGGCATCATTTTTAGTCGGAATAGTTAAAAACTATTACCAGTTCCTGTACATCTTCAACCCGTCCTTCTTTAGCAGCATCGAGGAGTTTCCTCTCTCGTTCCAATCGCTCAGATCTCTGGGCAGCCTCCAATAGCCTCTGAACATCTCTGGTCTTACAAACATCGGTTGCGGTGCGACCCTCGCCATTCATAATGTTCACATCCGCTTTGTAGTTCAGTAAGAGGATCACTAACTCCTGTAAGATTTTGATGAAAAAAAACTTATTTTAGAACTAGTAATGGGCTTTTTTAGGGGCAAAGTAATCATTATTTACTTGAAATTACAATATTTCAATTATGAATCATGTAATAGCAAACTTATTTATTGTTGCATAGTTTTTTTTTTATACACACATTTGCTAACCGACAATAAAAACCATTAAAATAAGAGCAGAGACAGGTTCAGAATTACCTATTTCGCTATTAATGGTGTTTAATGGCGACTAATGTCTGTGCTAGGGTTAACTACATAAGTTAAATCGTACCTAACTTTATCGTCTTCCTGTTACTTATTTGTCTTGTACTGCGTGTAACTCATGAAACTAAATTAGAAAAGAAAAAATCTACTCACTCAGATTATGTGTTATATTTAAATATTTTTCCTCTTTTAAATGACACACATATTGTGCTGAGAGTTGAGTCAATACAATATAAAAAGAGCGCTTAGAGTAATTAAAAATAATTCATATGGTTGACTAATCTAGATAATTAAACTTATGTTTGCACAGTTGTGCCAACAATTACACTTTTAAGTTACAACTTAAAAGTGTAATCTACAAGGGCTGCTATTTATGTATCCGGAACTGGCCACTTACATAAACAATATTTAAAAAGAAATTAAAACATTTAAAAATAGAACTCTTTGGCTGTAAAATAAAGTTTGTTTCATTCATCTGTCAATTGTTTTTACATTGTGGCGCCATTTTTAAAATTCATTGTCTATCATCACCATGGATTTGACTCGTGAAAATTTTCGTGCTATGATTTATTACGACTTTCGGCGTGGATTAACTCAAAAACAGCGCATGGATCAACTTTTGTCAACTTTTGGGGAGGAAGCCCCATCGAAAACCACTATGTATCACTGGTTCAGTGAGTTTAATCGTGGTCGTCGTATGCTTGCGGACGATTTTAAAGAAGGTCGCCCTAAATCGGCTGTTGTACCACAAAATATTGATGCTGTGCGCAAACTAATAATGCAAGACCGTCATGTTACATATCGCGAGATAGAGGCATTTCTGGGCATTAGTATGACGAGTATTTATAAAATAATACACGAACATTTGGCTGTAAAAAAAAATTGTTCTCGTTGGATCCCGCACAACTTAACAGTTGAACAAAAACAGGCTCGTGTTGATTGGTGCAAAAAATGATAGAAAAATACAAATGTGGTACATCAAAAGCTGTTCATAATATCTACACAGGAGACGAATCTTGGATATATGCGTATGATCCCGAAACTAAACAGCAGTCAACGGTTTGGGTGTTCCAAAATGAGCCAAACCCAACTAAAGTTGTTCGTGCAAAAAGCACTTTGAAGCAAATGGTTGCCTGCTTTTTTGGTATTAGTGGACATGTGGCTACAGTACCACTAGAGAATCGTAAAACGGTTAATTCTGAATGGTACACCACCATTTGCTTGCCAGAAGTCTTTGGAGAAATACGCAAGAACAATCGACAACGAAGAATAATCCTTCACCACGATAACGCCAGCTGTCACACCTAGAGATGTGCCGTGGGGAATGTTCCCATTCCCAGTATTTTCCCTATGGGAATATTCCCGGTAAGTTACCAAAAGTTTCCAATGTTCCCGGGAATATTCCCCTACACATGAAACATTTAATATATTGAATTCTTTCTTTACCTAGTGTTTTAATTTAGTTTGGTTGGTTGGTTGGCTGGTTTGGTTAGTATGATTTAATTTGCAAAATTGATTATTTTTGATATAGACAATTTTATTTTATTTAAGTGAGAGATTTCACTCACCGTCATCTGATCCAAAACTAGGCAAGGCCTGTACTACGAGTATGGGTGTCAAAGATAGACAAATATTCAATACCCAGACACAGAAATGACCCTTGATGTCTGCCTTTTTTTCTTTTCGCGCCTTAGCTTGGTACTATAGAAAACTGTAATTTTATTACAGATAGGTACTATAGGTATTAGTCGTTTTGTTAGTTACATACAGCCAAGTAGATGTTTGCCTGTTCATTGCTGACTGTAAGATGTGGATCAACTGTCTCGCTTCCTCTTTAAAAAACACTTTATTTGCAAATCTCTTTATTTGAGTGGCAACAAGGTCATCAAACAATGAAAGCGTCCTTTTTTAGTTACCTGTTATTTAATTTGTAACTTGGTGCACGTATTTAAACATACAAAACTCGTTGTTAAAAATAAATCTGAATCTTTGTGGTCGGATTTTAAAAGTTGCTTTGCTTTATACCTATAACTTATGAAAAACATGTTGATCGTTTTGTGATTTGTTAATTATTTTAGTATAATTTAAATTGTTAATACTAAAATTTTATTGATATTTAAAAACAAATCTGGATCTTTGTGGTCGGATTTTAAAAAAGTTGCTTTGTTTTATACCTATAACTTATGAAAAACATGTTGATCGTTCTGTGATTTGTTAATTATTTTAGTATACTTAAAATTGTTAATACTAAAATTTTATTGATGTTTAATTGTTGATTATATTGATAACGCATATTTGTACACACATGAATAAAAACTATCAAAATTTAACGTCAGTGTTTCTTATTCTCTTATTAAAATACAGTTAAAACTTTCAGAATCTGCCCGGGAATATTCCCGGAAACATTGGGAATATTCCTAAAAACACTGGGAATATTCCTCGGAATATTCCCATATTTTTGGGAGTTTTGGGAATATTCCCAGGCATGTGGGAAATTTCCGGTGATTGTTCCCGGTAACATTGGGAATATACGAAATCTCTTAGGTTAGTAAGTATTCAAATATTACTTGTGATTTGTCTCCTAAAACTTAATATTGTGACATATAAATATATTAAAAAAATAGAAGATTTCGACAACTTTCCCATTGTTTAAGTTCTCAAGGGAATATTCCCCGGAATATTCCCACACAAAAGTAATTTACCGGGAACGGCACATCATTAGTCACACCTCGGCCGCAACAACGGAGTATTTAAATAGTCAAATGATCGAATTGACGGGTCATCCGCCGTTCAGTCCCGACTTGGCACCCAATAACTTTTATTTATTCCCAAGCGTGAAGAACAAATTACGTGGACACCGATTTTCGGCCCGGGAAGAAGCCGTTGATGCTTTCAAAATGCACGTTTTGGAGATACCCGATACAGAATGGAAAAAATGCTACGAAAGTTGGTTTCAACGTATGAAAAAATGCATCGATCATCACGGGGAATATTTTGAAAAGCAATAAAAGTATATTTGGTTATAGATGTTTGTTATTTTTTGTTATTCCGGATACATAAATAGCAGCCCTCTTAGACATACATGTCTAGATAAAAATTACTGTAAGGAACATAAAAGTAAAATAATGTAGCAATTAAGTCCTGGTTACAAAGCCATCCTCTTTAGTTTTTAAAATAATTACTTGTTTTTAAAGCAAAGATTTTACACAACGGACTTTTTAGTTATTATTTATTACAGCGGTCCGCCCATGACTAGCGATGGGCTAACTCACTTTGTCTGCAACTCGAGTAGGTCGAGATGAAATGGTAGCCAACTCGAGTCGCAACTCGAGTTGACTCGACTCGGGGTGGTCGGTGGACGGCGCGGCGCGTGATTGCGATTTGCTAGAAGTGCGCGCGCACGTTATTCGACTTCGTTCGAGTCGAGACAAAATATCTACGCCGAGTCGACTCGACGAAATAATGTGCCAATCGCATTGCGCATATTCGCAACGCAATTCCATCATCAGATCAGCTCTAAACAAGATACCAAATTATGATTGTTGTTATGTTGCCCACATATTTGTCTTGTAATACAAGAATATGGTTTGCACAGTACCTTGGCGTCGTTATTTTTATTAAAAAATTCCCACGCCACGCTTCTTTTATTTCCAGGAAGCATTTTTTCGCGACAACACAAACTTAAACAAACACTCACATCAAAAAGATCACAAGAAGTTTGATATTATTACACCATGGAGTTTAGTAGGCCGGACATGCACCAGGAATATTTTAAAAAGGTAACGAGCGGCTCGACATTGGTCGGTCGGCAGGCCTCGGCTCCGCTCGCATCAACTCGGGTTGGCGAGCGAGCGCGCGCCAGGCACGCCGCCGCCTCGTATCTAGAGAACCGAGTCGACTCAGTGTAATAAAAAAGCAACTCAAGTTGACTCGGTGGGAGTTTAACTCGAGTGACTCGATCAAACTAACTCGACTCGCCCATCGCTACCCATGACTACGCTCTCTTTATGTACCCAATTATAAACTAATGTGTGAACATCATTAGTTTATAATCTGTCTCGCGATATTATAAACTTACGAAAAATTGTGAACTGAAAACCAACCATTTACAATTTAACATATTATTTCTCAATAGTTTACTAACTATTGATGTCAAATTGTGAAATAACCTGTAGGGTTCATAATCTGCCGGGTTTATAATACGTAAAATGGATACAGAAAGAGCTACTAACCAATAAACAATACAACAAACTATATAATAGAATAAAATCTTTCTATCTATCTATCTACTGCCTAACAAACCAATCAGGAACACAGTTCATCATTTTACAGATGATAAAACCTGATAGATTGTGAACTCTGCAGCTTCGTTCACAAATTGACGATTTGACATTGATAGATTATAAACTATCGAAAAATAATAAGTTAAATTGTGAATAGTTGGTAGCTGTTCACAATTTTTGTCAGTTGATAAAATCACGAGATAGATTATAAACTAATGACGTTCACAATCTTACGGTGACATATACTTAATGATTGAGTTATATACTTTCTAAGCATCTACTAACCTCATTGCCAATAAAAGATGCTTTATGTAAGGCTGTGTCTCCAATGTCATTCACCTCGTCCACATCGGCTCCCGCTTCTAAAAGAGCTTCCACCACATCAGCATGGCCGAAGTATGTGGCAAGCTGCAGTGGTGTCCAACCTAGGTTGCTCTTGCTTTTACCTGAAAACAAAAATGCATTTTCTTCTAATTCTAATTTTAAAATCCAGCTATCCTTTTCGTTTTTATGACTAATAAAAGAGAGGTGATGAATTCAGACAAACGAATTATATTATTTTGAATGAATGATACCCTAAAATAAGGAAATAACTGTCAGATTACGAGATTTTTAAGTCGGTTGTTTTATGTGCTCTCTAAAATTGTGCAATCAACGCGTCTATAAGGTTCAAATTCGATATTTGACAGCTCTAATATTAGGATGGCCATCTCCTGTCCCTTTTCAATTTTTAAAAGATGAAAAGGACTGACAAACTAAAATTAAGGATTAGAGTGTGACTGTGTGAATCATATCCATTTTTTCTGCTTCAAATTCTATATTGGTTCAGTATGTCTGATTGCTCTGATTCTTAGTTATGAAGGGTAGAGTAGCAGACAATTTATTAGGAAATTGAAATAGTTTCCAATAATTGTACTTGATGAAAAATTTATAAAAGTTATGAGACTTTTTTTTAACTATAAATTGACATTTAGTGACTATGACTTTAATCCAAATCATCAGATTAATATAAAAGTGAGTGGTGTGAATCTACTCTCTTAAGCCAAGTTTAACTTTCTTAATTTCAGAGCTGAAAACATTTTTAAAGCCTGTTTTATCCAGTTATTAAGTTGATCCGATTAGTAATAAATTATTGTATATTAGTACCAATTCAAAAGGAATAACAAATCATACCTTTACAGTTGATATTCAAAGTTAACTTCCCATCTTTCCTGGCTTCCAACAACGCTCTGACCACTTTGATCTCTCCGTGTCTGGAAGAATACAAGAGCGACTCTTGCGCCTCCAAAGCCGGGCCATCTTCTTCCTTCGAACTCATGTTTTGAGCAAAATCTAAATGTTTGAAGCAGCGGACGACCTGACCAAAGGGCTGTTTGCCTCTGATCTCCAAGGTATCAAGTGTCGCCTGTCTCGCGCGATTACTCCTCTGTATCACGCTGATCACTGAACTGGATATTTCCCAGTAAACAGCCTTCAAATGCTTGTTTGTTTTTATTTTTGATGAATATTCGCCTCGCCCTAGTTTTTTGACGCAGAATTGCGCTTATTATAGCAGCTTTCGAGATTATTAATTAGAGCAAAAGAAACAACGCTCTACTGGTTTGCGTTATCTGTTTCACTTTGAGACGCAAACAACCCTGCGTTCCGAATCGCGCTGACAGCACTTTGAGTACCCAAAACCGCGTAACGAATCACTGTCATTGGGATTACGGCAGCCATTGTGACGTCACGGATTACGTCATGACCGCCGCCATCTTTCGCTAACGGTGCCCATGCTCCAGAGCGAAATTCACGTAAGCGTAATGTCAAATTCGACTTTGACATATTGTGTATTTATTTTTAAAAGTTAAATGTTTGATGTTTAAATGTAAAACTAACGTGTCTTATATTTATTTGGTTGAACAAAATTAAAAACACGTTATTCAATTATGAAATGGAGATAAATTACTGAAATATTTTAAATCAATCAGTTTTGTAGGTTAGGGTTGCCAGATGTTCGATAGTAAAAGTATCGAGTAGGTTATGTATATATTACGTTAGTTTTGACTCAAGCACATACATACATAAGATAATATCATAGGCAATCTGATAAAATATAAATATAAATATCAAACATTCTTTTTTGTATTTTTTTCATTTCATGTGCCTATTTACATCTTCATTTTTAAAAATTCGCATACCTTTTCTTATTTTGGGTACTAGCCATGCGAAAAGTGCTGTTTTCACAGCTGTACGATACTTTTTTAATACGTATAATAATTTAGAATTTAGCCAGTTTTGGTACAGTAATCAACATCTGGCAAGACTGAGTTATAAGCAGTTTCAGCGCGCTCAAACGCCGTTCCGTTTTGATTTCGCTCATGAGCCGTATTATCGCGATTTCTGAATCGGTATGCGAGTAATCGCTGTCAGTACTTTGAGCCGTGAAATCTGATTCGGAATACAGCCTTCATGAGAGTTGTATCGATATAAATGCCAAATCGAATCGCTAATATTTTTTATAAATGCGTCTTATCTTATTGCATAAATTACGCATCAAATTAACACACACATTCTCTTGTAAAAGCAATTTTCATTTCTTTTTTTTTATTTGTTTTTTTTTAATTCTTCGTTTCGCTCGCGGGAGAGTAATTTTTTTTATTATTATTATTATGGCACTAGTCGTGCTTTGTGCCAGTGTCAAGTTTTTTTTTTGACAGATAGTGATGTTGGGATCAACCAACGTCGTAAACCGAACACCGTTATCGATACCTACTTACTAATTTTATTTTATTATTTTTAATTTTATTTAACTTTATTTATTTTATTTTATTTTATCTTATCTTATTGGTTAAGAAATGTGACCTGTAGAGGAAAACAGCCTCAGCGGTAGACCTTGTAAGCTGGCAACCCCCATAACTCCGTCATTTTTTTAAGTTTCCAAAAACTGGCTCGACAAAAAAAATCGATTAATTTATCAAACCTGCTTACAAAATTTCACGAGAATCGGTTGAGAAACGCGACCTGTAGAGTGAAACAAACAAACAGATGGACGTACAAAAGCAAATTTGGCCAAGCTGAAACAGAGACGCTTCGCTCGCTCGGTCAATTATGTATTTAAGCGGGTTTTCTTTTTAAGCCTAGAACAGAAAGAAAAACCCTAAATCCTACCACAGAATCTGCGAAATGGCCAAAATTGGAACTACGGCCATTAATATGGAAATGTTAAACTTTAGAACAACTGTCGTGTCGTGGTCGTGATTGGTTGAAACACAACTTTTTCACAGATAAGTTGGAACTGGTAGGTATAACCCAAGCAGATAAAGAATAGATCTGAAAATGGCGTCCACTCGCATGCTAACTCGCTCACAATCTATCGCTGTCTATACTCATACAGTGAAGTACGCGCTACAAAAAAATAATGATAATAATCAGGGGTTTGATTTAGAAACAATTAGAATCGATCGGAGGAAACTGAGCATGTGGGGAGGTTCAGAGGGCTTAACTGAATCCCGCTAGGAGACTTCGAAAATAAATTATTGAAAATATCAATTTCCTATCACACAAGCGGTTTATAAAACCATTTCTCGCCTCCTGAAGCAATTTAAACACAAATAAATAATAAAGACAAATTAAATAAGCGTTAGCGTTATATTTACCCTTGCTCCTATTTTTTGTCATTATTATTAGTATAATTAATTAATAATAATAAACCCGTCCCGTCCCGTTTTAAATCATAATAATAAAAAAGAATAATTAATAACAAAAAAAGTCAGTAGGATAAATAAAAATCGATTTTTGAGAACTTGTTTTGCCAACTGTACCTTAAGTACCCGCAGCCATTTTCAGATCTATTCTTTATCTATATGTAAACACACTATAGCCATAGGTATAAACCACGGATATAAACAGCCATCGAGTGGAAAAGTGAGAACCAAATAAAAAAAAAGAAATGAAAATTGCTTTTACAAGAGAATGTGTGTGTTAATTTGATGCGTAATTTATGCAATAAGATAAGACGCATTTATAAAAAATATTAGCGATTCGATTTGGCATTTATATCGATACAACTCTCATGAAGGCTGTATTCCGAATCAGATTTCACGGCTCAAAGTACTGACAGCGATTACTCGCGTACCGATTCAGAAATCGCGATAATACGGCTCATGAGCGAAATCAAAACGGAACGGCGTTTGAGCGCGCTGAAACTGCTTATAACTCAGTCTTGCCAGATGTTGATTACCGTACCAAAACTGGCTAAATTCTAAATTATTATACGTATTAAAAAAGTATCGTACAGCTGTGAAAACAGCACTTTTCGCATGGCTAGTCCTGTCATTGGAGTTAGAGTTTATGGCCAAGAAAAAAAAAAGTGGTTTGGTCTATGTTGTCTATGGGTATATGGTTACAAGTATATTGCAATAAAAACAAAAATTAATAATAAACAAAAAATTAAAAATATACAAAATATTTACAAATAGAAGATATCTTCCAGTGCGTCTCCGCAAGACATAGTGCCCAGCAGACTGGCCGCGTTTCCTCTCTGAATGGCGAGGCTTATTTTTTGCCCGAGGAAGCTGCCAGCTCTGCGGTCACCAGAGGTCTCGATGAGGCGCACTGAAAGATCTCTTAATATTATTTTGGCATCGGGGCCCCAGGGACCCATGGTCTCAAAACCCAGAGGAGAGAACATGTAGGAACCGGTTAGCTCCTCGTATTTCCGGGTCTTTAAAATTTCGGCGCTCGCAGCAGCTGCACCCGCTCGTCCGCAAGTGGCCTGGACGTGAGATGGAGCAAGCGTGTCGACGCAGGTGGCGTCCCACACCAGGCACCTTCCCTGTTTCCATGGGATGAGCGTCAATCCGTCGGGTCTCTTACCGTCGGTACGAACGATTCCGTTTGGCTCCAATTTTGCCGGAATGTTCACTGAGGCTAGCGCCCGACGAATTAAGTCATTCAACGCCGCGTGTCGTGGGATGCGACCTGCGCTTCTTTGGCACGATAGTCCATGGTACCCTAATTCATTAACTGCTGTCCCGCATTTGCACTGGTGTGGCTGATTTGTTTTGAGCCCCAACCTGAGGCTAATAGATAGGGACAGTGTGCAGTTATCTAGGAGAGTACCGATGTGTGCGGATGGCAAAGCGTCCAGCCATAACCCGGACTCTTTCTCAAATACTGCGAGAAGACGGGCGCGATCTGTGGTGTCCGTGGCAGTGGATAACAACTCCTCTTGTACATTTTTGCACAAAGGCTCATCCCATTGTCTTTGAGAGTGCACAGATTTAGGGATCTCGCTGCGGCTAGATGACTTCCATTCAACTAAAGCTTCCGAAAGATGAGCGACTTCAACCAGACCAAGCGATGGGCTTGTCATATCTTTAAAAAGTTTGTTACACCCGTGAGCAGAAGCTAAAAAGGCGGGCAGGGAGACATTTGAAACTTTCCGGATACCGATGCCACCGAAGCGTATAGGAAGCGAAGCCTGGACCCATGATTCTGCAGTCAGACGACAGTTAAGTACCTTTGTCAGCAATGTAGATACGTGTTCATCTACAGCCGTCAACAAGCTCTGAAACCTCCATAAGTGGCTGCACCTTAAGACGTAGGTGAACTTTGGCACAAACAGGCAAAATTTTATAAGTGCTAAAGCCATGTGAGCGTTTATTTTAAGTAAGCGGTCGGAAGTGCTCTGAAATTTATCGATTTGCTCTTGAATAAATTGAGGCAAGGAATTGTCAAGAATTGGAGCCCCCAGAAGACGTAACGTTGCGTCGGTGGCGATTTGGATGTTAGGAGCCACGGTGTTATATTTCTGTAGTATATCATTCCTATCTTTTGCAGAGACAGTAGGATGTATATAGAGCTCACATTTAGAAAAATTGAGCTCCAAGCCAATGTTCTTGAAATCATTGATAAGGCTTTGTAGGTCGTTCAACACCACATCAGCTTGGCCTCCTAGCGTGCCATCGTCCAAATACCAAACATTAAATTTGGAGCATAAAGATGAGATGATGGGGTGGATACTGAGGCTAAAAATGGCCGGACCTAGAGGATCACCTTGCTGACAACCCACCGAAGAGTGTAAAAGGTGTTTTTTATATATAAGTTTTGAGGGTTTACTGTAGCACTGCCAGAGGTATGGGAAAATGGCAGGGGTGTGTTCTTTTACTTGGGTTAGTAATGTCCCGCGGTCTACTGAGTTAAAGGCGTTCCTTACGTCAACCTTAAGGAGAACTTGCCCAACGTCACTTGCTAGAAAAGCACGAGTAGCGTGAACTGCGGCCTCACACCCGCCTTTAGAACCAAAGCCAACCTGGATGGGCTGGAACTTTTTTGTTAGGGATGGCACAATATGTCTGCAAGCAATTTTGGATACTAATCTCCTAAAAGTGGTACCAACGGCTATTGGTCTAATACCTCCGTCTTTTTTTTTTAAAGCACAGAGACTAGCGCCGTACAAGATATCGATAACCTCGTCATTTACTTTGCCAGACAGCATTAAATCAGCGAGAGAAGCTAAACTAGAAGCCAAACCCCAGCCTACGTCGCCTGCAGAGACACTCACAAGGTCTTTTAGATGTTGAGGGGATAGCCCGTCCACGCCACCGCTTGAACCGTTTTTGAAAGATGTGACTGCTTGAATAATGTCTTCGGATGTTACACAAGGTAAAGAGCTGTCTTTTTCTGGAGAATCGGGGAGCTGGCTAGCGACCAATGGAGACGGATGCTTTGCATGAAGTGACTGTAAGGTCTCTATGTTATCGGGTGCAATCATATCGTTTGAGAACAAGAGTTGACTTGCCCCTCTGAGGTCGCCCTCGCTCACTTTGGCTTCTACTTTTTTAAAAATATTGAATATTGTTTTACTTGAACGACAATCAGAAGGTCTGGAACTGGTGTTGGGTATATCGCTTGAAACACAGTTGTTTTTAATTTTTTGTGTTAGGCTCAATTTATCGTTACCATCTTTATTGACATGTAGGATCCTGTATGCAAAAGTTAATAGCTCTTCCCACTCAGGTTTGCAGTTAGATGAGACCACCCGATCGACACACGACTTAAGAGCTCGTGCTACGCTAGCTCGCGCGCCACGGGGTATGCGTTTGATGACAGGGACCTCACATCTCAATTCACTCAGTGTTTGCCAAAAAGGCTTGGAGAGGAGAGGAGATTGAGGATCGTCCCCTGTCAGTGATGAGGATGGTGGCAAAGGCGGTAGTGGTGGAGCATTTTGAAGATCTGGACGTGGTGCGATATTTTTAGTCTTGTGTTTTCTGGCCGTATGTAAGTTTAGTCCCCTTTTCGATCGGAAGTAGCGAGGAAAATCTGTGCACAAATCACATTTAACATGTGTGTGTTGGGACAAACTGATAGGCTGACTGTCACTGGGTGTGAGGTTCATAACCGGTTGCGACATGCTCTCAAGTGGGTAGCAAGAATTATCAAAGTGCAATTAACAAACAACTCAAAATAGTAACAATTAGTAAAAATAAGTAACAATAGGTATAAGTAAAAAAAAAAAAAAAAATACAAAAAATAATAATAATTAAAAGTTATAAAAATGGTGTTAATTGAGCTAAAAACAAAGCACTAGTATATTAGTATTAAGCGCGTAGGTGGTAACTAGAATAAACCAGCAAGCATTCGGCACTCATGTACGAGTAACATGTCCCCGTCCCGGAAAGCAGCAAATCCTGGCAGCGACAAGGCGACGACAACAGCAGAGTGAGTCGTGACGAAATGAACCGCTGTGGTTTCAAGGCTATTTCAAGGCGGCTGCAGCGCTCTCGGAGGCGCTCCATCTTATTCAGAAGGTGCTCATTCAGTCCACATGCACACCATAAACGGACGGCCATAGAATAAGGAAAGTTCGGCGAGTGAAATTCGCACAGGTTAATCCGCGTGGGTGACGTGCGAATTTCGCGGGAGCAACGTGCGACTTTCGCGTAAGATGAGTTCGGCACGGTCCTGGCAACACAGATAAAGTAACGCGCGAATTTAAAAAGTTCTTTCAACGGTTTTTCAGCAATAATATTTTTATGATGTTTTTAATTAAACAATAGATCAACCACTTGTTTAACACCAGGAAATGTCTTAGTGAACATACAAGATGAGATTAAGTTCTTCTCGTTGATAATATGATCACGTAAACAATGAATGTTTGATTCCTTTGAAAACACAATAGCGTCTAGAAAAACTCAAATATTGCAGGCTGCATCGAGATAACACTTTTCCTCAGCACTCGCGTTGGGTCAACAAGGACAAAGTTTACGATTCGCTTCTATGGTTTACGGTTAAGTCTATGGTAACTTTCAAATGAGGGGCTGTTTGTTGCCTAAGGCCTTTGCCTATCATTTGAAAATATACGAAATTGTCTATGGTTCATAGTGGAAATAGGGCGTTCGCGAAAAACTTGTGGGTGGAGGTGTTCTGTGGTTTCTATTTATCGTAAAAATGTGCGAAAATACCAAAGATTGCTGCCGAATATGCCTCGACGAGGACTTGGATCACGTATCTATACTAGACGACTCAACAATACAGTTACAAATTAAATCCTGCCTAGCTATGACTGTTTCAGGTAACGACTCACTCCCCAAGAACATTTGCACGTCCTGTGTCAGCCAGCTAAACGATTTCTATAATTTCCAACTCAACGCTCGCTGTTCGCTAGACTGGCTAGAGTATAATGTAGAAAATCAAACGAAAAAGTCTTCCGAACACAAGTTACCGATACAACCTTTACCCGACTCTGAATACAACTCTGACTCGCTACTAGAGTTCTTAAATAACACTGCGAACATCGAAGAATACTTAAATAACCTTGGGAAAGAAGATATACCTACTATAGCTAACATGCTTGATAGGCATCAAGAGAATTCTCTAGATAAAGTTACAAATGTGGTTAAAACCAAACAGCCTAGTCCGAAGAAAAAAGATGTTGTGAAAACTAAAAGCTGCATTAAAATGGAGATAGATGTTTTAGATTCTGACGTAGAAGTTGTAAACAAAATAATTATGAAAGAAATTGAGCCAAAGAAAACCTCCCAAACAAAAGATAAAAACTGCTTTACATGCTTTGCATGTAAGACTAAGTTTGATAGTCTTAATAAACTGTCTCAGCATTTAAGTATATGCGATTCTGCATTACGGACTTGCATACACTGCAATTTACTGTTTGATTCAAAAATCAAAATGCAGCAGCATTCTGTAATCCACAACAATCATACCACAAGGAATTGTGAAAAAAAGTTGTCAACTAGAGGAAAACAGGCTCAGAAGCATCAAACAGATAATACTGCACTCATGGGATATATGTACCGCTGCAAGCTATGTAAAGAGACATTTTTAGAACGGTTCGAGCTATATAAACATGCCAAGCAACATGTGTTGCAAATGGATAAGAAAATCTGTGATATTTGTGGCCAGATACTAATAGGAGTTGAGGCTTTCACTAAGCATAAAAAAGATGTTCATGGTAGTGAAGATTCATTGTATAGGTAAGTGAATAATAATCTATATTTTTGTTGTAGGTAGAAGGACAAAAACTTGTTTTACTGACCTTTTGTCCAACTCCAATCTAATAATATCCTCTAATACTCTCCATTATAATAACTCAATGAGGCATTATTAATGTAAAAAAAATGTCAAGCGATGCCTCATTGAGTTATTATAATGCAGCCATGCGCCCCCCACCTGCCTCGGTAGTTGGCCGCATACAAGTTTCGTAACACGACTACGACGTAAGGGCTGCGCAGTCGCATAGGAAATTATTGCACCTAAGAGGCGGGTTTATGCAGTCTAAGCACGCTTCACCTATGTAGTAGGTGCATAGCAGGCATCGTGTTAAAATCAAACTAAACCCTACAAAATTAATTCATTTCTTTCAAATAAAAAAAAATTGTTTCAGATGCAAAATCTGCCGCTACACATCACGCGACCGAAAAGATATATACTTGCATGTACAAAGCCACATTGCAACTCTAAAGCCAGAAGACAGCCACCTCTGCGATTCCTGCGGCAAGAGTTTCACAACTCTATCAACGTTACTACGTCATGCTCTTCAACATATTCCAGAACATAAGTGTAATATATGTAAGAAAGAATTTGGTGATGCAAAGTCAAGAGATGACCATGTGCAAGGACATGTTGAGACCATCATTTGTGAGAAATGTGGTGCAAATGTGAGCAGTTACAAGTTGGAGGTGCATTCTTGTATGTAAGCAATTATGACTCATGTGCAAGGACATGTTGAGACTATTATTTGTGAGAAATGTAGTGCAAATGTGAGCAGTTACAAGTTGAAGGTGCATTCTTGTATGTAAGCTTTTATGACTCATGTGCAAGGACATGTTGAGACTATTATTTGTGAGAAATGTGGTGCAAATGTGAGCAGTTACAAGTTGGAGGTGCATTCTCATATTATGTAAGCTTTTTTTATTTAATTTTTATACTTGAGTGTGCCCACATTTTTATTTGGCAACTTATTTTCACTAGCAGCAACATCATTTATTTCGTAATGTGAGATGAATTTATTTACAGTGTAAATTGATTTCTTTTGCTACAAAAATAAACCAATTTAATTTATACAAATAATTATTTCCTTTATTAATAATACTAAGGCTCACTACAAATACATGTTACTGACGTAAATTCATACACAAAGACAGTATTCTCCTATAAACAACTAATGCTAATAAACACAATTTCAAAAAATCTGCTACAAATTTTTCTACTCCAAAATCATATTTTTTAAAACAGGACAGATCAAATTAATATTATTTATCTATTCTTTCTTTTGAGCACAATCTTCTGTGATGAAATGACATGTTATACAAGTTAGTTCGGAGGGTGAACAAACGGTCATAATGAGGATGTTAGTGGAACCTCAGTTCAACAGAAAAGTAAGTACAGTGCAGTAAGAAATTAAATAATGTTGGACAAAATTAGTAATTATGGCAACACCACATAAATTGGCAGTGATTGGTTCAACCACAGAGGAAGTGGTAATGGTTATCTGTAATTTTAACAGTGTTGCCAATAACCCTATGTATTTAATACTCTTTCATATTGCACTATAGTTGCATCCACACAAAGAGTAACAATAATTCTCCTCCAAAATTACAAATGAAAGAAACTTAAATAATATGCCATTCTAGCACAGAAGATACTAAATTATTTTCGTTTATATTGGCTTACATGTACTGAATGAAAATCCTCTTAGGCGGACCGTATAGTGAATACCGCAAGAGTACGTAGGGAAAAGCAATATAAGGGAAAGGTGAGTAGCGAGAGAGCAACGCCTACCACTTGCCAGTCAGTCCCCTTGTTGCTAATCCCAGCTACAACTTAGCTCTGCTCAAACCGAGGCGAAATTTGAGCTAGACGGAGAATTGAGAGACGTCACGCGAGCAAGTGAATAGGAGTTAGTAAACGATGTATCGACTGAGTTTGACTTTGAGCAAGCTGGTCTCATCAGTCATATCATAGATGCGTGGATTCCCCTGTGCCTTTTAACAAAACTACCCGCGAGTGGTCCGCCCGCAAAGCTACAATGCAAAGGCGGAGTCTCCTTTTCATCTGCAAAATTCGTATCTTTCTATTCGTCAAAAATAACGAATAGAAAGATACGAATTTTGCAGATAAAGAGGAGACTACGCTTCACATTCTGTGAGTGCGATGCGATGCCTTTGTCAATAAGAAAATCCGGGTGCTGGGAGGACCTAAAATTGCCATCCAGAAAGACCAGGCTTTGAGCCCCTTATTGACCGTCAGCTTCTTCAAAGCTGTTGATCTAGAGGTGGCTATTTAGCATTGAAGGGCTGACTACAATAGTTCCGTTTCGGGTCGCAGTGGCCATTGGGACTTTATTGCCCGATCCCTTCTCAACGAATAATCATAAGGTAGAAAACCACCGAGTCTTCTTGGTAGGTTTTTATTCGTAGTTTTGGTAAGACTTAAACGCTCCGCCTATTATCATATTAAATTAGTCTTAACAGAAACAAAACCAGCCTCTATGACCAAAGTTGAAGAAGTCTGTGAAAATTATCTTTATCCTGTACGGCATTAGGTTGTTGAGTTCGATAAGGGTGGTCATGTATGATGGTATACTAATTTCTTTCTGGTTTTTCCGGATTCCTGTGGAAAATAGGTAACGTCAATAAAAAATTGTCACTTCCTATCCTATCGTAACCCTTACGCAGTGAAAAGAGTTTGGTGGCAGAAACCACAGACTCAAATCACTTTTAGCCAAAAGAAAGCCTAATGAGGATGTAAATAAATAATTTCGAACGAATCAACCCGACTTTGAGAGGAAATCGTCCAAATAAGAAACTGTTTTAAGTTACGCAATAAAATAGTGAACAGTTCACTACCACGCTACTATATAAGCTAAAGAGAGAAAACCTATGGAGAAAACTATCCAAAAGAACGCACAAAATTACAATTAGTTTCACCTTCAATAATGCTAGCAGCAGCGTCTTTCGCTGTGAGCTCGCTGTACATAGACGTGAATCGATGCGCAGGAGTGGGGTACAACCCGGTGGACACTGTCGCTAGGTACACTGACGTTGTGTATATGTTCTTCGTCCACGTATCTAGACGAAGTTCTTCTGATATGGAGTCCATTAGACCTAAAAAAATTGATAATTTTCAAGAGTTGCGTTGGCTTTGGAAAGATAAATTGGATTGCTTTTTGTTAAAGTATAAAGTGGAATGTATTACTCTTCTTTTGGACAAAACTAGACCTAATTCTGTTTTCCTATGAGTACAACGAAAGAGTAATCTTGTGGGGCAAGGATTACATAATCCTTATCAGACATAAATATTAAATATAAAATTTTTCCTAAAAACTGTTGCGATTATTTGAAACAACATTAGAATAATTCATAATTAAAAAGATGCTATACCTCGAAGTCCAAACTTGGCTGCGCAGTAAGGCACCATATCGGAACTGGGAATCAAACCCGCACTAGAGTTGATAGCAATGATGTGTCCGCGCCGCCTCTCAATCATACTCGGTAGAAACGCTTGGATCAACTGAAAATTTATCAAATATGGATCAACTGAAAATTTATCAAATAAGCATCGTGATTTCAACGTTATCAAACTCTCTTCATTTGTCTGAAAAATTGGAAGAACTTATTTCTTAAGTCGCCTCCAAAAACGCACCAAACATACGGTTTCACATCGTTAGATCATAAAATTACGGGAAATAATACTTACGTTAAATTGTAAATGGTTGGTGTCAGTTCACAATTTTCCGTAAGTTTATAATATCACGAGTAAGATTATAAATTAACGGCGTTCACAATCTTACGGTGACATACATTTTGCGATCACATTAGGAACCGTCTATTTATCTGGAGAATGGACCGAGTCTAGGGATATATAAACTAAAAGAAGTCACAAGCAACTTTACCCAAAAATGCGCCAGCAAGTTGATCTCAATCAGCCTGGTGATGACTTCAGGGCGCAGATGTGGAAGTGGTGCTATCGTCAAAGCGCCAGCATTGCTCACTATCATCGTGATCTCCGTGAGCTGACGTCTCATCACAGCCGCTAGAGCCATCACTTGCTCCCGGACTGTCACGTCTACTGTGTAGCCGAAACACTGCATGAAAAGAAATTCGGTTGGACTTTCTTTGATCAAATTATCTTGATTGTTGGATGTGAACCTATCACATCCAACAATCAAGATAATTTGATCAAAGAACCAAAAATGCTTCTTATGTGAGAATACAACAACAACAAAAAAAAATCCCGGAAGAATATTTCATCCATAATATAACACTAATTTACCCATACGTTGTGTGTCGTGCGTGGCCATATCGTAGAATTGACCACATCATGAAATTTTCGATCATCAATTTTCACTGTCCATTGGCCACATTTCACTGTTCATTGTGCCTTGGCCAGATAAATGATAAGAAATCGTTTCAACTAAAAACGCAGCTACTTCATGAAATGGTCAAGATTATTTGATCATATCGTAAAATTATTACATTAATTGCCGATAAAGGCGCCGGAAGCGCTTTGTTTACGTAATACCAACATGGCGGCGGCCGCGTTATTTCTCGCAGTGAAAAAGTGAATAATTCGTTATTGAAATGAGGAAGAAAAAAAAAGTTTATGATGAAAAAGTACTCTGAAAATGCCTGTCGGATTTACAGAACAAATAAGTACCAAGCATAATTTCATATGCGTCTCCACTGTAGTGTATGTATGTATGTATGTCTGATGGGGGACGCCTGCGACAGAGCGCAGGTGGGTCCACTGTAGTGTAGTAATATAGTTATATAAATCCTATAACTATCTTACTACATGGGTGGTACCCTCATCTTTACACCACCAAAAGGCTAAGGCTTCCCCAAATTAGAGCGATCGGGCCTTAATCACCACACTAGCCTAGTGAGTGCGTGTGTTTTAATTCATCGCTTTTAAGAGCCACCACAAACCTGCAACTTCTTACCTCGCCATCCTTTCCTCGTATCTCCTGGACGATGGCGTTGTTGCTGCGCGCGTCGCTGTCCCAGCACACAACTGTTGCACCGAGTTCCGCGAACTGCAAGGCCAGCTCTCGACCCACGCCGTGTGCAGCGCCCGTTATCTGGAAAATCATACAAGCATCGCTATGTTCTTTGAAATATTCTGCCCATTATCCGGAGAAGTATGAAACTATCATATCATCAAGTTCCGTGAAATATCCCGCCCATTATCCGGAGAAGAATGAAAATATCATATCATCAAGTTCCATGAAATACCCCGTCCATTATCCGGAGAAGAATGAAACTATCATTGTCATGTTCCTTGGAATGTCTTGCGCTCTTTATCTGAGGAATCAAATAATCATCGTCATGTTTCGTGAAATGGGTTGGATTTAGAAATCTTTAGATTCGATCGGAGGAAACTGAGCGTGTGGGAAGGTTCAGAGGGCTTAACTGAGTCCCGCTACAACTAATTAACCTTCAGCGAAATATCAATAGCGACAGTGAAATATCCAGCCTTTTATCGAGGCAATCTAACATTTTATCGTTATTTTTTGTGGAATGTCCCGCCATTATCTGAAGAAACTATCATTTATAGAATAGAACCACTTTTCAAAAGTAATGTAGAGGGGCGGAGCGGACCATGTCTTCGTTGTTTATTTTTCACCAAACTGTTAGATATTCAAACACCAGTATTTCACAATTAATTGAACACCATATCTAACTTGACGTATGAAGCAAAAAGAACGTCCATATCGAGGATCTCATGGCTCACAGAGGATTGGTTCCAGTTACAGACGATGCACTGAACTGCAAGACACGGTTCTTACTGCATAAATCACTCACGTTTACTTACCAGTACAGTTTCGCCATGCAAACTCTTCAGTGCTGGTGGCACCAGTATCTTCAACATAGCCATTATACAAGTTGAACACAATTTGATCACCAACACCACTGTATCCAGCGCATAGAGGGGGGCAGAAGCCAGCCCGCCACTGCCCCACCACGGAAGAATCCATATTTCCTGTAATGCTCTGAACTTCCTAGCTAGCACTCCAATGGTGCGCACGAAAGCGTTTCTCCTACGCATACAGATCACAGGTTAAAATTAAAAACATATACTAAAAATACGCATTGCAAACTTGGCGGTTGCATTTGAAGGTTTGAAGTTGTCAACTGTCAACGTCAATTTGTGTTTCATTTCATTTGAGTTTCGAATTAATTCGTGGCCAATACTTTTTTTGATGCCCACTTTAAAATAGCCTTTTTTCAGTGACTTTTTAGTAACCTATGTTAGTAACTTTATGGAACAATCTTTGTCAAAGTCTTGTCTAAAATACGCATTTTTAGGGTTCCGTATTAAAGAAGGAACCCTTATAGTTTCGGTATGTCCGTCTGTCTGTCTGTCCGTCTGCGGCTTAGCTCAGAGACTCTTAGTAACTAGAAGGCTGTAATTTGGCATGGATATACCTACATATTAATCATGTTGACAAAGCTGAAGAATAAGATCTTAAAAAATTTTTTTTTAGCTTTCCTCTGGTACACGTCAAGTGGGGGTTAATTTCTTTTTTCACGATTACCTTATAGTGTGAAGTATCATTGGATAGGTTTTTTAAAAATAACCCCATTTTTCGATGCTAGCATAAGTTTTAGAAATATTTTGTTTTAAAGTGCTTAGGTATTTTTGTTATAGTCAAGTTCCCCCCCCTACTAGCGAAACGGTTGTATATGGAAATGTGAAAAAATTCACGGTAGTAGTGTATATGATGAATTTAAAAGGAAAACTATCAACATCAAGTAGGCTTTACAGGTTATCGCATAATAGACCAACTTATAAAATGTACTTGCACAAGTAAGAAATTTGGTACTACAAATATCATAAGTAGTATTGGACAACTACGGAACCCTACACTTTGCGGGACCCGACACGTGCTTGGCCGGTTATTCATTGTTTATTTACATTGTAAAGTGTAATAATAATAATTTGTATAATGGTCAGTAATGAAGTTAAAGTGTCTATTGTTCTCGTATTGAGTTTTATTGTTTGGATTGTTTCGGTTATACTTCTAGTTACGTATTTAGGGTTCTTTGAATATTTAGAATTAATACTGCACGAATACAATTCGAAAGTTCCGATAGCGGTGACGACAGTTCGTGATTTGCTTAAATAGTGACTTCAATTTCACTAAAGCTTAACTGAAGCTCAAATAAAAATAAACCAAAACCATGTCGAAACCATTGCAAAAGGAGAGAGAAAACCGGTCGGCTGATAAAAAGGATCTCTCCTTCCACCCTTACTCGATATCTCCTGAGACGGCAAATACTGCGGTCTTGCTGCTTGAATCTAAGGAGCCTGAATTACTATGTCAGGTTAGTTTAAAAGGCGTATTATAAACATCATTGGCCTAACGCAATGCTGAAAAACCTGCAATAAAATCTAAGGTTATGTGTGAAGTCCACCAACCAGGTACACTGAGCCAGCGTAGCCGCGCGAAGCCAGACCACGTTCAGTATATCTCCAGCTCTTTGGTAGGGACGTAAAGGCTGGTGGCACATTAAGGTCTCAGTGGTTTACTGATCAAGGCGTTCGGGTTGATCTGGAGATTCTGCTGCCCGCAGTTGGTTAGGATATTGCAGGTTGAATCACTTGATTTTTCAAAAGGAAAGACGGTCCTTTCGTTCGGGTAGGCACGGCTTCGCACATGAGATATTTCAGAGACCTTTGGCTATTACGTAACGTACGGCACCCGGGATCGTGAGGTTCTTATATTGTAGTGAAAGCTGATCTGAGAATGAAGGCTAATTTAAAAAAAATATTTTTGCAGACCCTACGAGCCATAACCAAATTCGCAGGACAAGACTTTTCTAATCGTCAATTGCTGTATAGCCTGGACGCCATTATGTACATTCTTCCCCATATAGACCATCCAGAGACCAACATCAAAAGATTTGCGTGTAAGGCCCTTGCTCAGTTGTGTCAATTGCCAAGAGGACCAGAACAGGTTCTGGAAGATTCGAATAATCTAAGAAGGATCGCTACCTTGTTAGCCAAGGTAGTTTAAAACATTTGTCAAACTTTTCTGCCCTAAACTAAGTAATAGTTTTCGAATTTCGAATTAATATGTAAGTAGGTTACGTTTATTCGACGCTCTTACGGTGAAGGAAAACATCGTGATGAAACCTACACATTCCTGCAAAGAAATTCAAAGGTTGTGTGTGAAGTCGACCAATCCGCACTGGGCCAGCGTGGTCGACTAAGGCCTAATCGCCCTTCTTCAGGCTCGAGCCCCTCGGTGAGGACGTATGTGAGCTGTTGATTATGAAACCAAGTATTTCATATCCTCAAATTACTGACTTGTTCATCAATGTTCCATTCCAATTTTATAATATAACCTTATTATACCTAAGGTTGTTAAATAAGAGTAGTTGGTTGTTGGCTCAAGAAACTCTGAAAGAAACGTTGAAACTAGTCTCAACACAACAATGTTACAAAAGCTCTGCGTTTTTCATCACAAAGCATGCCCTATTTGTTTGCCTATCCCTCCTGTCCCGTCTCTTGTTTCTTTAAACAACTTTATGAGACCTCCATAAACGCTATTCGAGCACGTTTTAGTTTTGGGATATAAATAATTTAGTTACCTACTATCAACACGCTACATACTAATTATATAATTCGTTGGCTACGACGAGGAAAAATAACTCGAAACTTGTAGGTAAACATTGAGATAATGCCTTTTCCGGAAATTAGGATCAAACAATAATCATATTATTATGCCCTAATTCACAGAATGAAGATGTATTCGTGCTAGAGTTTTCTTCCCTCCTATTAGCAGAACTGACAAGGGAACCTCTGGGTTGCGAGCAACTCATCTCCGCAAATATCATAGTCCCCCTCTTTAACAGGATGAAGAACAGCCTCGATCCTGACGTCCAAAAGAATTGTTTACAGGTCTTTATCAATTTTGAATATTTCATTCTGTCACAAAGCAAGGAATCGTTCGCCACTCGCGCCCTAATAGAGATACAATACAAGCATGTTCACAAAGGCACAAGTAAGTAAAATTAGATGTACATTGCGTAGACAATGAGATAAAACATCAATGGCCCGTTACAGTCCACTGCTGGACTATGAGCCTCCTCCACTTAAGTGGAGGGTTTTGCCATAATCTCCACGCTTGGCAGACGGGTTGGAGATCGCAGATTAAAAGGTTACTGTATCAGAGAGCGCTGCTGCCCATTCCCTGTTCAATGTGTAGTCCCTAAGTCGCCTCTTACGACACCCATGGGAAGAGTAGGGGATGGTGACAAATGTATTCTACTCTGCCGTCACCAACACGGTGAGATAAAACTATAAGGCAAATTGGCAACGCAATTAATTGTAAGTATACCACGACTTTTGACAGGCCGCGAAATTGATTGTTTTATTTACGCCAGTATTATAGTACTCCGTGGTTTTATCGAAGAGTCTTGTCTAGATTCCTTCTCGTCGTGAAGAGAACTCGTGTTGTGGTTTTTTGTAGCATTGACAGAAAGCCTGAATTGCACGCACCACCGTTCTACTATCCTAATCCTAAGTGCATTTTGCATAAAACTCGATACCATATCAGGCAGTTATTCACAGTGAAAGTGACAAGGTCATCAGCATTTCCCTGGGTATACAAATCTGCTGGATTAAGTTCGTTTATCAGGCAACCAACTACGATGGACCACCCTCTCGTCACTCTCATATCAAGAGTGCAATAAAAGAGAGTCATTCGAACTGTCCTTGTGGTCAGAATTGATTCGACTTATACTTATACCTACCAGTTTCGTCTCATTAATGCGTCTATCTCTATGAGAGCATATATTTGAGTATAATATCTATCGAGGTATTATCAAACGCTCCCTCAATATCAAAAAAGGCACAGATGGTAATCGCAAACACGAATGTATAACTACCTATTAAAAAGATTTCAAAATGAAAAGCAAAATTATGTTGATTCCGAGGTTTTCACAATAAAACTGTCAATATTTTTCACGAGGTTTTCATGCAGCGTGATAGAGGCGCTTGTAGTAACAAAGCCACTGAGTTAAACGATTCCTTGCTCTGTGCATTCTGTATAGCACAGAGCAAGGAATCGTCTGTTGTTATGCATGTCTGACATCTCAAATAGTAGCTGGTTCTCATTACGAATATCGCAAGGTTGATTTGATAATAAAAAAATATCATTCTGTGAGACTGTCCCCTGTTAGGTTAGGACATAATATAGCAGCTTGAATCACTTAATTGTCCGAAAATTAAAGTGATTCCGTGCTTCGGAAGACACGTTACGGCGTTGGCAGTTTGTACTGGCTACGGTCCGATTGCGGAAAGATCAGAATGGTTTTCTGAATTAGTCTTAGTATATTATACTAGAGAAGAAAAGTGTTGATAATAAAAACAAATGGAAATTGTTATATTTGATTGCATGAAAAATATTAAACACTACAATGTTGCAGGCCCACCTTTATTTTTGTGTTTTAGACTCTAAGCCACGTCCTTGAAGAGCCAGTCTGTGCTGCAGAGCTGACGAAAAATCCGCAGTTTCAATGGCCACCACTCCTCGCCCTGATGCAGAGCAAGTTCTTGGCGATACAGACCTTGGCGATACAGACTGTTAACCAGCTTGTAGGACGACTTAAAGACGTTAACATACAGAAGACTTTTAAAGCTTCTACTGGAATAACGGATTTGTGCGATATTTTAGAGGTGGGTTCCAAAGATGTAGTAGTGAATTTCCAAAAGGAAACTGACTACCAAATTAATATCACAGAATCCATGTCGTGTTAGTAATTTTCATCTTACGTTTTATATAAATTTTTAATTCAATAAATTTTTTCTTTCTCTACAGTCGTATGAATTCCGGGATATGCACACCCAAGTTCTCGGAGTGCTGAAGACTTACGTAGAAACAGAAGAGAATGCCCTGCATGTGTTCCACGCAGGATGCATCAATAAGCTTCTAGCGTATTTGGAGATGGCCTTGCCTCCTATGAAACCCCATTGCATAGCTGTGCTGTGCAAAATGTCCTTCTCAACGAATGGGAGAAATGTTAGTACTTTACCTACTCATTTCAGATGTCAGTATTCAACAGTAAAGAAAAAGTTTTATCAATATTAATGAGAGAGAAAATATCGGTCACCGTGGCCTGGTGGTAGAGTGTTTGACTCTCGTTCCGAAGGCTCTAGATTCGTTTCCCGGTGGGAACACCGTCACACAAAATCAGTTTGTGAGACTGTCCTCAATTTAGTTGGTAATTGCAGGCTGTCTGTATTACCTGGTTGCCACGGAAAAGTAAGATGATTCTTTGTTTTTGAACGCGTTCAGACGTTGTTGGTCTCGATCTACGGAAGTACTTAGTCATACATAAATCATAGTCAGAGGCCTTTGGCAACTCACCAATAGGGGATCGGACTGTTCCTTTTAACAAATTTTATGAATTATTTTTAAAATATAGATTAGTAGCAGACGATTCGCGAGGAAAAGAACAGTATCGGCTGAAAATCGAATTTACAGTGATTTTTTAAAGTTTCAATATGCCTGTCTCTTTCAAAAACGATTTTTTGTATGGAGATTATATGGCGTTACTAACAAATGACGTCACAAGTGGGTATGTGCCTCTGTGTCTAATCTTGAATTTCAAGCCTTTATAACTCGGTCAATTTTAAAGATAGAGCAAAAATTATTTCAGTGTTCGATAGCAGAAACTAAGAAGTTTGGATTTATAAAATAAAAATAAAAGTAGTCCGATCCCCTATTGTCACTCTACAGGTCGCGTTTCTCAATCGATTCTCGTGAAATTTTGTGATCAGGTTCGATAAATTAATCGATTGTCGAGTCAGTTTTTAGAAATTTTAAAAAATTACGGAGTTATGGGGGGCTGCCAGCTTACAAGGTCTACCGCCGAGGCTGTTTTCCTCTACAGGTCACATTTCTTAACCAATAAAATAAAATAAGATAAAATAAGATAAGACAAAATAAAATAAAATAATATTAAGTTTAAAAGTAAATAAAATAAAATAAAATTAAGATTAAAAATAAAAAAATCAAGGGGCTAAAAATAAAATCATAAAATTTTTGAAAATATATAGACTCGTGAGGTCTACAGCTCACAGAGCCACTAGTGTACTTGTACGCATTTTTTCTTAGAAACTAAAAATCGGATTGCAGTTTTATTTTCGATCTTTTATCTTAGGAAACAGTGGAAGTTTCATCAAAATTTGTACAATAGTTTTCTAGGTAGACTGGTATTAAAAGGAGGTTCTGTATTTGTCAAAGTTGTTATGTGGTGTCTCCTCAGGCCCTATTCGAGACCGGCACTGACTTGGTGTTCTGCCACAATCTGCTGTCTACCAACATGGAGCTTCTCGCTGACGCCGCGATGGGCGTGTTCAACATGTGCAAAGTCTACGCGTCGGCAGTGCGCATGTCTGAGACAAATATTGTAGAAGTTCTGTTAGGTGAGATTAAGGATATGAAGACGAGATCCTTTCGTGGACTATGTTGACTAAAGTCAAAACTAGTAACCACGAACCGGACGAAATATTGGCCGGTGACGTAACAAGATGGTCTGGTGTCTAGGGCCTCTGCTTCCCGTCCGGAAGATGCGGGTTCGATCCCCACCACGTACCAAATTGTTTCCGAATTTCGAATTCATATGTACTTACGTTTATTCGACGCTCTTACGGTGAAGGAAAACATCGTGTTGAAACCTGCACACTCCTGCGAAGAAATTCAAAGGTTGTGTGTGAAGTCTACCAACCCGCACTGGGCCAGCGTGGTTGACTAAGGCCTAATCGCTCTAATTCAGAGTAGGCTCGAGCCCCTCGGTGGGGATGTATATGAGCTGTTGATGACGTAACAAGCTAGACCATCTGGTGAAGTTCTTGGGAAACCGCTGGATGCAGGTCAGGCAAGACCAGTGATGGTGAACTTTTTAGGAGGCCTTTGTCCAGCACTCACGTCTTATCTTGTGCTCTCCTTAAAGCAGGCTTTTTACCGTGACATTCTTCTTCGTGCCAATGACCTTAACTTAGTTTTTTTCAGGCCAGTACTTTTCAACAGCTACGGGGCGATGGGCGACGCCATATTTAGATTCTCTTAAATGTAGGTGGAAGGACATAACGGAACAACGAACAACAATGGATAACAAGAGAGCAAGTGTGACAGTTTGTCTTTCTCTCTCGCATTATGATTGATACACACTCTTTAGAATTCGAGAATGACGTGCATTCGTCACGGAGGCTAAAATTCGCCCGTGCGTGGCCAGCTTAAAGTCTATTCTATAGTCTAAGTGGGTATCCTAGTTAGCCGTGTGGTGACGGCAGAGTAGAATACATTTGTCACCGACCCCTACTCTTCCAACGTCCTAGGCCGAGGTCCGTGCCCCCAAGTGGGCGCCCTTAGGCTGTTGCTATAATACTAGGGGTAAGAGCCTTCCGCTCCCCCAAAAGTCCGGTTACGCTTGATACGTCGATTTTGCGACACAAGCATTAGGTCATCGTCAAAAAAAAAAAAAACCGTGGGTGTCGTAAGAGGCGACTTAGGGACTACACATTGAACAGGGAACGGGCAGCAGCGCTCTCTGATACAGTAACCTTTTAATCTGCGATCTCCAACCCGCCTGCCAAGCGTGGAGATTATGGCAAAACCCTCCACTTAAGTGGATGAGGCTCATAGGCCAGCAGTGAACTGTAACGGGCCGTTGATGTTTTATCTCATTGTCTACGCAATGTACATCTAATTTTACTTACTTGTGCCTTTGTGAACATGCTTGTATTGTATCTCTATTAGGGCGCGAGTGGCGAACGATTCCTTGCTTTGTGACAGAATGAAATATTCAAAATTGATAAAGACCTGTAAACAATTCTTTTGGACGTCAGGATCGAGGCTGTTCTTCATCCTGTTAAAGAGGGGGACTATGATATTTGCGGAGATGAGTTGCTCGCAACCCAGAGGTTCGTCTAAAATTATGTAATCCTTTATGTATCTTCTAAAGGTATAATGGCTGACGAGGGGGCCGCGTGGTTCAACATCCGCATCAACGCGCTGTTAGCTCTGTCGATCCTGGGCCGCCTGATTGAGAAGTCAGCGGCCATTATTGTCGACACCAAGAACTTTAACACCTTGAGGAATGTCAATAAGAAAGGTAAGTACATACAAAATTTTGTTTTTAATGTAAGTTTTAAAGACGCCAATAGTGTATGTATGTATATGTAAATAAAAATGTTCTAGTAAAGGAAAATTTTAGGTCTGATTTTAGAGTTAATAAAAGTGGAGTTCCCCAAGGCAGTATCCTTGGACCATTGCTATTTCTTATTTATATAAATGATCTTCCAAATGCAACATCACACAAAATTATTTTATTTGCTGATGATAAAGTGCCAGGATAAAGAATGTTATGAAGACACGGTGAATAAGGCATTTAAAGACGTCATAGATTGGTTTCAAATAAATAACTTGCAGGTTAATATGGACAAAACTAATATGATTCAATTTACAAATTATAATTCAAATCCACTTATGATACAAATTAAACATAATGATAATATAATTAATAACTCTGACAACGTAAAATTTCTAGGACTAATTATTGACAAACATTTAAACTGAAAAGGACATATAAATTTAGTTTGCAACAAATTGGGACGATTTGTGTATGCATTGAAGCGTTTGAGACAAACGATTTCAATAGAGGCAGAATTAACTGCCTATCATGGCTATGTCTCATCTGTGCTTGGTTATGGCCTTATATTGTGGGGAAATTCTGTGGATGTAGCCAGAGCATTTATTTTGCAAAAGAAATGTATTCGCTCCATTTGCAATGCAAAATTTCAAGTTAGCTGAGAACCACTATTTAAGAGACTGAACATTTTGCCATTGCTATGTTTATATATTAGATATATTTGTTGTTTCGTAAAATCATTTAAAGAACAATTCAAAACAATTTCAGAAATATCAATTAGAACACAAAGGACAAATTATAAAAACCTATTATATCAGCCTCCGTGTCATAATTCTACCTATAAGAAAAATGTATATAATATGAGTATTGTAATATATAATAATTTACCTGACTATATTAAAATATTAGATGGACATAAGTTTAAACATTCATTGACTGTATGGTTGACTGAAAAAGGGTTTTATAGTATTAACGCATATTTGGATAGTAAGAATATAAGATGACGATTAAAGAAATATAGTATAAGCAGTAATTGTAAATTTTTTAAATATATTTGCATGTTTGGCGAAATTTAAATAGGACATATATATATAAACATAGTAAAAACTTGCATGCTAGCTTGCTGGCTTCATATGTTGAAACAAATGTATTTTTAAATTAAGACCCAGTTTATACACATATTGATGCAAATAAATTTTTCTTTCTTTCTTATCTGTTCATCTTTTTCTCCTAAGTATTATTATGTAGTAAGAGAGACAAAGATATTGTTACGGCCAAGAGTTCGATAATTTGGATTAAAACACCAATGACGTAATTCGAGGGTTTATTCGACGATGAACAACTGGTTCCAGGGCAAATCACACTATAATCCAATTCACAGAGTCACTCGTAATCCGTAGGTATCGCTTAGATCGCAGGTTTCTTCGCTCTTGATCGCTTTGAAGTTTTCACTCCGATAGCTCACTCGAAACTGAACTAAACTTGCGCAGAGCCGGCCGCCTTATATATGCGCCGAAATCGGGTCTAGAATCTTCCAGAAACTACCAGTGCAGTTCCACACTACGACGAATATTCCGGAACAGAGCCGCCATCTAGTATCGAGTTGACGTATTACTTACACAGCTCTCGAGCGTCTTCCGTGCGAGCGTTCCCGGCTCTGTGGATAGATGGCGCTAGCTGCTACTGCTCTAGCATACTCATGCATACTCATTACGGTCTACCGTAACAATATTAATATGAATGAGTGAAATTGAACTGCTCCTTTAAAGCCAATAAATCGAGGGTATGAGTTTCCGCTCCACCCGCAAGTCCAGTTTCCGTGTGTTTTCGAATTTCTTATAATTTCTTGATGGAAGGCCGTATCTGGAAAATCCGTATTATCTGGCAACCCAAAGTTGCCAATGAGGGATTTTCTGACAGCTCTAAAATAAAAATAATGGTTCTAATTAAGACGATGAACGCGGTAGTCATTCAATCAAATAGGAGATTCAACCAGATGACTACGACATATGCACCATTTGAGTCACTAGGTAAGCATTTCAGTATATTAAGTGCGCGTCGGACCACAGGTCAAATACTGCTCGGTATGCGAAACATGAGTGAGTTTATAGATGGCGCCAGGTGTACTTCGTGGATTCTTTTTTTAAATCCTTTTATGGCCCAGCCGGATTTCTTCGGATCCACGAATCGTCAACGCCATATACCGAAGTTTTATGAACAATTTTTTTTAATTGGCTGTCGGAAAATCCCCCTCCAACCATGTTTGCGTAATTCCAGGGACAGCCCCGCTGGAAGCCCAGAGGTTGGCCATGCAGTGCTACATAAATCTGCAGAACCACAGCGTCGCGTTGAAGGCTATGCTCAACACCGAGTTCATACAAGAGGTCCTTAGCACCTTGCAGGTTCGTCTCTTTTTTACACGCTTTTATTCCCAAAGGGCACGCCAAAGCGCACGATCACCCGCTTTCCTCCTCCAGCCACCACCAGTGACCTTCCTCAGGTCATCAGTCCACCTGGCATGGGGGCGTCCCACACTACGTTTCCCGAGACGTGGTCTCCATTCGAGAACCCGTCTGCTCCAACGCTTATCGGTTCTGCGACAGACGTGGCCAGCCCACTGCCACTTCAGCTTGCTACACTTCTGGACGATATCAACTACCTTGATCCTCTGCCGGATGATTTCGTTTCGGATTTTATCCCGTAGCGAAATACCAAGCATAGATCTTTCCATAGCTCACAGCATAGTAGTTATCAAGTTTACTTGTATGTAAAAACTAACAATGTAAACAAATCTAATTGTCGTATCATTTAGAAATTTTGTAAGTAAGTAACACTTAGGTAGGTTTGTGTAGTTCAGATGACAATACAATTATTTGGTACACTTGAGCTGATCTGATCATAGAGTCAGGAGCTGGAAGGCGGAACTCTTCAATAGTTACTTAGTAAACCCCTCGAATTTGGGCTCATTTAATTTGTTATTATGTCTAATACAGTGCAGTTTGTGACAAGGGTCTGATGATGGAGCCAGGAACTGGATAGTGGAATTCTTTAATGGCTACTAGTAAACCACTCGAGTTTGGGTTCTTTTGATTTGTTATGATGAGTTGAAAACAGTGCAGTTGGTGACAAGGGCCTGATGATGGAGCCAGGAACTGGATAGTGGAATTCATTAATGGCTACTAGTAAATCCCTCGAGTTTGGGTTCTTTTGATTTGTTATGATAAGTCGAAACAGTTGGTGACGAGGGATTAGTGTTGGATAGTAGTTACTGACATAATTGCGTGTTTTTTTAGTTTATTAAACTATTTTAATTTATTTAAAATAATCATCATTATCTCAGCACGAAGATGTAGAGATACGAAGATAGGTTTCCAACGTGAACGGTCCTGTGTTAAATTGTTTAGAAACTTTACAATCGACCATATTTGATAGCAGACTTCATCGCCTTTATTTGAGGTAAGCTTGAACCCCTCGGTGGGGACATGATAAGCTAGTAACAAAAAGTACGTGTAGGCATCTTTGGTTTTAGAATCATACTAATATTACAAATGTGAATGTTTGTTCCGCTTTTACGCCTAAACTTCTGGGCAGATTATAATAAAATTTGGAATAGAGATAGTTTGTACCCTAGGATACTTTTTACCGGGAAAGTCGTATTCCCACGGGAAAATCTTACATAACGCGAGCGTAGCTGCGGGCGGACCGCTAGTAATCATAATAAATTGCTGAGTTTTTTATGTTTACAAAATAATTTTAATGTTGAAATAAGTAAATATATTTAAAAACAAACAATCACCTTAAAACAACCTTTTCCTGAATAAAATTTCGGCGAAATATGATCCCCAGGACAACTCATTAGTTACCCTGAGTAAATATACCTATATGATGCTTAGTATTCATCAACGGCCCGTTACAGTCCACTGCTGGACTATGAGCCTCCTCCACTTAAGTGGAGGGTTTTGCCATAATCTCCACGCTTGGCAGGCGGGTTAGAGATCGCAGATTAAAAGGTTACTGTATCAGAGAGTGCTACTGCCCGTTCCCTGTTCAATGTGTAGTCCCCAAGTCGCCTCTTACGACACCCACGGGAAGAGTAGGGGTTGGTGACAAATGTATGCTACTCTGCAGTCACCATACGGCTATGTGGTGACGGCAGAGTAGCATGCTTAGTATTATTCGTTTGCTATTGAAAGTTCCTTTTTACAGAAAATAGACACCCAGCTGAAGATCTTAGCCTGCACCGTGCTCACCAATCTTATGTACGAGGAAGCCGCTAAGAACATGTTCTCTAACCGCAATGGTGAAGAGGTAAGAGATATATCTATCACATCACAATATCACACTAATGTTATAAATGTGAAAATATATTTGGACGTTTGGATGTTTGTTCTGCTTTCACGGCTTAACTACTGAATGGATTTGGATGAAATATAGAATGGAGATAGTTTGTACCCTGGGTTAACATCAAGGATACATTTTACGGGAAAAAGTCTCATTCCCACGGGAAAATCTTACACAACGCAAGCGTAGCCGCGGGCAGACGCTAGTTTACTTATAAAATTGTACGTGCTTCTTATCTCTTGTGTGTCGACACGCAGCAGAATTTCACCTCAACACACGCCTTGTGACAGGGACCGATCAACGTAGGCAAACTCCTCCATGGTTGTGCTACGTGGGCTCATTACCTGAACCACGGGGTCTCATTCCTTAGTACGGAAATTTTGTTCTTAATTAGTGATGACATCTAGTGACAACATTGGCACTACGTAGAGTCTAAGCAATCGTTATCATTTGCAGCGCTATCTATCGTTTAATAGTGATATTGTTTGTGATATATCACACATACAGCGACATCTATTATCTAGTAGTTGTAATATTAATCAAACTTGGCCCTTGACACAGCGAAGTTTTGTTCTTGCAATAAAACATTTTTGTATAGTAGTAACGATTTTTGAAAAGATTCAAATAATAGCAAACAGAAAACAATAAAAAAAGTATATTTTTAATAAAGGCGCTCTCAAGGTCGTCAACTTGGCACTAGATGGCGTATCTGCGCAATTTTGTAGGTCAGTGCGCACATAGCACCATCTAGTGAGCTAATAGAGGAAACGAAATAGCCCGAAGAATAGCCCGAGTTTTGAGGGTACAGTTTTTTTGTATGAGATGAGGCATCTGTACGTAGTATTATATTATCTGTGCCTGAACCTTACGAAATAGGGAATCTTACTGCCTTTTTCTCCCACTAGAGGCGCTACTTAAACGTGACGCAAATTGCAGTTTTTATTTTTCAAATACTTTTACTCGTGTGGGTGCGGAGAAGCCCTTTTGAAGTAAATTAAAGATAACAGCAATGTTGCCAGTACCTTACACGACTTACACGCTGGCGCCATCTACAAAAATCTGCAGGCTTTTACGCAACCCTGTTGTTTGTTTAACCGCAGATAGTGTCCAGCTTCTTGAGTATAGAGCATGTGGGTCTCCGCACCACGCTGTGCCTGCTCATCACCGCCAGCGTTACTGAAGACGGCGCCGACACCTACCTGGATCTAGGGACCTTGCACTAGTAAGATTCATTCTAGAATGTGACCATCATTGCCATTAGACATTAGATATGTAACTCATTTATCATTAAAAAGAAAAGAAATACATACGTATGTCATCATAATCATCGTCAACAACTCTTATACGTCCTCACCGAGGAGCTTGAGCCTACCTTATAAACATATTATGTATGTATTTCTTTTTGATTAATTTGTCAAAGTAAGAACAAATGCATGATACTGAATACTGGATGAGAACTGCACAGGACCGTGAAAAATGGCGCAATAAAGGAGAGGCCTATACTCAGCAGTGGGGGGATGTGGGCTAGATAGATAGATAGATAGAGAAGAACAAATTAATACAAGAAAAGGATCTATTAAGATAGGCTGCATTCAAACTTTATTTAAGTATACAAGGCCTTGATTCGGGATGTCACACTCTAATCCTTAATTTAAGTTAGTCCGTCCTTTTTACCTTTTAAAGATTGAAAAAGGACAGGAGATGGCCATCCTAATATTAGAGCTGTCAAACATCGAATTTGAACCTTATGGCCGTGTCGATTGCACAATTTTAGAGAGCACTTAAAACATGCGACTTAAAAATCTCTTAAACTGACAGCTATGCCCTTATTTTAAGTTATCATTCGTTCAAATTAATATCATTCGTTCATCACCTCTCTTTCATTGGTCATAAAAACGAAAAGGATAGCTGGATTTTGAAATTAGAATTAGAGCAATGACATCCCGAATCGAGGCCAATCATCATCATCATCATCAACGGCCCGTTACCGAGGCCAATACTTACCTTTATTTGTACAAAAATAGTGGCATATAAAATTTGACAACAAATTAGTTTTGCTTTGTTTCCTATAGCTTCATTGATACTGATTACAGTATTAGAAGAATGCATATTTTTATGGCTTTATTTTTTCAAATCAACTGAGGTATTATACTTGATCTGAGACTGTCTGTACGTCGATTGCTGGAAAAAGCCCTCCCTCGATGATCTCGATCTGACCTCGATGGTCCTGGAGAATTGTAATACAGGTTTCACCTAGCTCAGGCTCCAGTCTCCCACAAAACCTATTTTTGTAGCATAATTTTAATCGCTCTGTAATTTACTACTGTGGTGAAAATAAAGTTTTTTATTATATTATTATTATCTTGTAGTGGTGCTCGCGAGACCATCTACGTCATGACTTGTATTGCCTGTGTTTGCAATAATTTAGTACTGTGTACATACGTTCTACCGTCAACTTATACGTTTCTCTCCAATATCTACGGGGCACCCTCTGCTAATATTGCAATCTCCACAACTCAAGGTCCTGTTTTGCCCGCATTCTGCAGCTTCCCACGTCCTTCACTTGTCGGTCCATCTTGTGACGTCACCTATCCACGCTACGTCTTCTGATTCACGAAAAAATAAATCGGAGAAATAGAAAACGAAACGTAGCAATTTCTAGTTCCCGTTGCTACGGTTATGGTCTAAGCGGCGTGTTAGATTGGTGTCAAATAAAAGTTGTCTATTGATTGATTGATTGATTGATATACATATACTTTATTGCACCAAAAAAGGATGTACAAAGGCGAACTTAATGCTATATAGCATTTTCTACCAGCTAACCTTTGGTGGTTAAGAGCAGGTTGAGGGTAGTGCCGCTAAAAACAGCGTTCAATATGTCTATGTCTATTGCTTAAATTAAAAATCTCTGATTTCAACGGGGAAGGTGTCTATCCACGGAGACAAATACAAAGAGGAGGTGCCACAAGCAACTTAGGCCCGTCTCATAGCGTTCTAAGTACTCTTACTACTAGCTATTAACCACCAGGCGTCGCTTCTGTCAGTGTTACTTTGGATTTTATGGATACGACACGAATATGACTTGGTTTGATTACAACCATTTTAATTGAAATTAGTGACGGAAAAATTGTGTGCTGTATTGTATCGTGCAACAGTACGAGTAATACAACTATTTCTAACGAAAAAAAGACATAATTCCACTCGTATGTATTTTTTTAATGCAATTTTTAATGCTCGTAATTTATTCCTTCGAGAAAGTTCGGCGGTAGCAACGCCATCTATCGCCAAGTAGAATAAACTTCTTGACTGTAGAAGGTTATATGACCTGTTTCATTCATGCTCATTCATTCATGTATTTTGTATAGTAAGCTCTGGGTGGCCAGATATGGAATCTAAAAAAATATATTTGTATAAAATATTTATTTTTGTAGCATATAATTAAATAATACAGATAATATTGATGAACTTACTCAATATTTATAATTGAATACATGAGATCAAAATATCACATTTTGGGCAAGGATGTTTCCTTATCTTGGTATAAGTGATGATGTTAAAGGACTTACGTGAAATCCCGTGTCAAAATTGAACAGTTCTTTTTATGTCTTATAGTTACAGAGTAACCCATACTGACCCATCTAAATGGGCCATTCTGTATATCACAATTGCTCGTATAAGGTAATCCTACAATAAAAACGACTACATAATACAAAAAAGAAGAGAGAGATCAATTTTTTAAAAATGGTCCGTCTTTTTTATTTTTTCACTTGCCTGGCAACATTATACAGCGTAACGAACTAACGAACAGAACCATCTTGTGTGTAATAGCAAAATTAGGTACGGTTCATTAGTGTCTAGCTGCAAAGCTAGTTTTGCCATTGACTGCTAGATGGTTAGCAGAACTTTATCTCCCCGCACCCCCTCCCAATGGCGACCCCCGCCATCCCCCGCTATCATATAGAAAACGTCTTAGGGCAGCTCCTCTTTGTATTTGTCTCCGTGTGTCTATCAATATTCGAATGCTATCGGTTGGCATTAAAGGAACCGCCGTCCAAGTGGCCACATTCTGGGCTACAACAACATAAGTTTCGACTTGCCATCGACTCGCTAAGAAGCAGATGAAGATTAAAAGAAGACTTAACCCTTCTTATCAATTCCCAGCATGGTAGAGAACAAGAACGCTCGCTACCACGTGCACGCGTGGGAGCCGGCGATTGAGGCCATCTTCAGGAACCATCCATCGGCCAGGTTGGCTTATACCGGCCGATTGGGAATCAACGACTTCACCTTGGTTAGTATAATGTCATTCTTCTTCTTAGGTATATATCGAATTCGAGGTCAATGATGTAACGGTCCTTAATTCCCTGGTATTATGAAGACCATTGACCATCTTCAGAAACTATCCATTTGCTGGCGGGAATCAACGACTTCACTTTGGTTAGTATACATACTGTCATAGGAATATGAGGAATTGGGGATCGGACTGTTCCTAAATTTACCATATTTTATAAATTATTTTAAAATATAGATTAGTAGCAGACGATTCGCGAAGAAAAAAACAGAATCGGTTGAAAATCGAATTCACAGTGATTTTTTAAAGTTTCAATATGTCTGTCTCTTTCAAAAACGTTTTTTTTTTATGGAGATTATATGGCGTTACTAACAAATGACGTCACAAGTGGGTATGTGCCTCTCTGTCTAATCTTCTTTCAAACCTTTATAACTCGGTCAATTTTAAAGATAGAGCAAAAATTCTTTTAGTGTTCGATAGCAGAAACTAAGAAGTTTGGATTTATAAAATAAAAAAAGTAGTCCGATCCCCTATTGCAGTTCTCCTTTCCTTTACATGCTATACCACAGTTTCTCTTGCAGGAGGGTTTCTACGTGTCAAAGCGTCTGGGCGAGTCGTTCCCGACGATGACAGAACTTCTTGCTGCGCCTCCCCCGTACTTGAACCCCGTGCTGATTGTGATGTTCTACGCTTCCCCCTTCAACCGAGAGTCTATAGATATACGCTCGCCTTGTAAGAAATGCTGCTTTACCTCACCATTTCAGTCTAGGCATCCCATCTCCACAACACGCTGTCTTGTTTAGCCCGCAACCAACAGCTTTACGTTTTTATACCAGGGGGCCGTTTCACGAAACTACAAGTTACAAATTACAAGTACAATTTGATATACATTGCGTAGACAATGAGGTAAAACGATAAGAGCTTCCAGTTTTGGTGAATTGGCTACGCAATGAATATCAAATTGTAACCTGTTACTAGTAAATTGTTGCTTCATGAAACGGGGCCCTAGGTCTACCTGTTGCTCGGACCAACCACCCACTGAACACCGCATTATGTAGATATAATAAGGGATCGGACTGTTCATCATATTTTATGTATTTACCATATTTTATTAATTATTTTTAAAATATAGATAAGTGGCAGAAGATTCGCGAAGAAAAAACAGAATCGGTTGAAAAACAAATTTACAGTGATTTTTTAAAGTTTCAATATGTCTGTCTCTTTCAAAAACATTTTTTTGTGTGAATATTATAATGGCGTTACTAACAAATGACGTCACAAGTGGGTATGTGCCTCTCTGTCTAATTTTGAATTTCAAACCTTTGTAACTCAGTAAATTTTAAAGATAGAGCAAACATTCTTTTAGTGTTCGATAGCAGAAACTAAGAAGTTTGAATTTATAAAATAAAAAAGTAGTCCGATCCCCTATTTACTAACAAACTAATTAAGAAAAAGTTGCGGTGCGGGGGCGCGGGGAACACGTCGGGGTTGGTTCATCTCGCTTACGCAACGTATTGACAGGTCTCATAATTGGTCGAAACTGAAGTGAGCCGCGAGGTATTGGCCGCCCAGAGATATTTATGTGCAAATGCACCTATGCGTTTCGGAAAGTAGCGCCCTGGCATGCGGTGTCCAGTGCCAGTGGGTGGTTGGTCCGAGACCTGTTGACGTCAACTGCCCACGCTAAGTCTTTTGGTACGAGGTCGCCAGGAAAGAAAATTCCTACCTTCCTGGTAAGTAGCGATCGATTTGGTCACTACTGACCTAATAATAGATAAATAGATTAATGATGTCTGTCCTGTCGGTGGTCTAGTGACTAGGACCGAGTTTATTTATTCCGCCATAACTTCTAAATGCCTGTACAGATTTGAATGTCGAGAGCGTCGGTGGTATAGTGGCTAGGGCCGCTGCCTCCCGTCCGGGAGACGCGGGTTCGATCCCCACCACGTGTTTTTGAATTTCGAATTCACATGTACGTTTATTCGACGCTCTTACTGCGAAGAAATTCAAAAGTTGTGCGTGAAGTCGACCAACCCGCACTGGGCCAGCGTGGTCTACTTAGGCCTAATCGCTCTAATTCAGCGAGCCCCTCGGTGGGGACGTATATGAGCTGTTGATGATATTATCATCATATCAGCTTGTAGACGTCCACTGCTGAACAAAGTCCCCCAAGTATGTGTGCAACAGCTTTTACATTTACTGCAGAGGCAGGTGTCTCCTATAAATAGTAAGCTTATTGGTTGCGTTAGGAGAGGCAAACAACAAAGAAACGATTAATTTCTTGTATTGAACTTAAATAGTTATGACTAGTGGCTCTGTGAGCTGTAGACCTCGCGAGTCTGTATGTCTCTTTATATTTATTTTTTCTCCACAAGAACCCCGAACTTTTGAAATTTATTTAATATTTTATTTCATTTTTTTTAATTGAGCAATGTGATCTGTAGAGGAAAACAGCTTCAGCGGTAGACTTTGTAAGCTGGCAACCCCCATAACTTCGTAATTTTTTTTAATTTCCAAAACCTGACTCGACAACAAAAATTTGATTAATTTATTGAGCCTGCTCACAAAAGTTCACGAGAATCGGTTGAGAAACGCGACCTGTAGAGTGGAACAGACACACACACACACACACACACACACACACACACACACACACACACACACACACACACAAACAGACATACTAAAGCAATTTTGGCCAAGCTGAAGCAGAGACGCCTCGCTCGCTCGGTCAATAATGTGTTTGTGTGTGTGTGTGTGTGTGTGTATGTGTGTATAAACGTGTAACGATGTTTGTTTCAGATCCCACTTCTGAGTCTCGCCTGAAGCTGGGTACGTCGCGCTCGAGCCGCAGCCGCCTCCGCCTCGGCGGCGCCTCCATACCTGACGACATCAACTTGCGCGACTACCTCCTCAAACTGAGGATATGGTTCGGGGACCCGTGAGTACTGAGCTAGCTGAATAAAAAAAAGATAGGTATTGTAAGAATCCGTGAATATAGTTCCAGACCCGTGAGTATGGTACTGACTGTACTAGCGACCCTAAATCAATCTGTTTTTTTTTCTTTTTGTTTCAGAGCAAAATCATTGCACTACCTCGAGATAGCGGACTCACACTATGAAGTCAGGTAAATCTAGTTACAACTGCTTATATACTTAAATAATTAGAAAAAAGAGGCCGAAAATATTCTCTTTTGAAACAATTAGTGTAAGTCACAGAGTACTATAATGTGTAAGTCTACTATTTATATTTTACTAGCTGATCCGGCAGACGTCGTCCTGCCATTTTTCACCTCTTCCCAACCATACACCTACCCTACACTTACCTTACACCCACCCTACACCTACACTTCACCTACCCGACACTTAACCTACACCTACCCTGCATCTACCCTACACAACCTACACCTACCCTTTACCTACCCTACACCTATCCTACATCTACCCTACACCTACCCTGCACCTATCCTACATCTACCCTACACCTACCCTACCCCATTCGGCATGTAGTTGTTTTTTTACTATTTATAGCGGTCCGCCCGCGGCTACGCTCGCGCTATGTAAGATTTTCCCGTGGGAATAAGACTTTTCCCGGTAAAAAGTATCCTATGTGTTAATCCAGCTTACAAACTATTTTCATTCCAAATTTCAGCCAAATACATTCGCGTGAAAGCGGAACAACCATCCAAACATATAAACATCCAAATATATTTTCACATTTATAATATTAAGTGTGATACGTAAATTATATAACGCACTATCCCGCAGTATTCGTTGCGTGTTTCCTGTACCCAACGGTTACCTGGAAGAAATTGCTACGTTAGCAATCTGTACACTATTATTCAAACTGCATTTTTTTGTTTATTTCTTGTGTGCAATGAAGTATACTCTATTCTTCATATTTTAAAGATTATTTCGTGTAGATACCGAGAGAAATGCTCTGAAGTGTCGTCGTCTTTGAAGCACCGAGCCCAAGTGCTGGGCGAGTTCGTAGCGACGGAGATGAGCGGTCTGTCGCAAGAAAGGGACTGTTCTTTGCCAAGCGTCGAGACTGCGTTAGCTGACCTCATGGTATTAAAACTAGTGGCTCTGTGAGCTGTAGACCTCGCGAGTCTGTATATCTTTTCATATTTATTTTTTCTCCACAAACATTCCCGACCCCTTGTTTTTTTTTTTTTATCTTATTTTATTTTATTGGTTAAGAAATGTGACCTCTAGATGAAAACAGCCTCGGCGGTAGACCTTGTAAGCTGGCAACCCCCATAACTCCGTAATTTTTTAAAATTTCCAAAAACTGACTCGACCAAAAAATTCGATTAATTTATCGAACCTGCTCACAAAATTTCACGAGAATCGGTTGAGAAACGCGACCTGTAGAGTGAAACAAACAAACAAACAAACAGATGGACATACAAAAGCAAATTTGGCCAAGCTGAAACAGAGACGCTTCGCTCGCTCGGTCGATTAAAATAAACATAACAAAATTTCTTTTACAAAAATGACAGGATCCTTTAAGCCTCGGACCAACCACCCACTGGACACTGCATCCTGTAAAATTTACTAACAAAGTAATTACGAAAAAGTTGCGGTGCGGGGGCGCGGGGAACACGTCGTGATTGGTTCATCTCGCTTACGCAACGTATTGACAGGTCTCATAATTGGTCGAAACTGAAGTGAGCCGCGAGGTATTGGCCGCCCAGAGATATTTATGTGCAAATGCACCTATGCGTTTCAGAAAGTAGCGCCCTGACATGTCGACACCTCCTATGAACAACAACGTAACTCAATTTTAGCAACTAATCAGTACAGCAGTTTAAAGAGAAAAAAAAATACGTTTTACCTATAGTTAGGTTTTTTGACTAACGCTAACTTCAGTTCTATTGTACTTAGAGACTGCTTGGACAGAAAATTAAGAGTAAATAAAATTATGATAAGGAATAATAATAACTGAAGTCATTTTGTATCTCAAGTTACGTTGTTGTTCATAGGAGGTGTCGATGTAGTGTCCAGTGCCAGTGGGTGGTTGGTCCGAGTTTTAAGCATAGGAATGCCTGTGGCAGTAGGGTCCGCTTTCCTTGTTACTAGGGTCCGCTCTTCCATATCTTAGGCAAATTATGTGGGTATTCGTAATACTTGTAACAGAATAGGGAATATGCACATTTTTGTTTAATTCATTAATCGAAATATTTCAAGTTCCAGATAAACACATAAAAAATATTTTTTTAAGTATCTTGCTCAGAAACAAAGTTATCAGGCTTCAAAGTTGATATTTAGACAGAGAGGTCCGATGTGACATGTGACGTCATATGTCACGCGGGCCATACATCCGCCATAGAAAATTTTGTTTTCGTAAGAGGGACGGATATATAAAGAAAGAAAAAGAAAGAAAGAAAGAAATGTATATCTGTTTAATAATGTTGTATCCAGTTTGTTTTGCGATCAATTTCGATTCTGTTTTGACTGTCAGTATTCTATTTTTGTATACTTTCAGATGAACTGTGAAAATAACCAATATTTTTTTATGCATATTCCCTATTATTTATTAAACTTAATACCATGCGGAGTCATTGTAAAGTGTTAAGTGTGTGTGTGTGTGTGTGTGTGTGTGTGCGTGTGTGTGTGTGCGTGTGTGTGTGTGCGTGTGTGTGTGTGCGTGTGTGTGTGTGCGTGTGTGTGCGCGTGTGTGTGCGTGTGTGTGCGCGTGTGTAGGATAGGTGAGGGAGGGATGGGGGGGGCAGGGGTTTGTTGTTCGGGGGGGAGATTTGTTAGTATTTCGTGTGAGGAGATGTGACTGGGTGTAGCAAACATGCATGTATGATGTATTCACTATAGGGTAGTGTTGTACTAAAGATGAGCTGTTTGTGCCATGGTATCTCCTGATCTCCTCCATACTATTCAGTTCGATTATTCTTTACGGAACCCATTTCTATCCATCGTTATCAGACACCTATTCACTGTTGACTTGTAAAATGTGTTATTTTTCTTATTTCAGTTGGAACTGAAGTCAAGGGTCATTGGACTTGGCTTTGTCAAGTGCGGTGGAGCGTTGGAGAGGGCTGTTTTGTATAAGGTATCCAATTACACTCTATACCCCATCATCATCATACCCCCTTATGTATGTTGCTTGTGTGTGAGATGTCCCCACATATTTATTTCATCCTTATTCACTAGATTAAAATTAACCTCTACCTAATTGTGACAATATTTTTTTATTTTTTTATTAAACACTAATAATAATTTGCCGTGTGGTGACGGCAGAGTAGAATACATTTGTCACCAACCCCTACTCTTCCCGTGGGTGTCGTAAGAGGCGACTTAGGGACTACACATTGAACAGGGAACGGGCAGCAGCGCTCTCTGATACAGTAACCTTTTAATCTGCGATCTCCAACCCGCCTGCCAAGCGTGGAGATTATGGCAAAACCAAACACTTAAGTGGAGGAGACTCATAGTCCAGCAGTGGACTGTAACGGGCCGTTGATATTGATGATGAAACACTAATAATTATTTCTCAATAAAAAAAAAAACATGTCGTTGTACAATTTCAATTTTGGTTGTTTCACTTTTAGATTGATTGACGATTAGATTGATTGATTGATTAGCTTATATTGTTTTGTTGAAGGTGTTGGCAGACAGGATCGGTTTGCCTTGTGCCTTAATCAGGGCTACGAGCGCGCATGCGTGGTGCGAGGTAGCCGTGCCCGAGTTAGACCCGGTTAGTGAACTTACTATTATTACATATTCTTATTGTTTTCTCTATTCTCTTAATACAAATATTCTTCATTTACAGTAAGGATAGAATAATCTAACATACCTATATAGGTATAATTGCCAACCTGTAAGCAAATCATTTCTATCACGCGACATTGGCGAAGAGAGTTTTTATTTACACTACTGCCCAAAAATAAAGAGTCTTAACATATTTAGAGCAAGATTATTGTACGTATGTGTAATGTAGAGCGTCGGTGGTCCAGTGGTTAGGGCCGCTGCTTCCCGTCCGGGAGATGCGGGTTCGACCCTCACCATGTACCAATGAGTTTTCGAATTCATATGTAAGGTCGACCTAGAAAGTGGTTTACCATTTTTCATTCAATTTCCTATTTATCGAAAACTTCAACAAGGTTTATTCTCGGTATCTGACAGATCGTTCTGCAAACGAAAATAATCTTTGTTGTTCTATAATTTGCAACTGACATTCAACCTTAGGGTGATAAACCAATTTATAGGTCGACCTTACATTTATTCGACGCTCTTACGGTGAAGGAAAACATCGTGATGAAACCTGCGCACTCTTGCGAAGAAAGTGAAATCGACCAACACGCACTGGGCCAGCGTGGTCGACTAAGGCCTAATCGCCTTAATTCAGGGTAGACTCGAGCCACGGTGGGCAACGTTTATGAGCTGTTGATGAACGTATGTGAGTTTCTTTATTCCACCATAACTTCTAAATGCCTGAACGTAGATCGTTAGAATCCTTACATCAGCGAGAGTGAGATCTGGTTACATTTTTTTGGCATTTTTAGATGATTATTTAAATTACTTATTAGATTATTTTTTTCAGCATTCTTATCAATAGTTAAATATGAAAATGATGATGTTACAGAATGATGACCCAGACATTGTGGAGAAGTACCCAGCAGCCTTGCTTCGCGCTAACTACGTTGTGGATCTGATGTACCAGCCAGGTAAACAATAGCAGCCTATAGCCGTTTTAAAGCATTTTTAAAATTATTTTAAGAAACTTGCTAGTTGGAAGGGATTTTAATATGGGTTGTAAGGTCGACAACCGTCCTCACATAACCTAGTGTCAGTGTTATAGAGCCGCCAAAGGCCACTGACTTGGCTCGAGTAACGACTAGATGCCATCAAAAACATAACTTGTAAAAAAACCAAGTCTCGCACGCGACTTAGTCTACCGTAAAAAGTTTTGAGATCCATGTAATACCAAGTCGGTTAATTTATTCAGTCCCTACTTAAGAGTCCTTTTGTCTTAAGTTATTACGTAATTAGCTCACCTAACAACATCTTATAGTGACCATATCAATATTAGTATATTCTATTCTATTCTATTAAAAATCTCTTATGTTTTAAATAAATACATAGATTGACCTGGCAATCGCATGAAAACACAATGTATCTCACAAGTAATACATTATTATATTTGATTGCTTAGTGCAATTGCCAAGTCAAAATTGAATGAAATTTGAAATATACCGTGTTTATACAATGCCTGTTTGGTTACTGAAAATTAAGGTTTCTGGTTTTATCCATAACGAAGTTATAGGGGGGTCGAAAATGGCCTTTTTTGCTCGACTTGGCGGGGACACTGCCGTGCCCCCAGATAGTAGCCGGGACCAATGCTTCAACGCGTCTTCCGAAGCTCGGTGATTCAGCTTTCAGGTGATTCAGCCTCCAAAGTCCTAAGCAAACTGGGGAAAGTCTCACAAAGAGATTTTTGCTTGACAGTGTCCCCACCGGGAATCGAACCCGGAACCTCCGTAATGAGCATCGAAATCTCGACCACGGAGGCTGTCTGATGAATATAATGCTGACATATGAAACATCTATGATTGGTTCGGTACGAGATTCAGAAATAATGAGATCCATAGAAGAACCAAAGTTGCTGACACAGCCCGTAGGATAAGCAAGCTGGAGTGGCAATGGGCAGGCCACATAGCGCGAAGATCGGATGGCCGATGGGGCAAGAAGGTCCTTGAATGGAGACCACGTACTGGCAAGCGCAGTGTGGGACGGCCACCTACGAGATGGACCGACGACCTGGTGAGGATCGCTGGGTCTCGTTGGATGCAGGTGGCTATGGACCGGTCGCGCTGGAGTGCGATTGGAGAGGCCTATGTTCAGCAGTGGACTTGAACAGGCTGAAATGATGATGATGATATGAAACATCTTCCCCACAGGTCAGCTGATCCCAAAGCGCTCTTACGAAGCAGAGCGTATATGCGGCCCCGTGTGCGCGCCGCTGTACGTCGCGCGCTGCCCGCCCAAAGCGTGCAAGTGCGAGCCCGCACGGGACAGTGTCAGCCAACTCACTGAGTAGCTTGAGAGACTGGCTATCTACCTATATAATAGGGAAAACGCAAGGATATTTCAAGTTCCAGATAAACGCATAAAAAATATTTTTTCAAATATCTTGCTCAGAAACAAAGTTATAAGGCTTCAAAGTTGATGGTTAGACAGAGAGGTCCGACGTGACATGTGACGTCATATGTCACACGGGCCATACATCCGACATAGAAAATTTTGTTTTCGTAGGAGGGACGGATATATTTGTTTAATAATGTTGTATCTAGTTTGTTTTTCGATCAATTTCGATTCTGTTTTGACTGTCAGTATTCTATTTTTGTATACTTTCAGATGAACTATGAAAAAAAAAATATTTTTTTTATGCATATTCCCTATTACACGACTGCCCAAAAAAGAAGTGTTACGGGTTCATGTATTCGAGTTTCTTACATCATGAATAGCTCATATACGTCCCCACCGAGGGGCTAACGGGAGCCCTTAGTGGCCTTTTGGGAGTTTCTTTTATTCCGCCATAACATCTAAATGCCTGAACATGTCTAGTGGCTAGGGCTGCTGCTTCCCGCCCGGGAGACGCGGGTTCGATCCCCACCACGTACCAACGTATCGACCAACCCGCACTGGACCAGCGTGGTCGACTAAGGCTTAATCGCCCTAATTCAGGGTAGGCTCGAGCCTTTCGGTGGGGACGTATATGAGCTGTTGATGTGAAGATTTGGATGTATGGGGTATCGTTAGAACCCTTAGATCGGCCCGATTGACGAAAAACTTGAGGGAATACTTTATAATTTCGTCGATCTTCTAAACTTGTTGGAATACTTGCAAATGCGAATAATCCCAATAATCAGGGGAAATGCATAAATCGTGCATTGGATATGCACTTGCTGTTTCCATTTGGCGGCGTTTATAATAGATATTAGCGTTTTGTACTCTTTATAATTAGTAAAAATCTACTTCAGTTATAAATAAATAATTAAAAATGATTATTTTGTTCTGTGATATTGTATTAATCATAGCTGACTTATTAAATAAAAACATTACATTTGTTGATAAAAATTACGTTATTTTATTTCATTTTAAAATACAATAAAGGCAGTTTCGTTTGATTCACTGTTTACAATTTTCTATTTATAAATACATTCCTATAAAAACCTTAACAAAGGCATATACAAAGACGCTCAATTGCACAATTAATTGGACGGACAAACAATCACAAACAGTATTACATACCTAACTAGGACATAACTTATATTATAAAAAGCGTCACTGTATTGTATTGATCAACAGTCTACCATATACTAAAAGATATAATGTGTGTGTCGCAAGCTTCAATGTCTTTAAGGTGCATTGTGTTATGTAGTAAACCATGGACAGGTCGACTTCACACAGCCTGACTTGAATCGCAAACGTGTGCATTTTCCCTAAAAACGTCGAATAAAAGTGCATAAAATATGAATTCAAAAATTTAAATCATAATTAGCTTCGATCAACAATTACAATTAGATAACGGGTCGCATACAAAATCAAAGCTAAATGCTGTCTGCGTCAATATATACCAGCTACATTTGTTTATTGACCAACCGAGACAAATGTTTTAAAACAGTTTTAAGTTCAACCTAATAACAACTCTAATACCAATTAAAAATATAACCTCTTATCTACGATCATTCGTTTTCTTTCGGTGTTGGAGAGGCAATCTGTCATACAGGATATCCTAGTACAGATGCCAGTCTCTCACATAGATCATATTTAACTGTACGTCTTAGATTAATATTCATTTAATATTTTTTTATCTATATGAGAGAAGAATAATAAAAATATTTTTTTTTTGTTTCAACCGAACTAATTCAAAATAAGACCTCACGCCACAAGTGACGCGTTATTTACCGAGACGTTTTTTTGCTCCGACGACCCGATATCTAGTTGAAATTGTTGATCGAATATAATTAGCACTTCAATCTCGGACCAACCGACACCATATTCTGTATAATTTTCTAACAAACTAATTACGAAGTAAGTTGCGGTGCGCGGGCGCGGGGAACGCGTCGTGATTGGTTCATCTCGCTTACGCCACGTATTGACAGGTCTCATAATTGGTCGCCGCGAGGTGTTGGTCGCCCAGAGATATTTATATGTGCAAATGCACCTATGCGTTTCGGTAAGTTTCGCCCTGACATAATATGTCCATATTATTATGGTGTCCAGTGGTTGGTTGGTCCGAGACTTCAATGAATGGTTGAAATATACTTAATTCTACACAGACACGAAAGATACTGTAACGCACTTAGTTACACTACCGACGCGACGTCCTTAGTAACAAAATACACTCTCAAAAGACTCCTAATAAAAGCTACTGTAGCTCCACAATCATGTATCAAAAATCAGTTCTTTAACTAACTAGTGACAAAATAATTTGCTTGCTGGAAAGTGCAAATTATTAGGATATTTTACATGCAAACTTATTCGTTAAGTGTTTTTTTACTGGGTTGTGCACTGTATCTAATATTTTTTTAATTCCACAGCTCCTTATATCTAAGCTCAGTTGAAAACTGTGTCCTGAACTAGTAAAAACTAGTTTTCAATTTATTTTAGCTAATACATTAAAAAAAAAAGATTGTTTTCATTCTTTACAACAGGTTACCTTTCAGGTAAAATATATCTTAATACCTACAAATGGTAAAAAATGTTGTAAAATAAAAAATATAGACAATACATTCTAAAATCAGTCTGATTATTTTAAAATAATGGTACATGGCAACTTAATGTTCCGAATGGAATGAATGGTTTTAGATAAAAATAATGTCACTTTACTAGTGGTGGTGCTATTTTAATTCTTGTACTAACAGATACCAAAGAATATCTTCCTCAATTTGCGGAGAATGATCTCCTTAGAGAAGAAATAATTTGAGGGCTTTTGTTTTTCGTACAAACGTACGTGTACAATTTTTTAATTTTCATGTATTTGGCGAACCGAAGTAGTTGTCACGCGATTTATTAAGAGGACTTCGCGCGAAAGAGGACTACACCTCATACAAAATACTTGCAGTAACGTCAGTCAGTTTAGATTTTATTAATATTGGGTATAGCAGCGGCTTAAAACTACTTAATTTGTTACTTAAAGAGCCACAACATTAAAAAGACAAGTGCAAACAGGAATAAGGATATACAACTTGTGTAACTGAATAATTTACACGGTATAATTTTTGGGCGCCATTTTACATTTTCCAACGAACTGTCCAACAGTTTTCCTATAGTCTTAATAAATTACTGTTTTAATCATGCTATTTTGATCGGAACACGCTAAATATTCTCCTTCAAAAGGTACTCTTTCCTCGTGTATTTTAAGGGAATATCATAGAAACAACCATTTCTTTATGATGACGCCATCTTGTTTCAAGTCCGCCGTTTCATTCTCATGACGCCATCGTATTTAGACGTCATTTTCATTTTGTATTAACACTTTTCTAAGGTTGCCTCTAACCTGATATGATGATGATTAGCCTTAAGTCATTAGACGGTGGGTAAGTAGTTAGATAGTGGTCTGTGGCACGCCATGCGTGATAGACCGAGACCTCGGCGCGGGCGCAGGCGCTAGACGCCCCCTGTCGACAGTACTACTTCAGAAACGGTATAGGCTGAGGAGATCAATACTAGCTGCTCTACACATAGATAACTCTTACTATGTCTTATTACAGTACGACACCATTTTGATTTTATGACGCCATCTTGGTTTTCGATGATCTTTTGTTTTGACGCCATTTTTATTTGATGACCTGATCTTGGGCTTCGATGCTCTTGTTTTTGACGGCAATTTGATGTCATGACGCTCTTTTCGTTTTTGATGCCATTTTAATTCATGACGCCATCTTAGTTTTCGTTTTTTTTTTATTTGACGCCTTTATTAACCTTGTTTAGGCGCCATTTCTTTATATTCCTTTAACATTGTCTCTAAGCAGATTATGTTTATTAAGCCTTGTAATTAATTATACGGTGGTTTGCGGCACGCCGTGCACGAGTTGCGTGGTGGATCGGGACCGCGGCGCGGGCGCAGGCGCTAGAGACACGCCCCCTGTCGACAGCGATACTGCAGAACCGGTGGAAGCGCGGGATATGGGCCGGGTTACTGGCTGGGGAGTCTGCAAATATAACATTTATTCATATTAATCATAATTGCTGAACTTTGTCTATTGTAGCATCTGACCGCGATGGTCTGCGTGCTGGCCATGTAATTTTTTGCTGGCTGCATGATTTGTTTTAATTTGAATTTGTTCCTTTTTTAAATAATATAGGAAAAAGAGCAAATAAACTTCTTGCGGTCGCTACCGGGTATTTTGACACAGTCTTGAATGTGGAGCCGTAATGTGCGGCCAGTTTTGAAATATGCTTTTTACGAAGTTTTTATTAAAAAAAACTAGAAGCATTTTATTGTTTTCAGATTCAGTTGTTTTCAGATAATATTTCACACTATTCAGGGTGGCTTATAAGATGGGACAACTCTGAAACTATAAATTATGTAATTTTTTTCTTTAATAGAAAAAAAAGAAAAACGTTTATTTGCTTACAATATTAAAGAAAACAAAAATAAAGTTATATTTGTTGCGATTTGGCAAGCAAAGAGGTCCCAGCTCAGCATGGTGCCCTCCATAACGACCGGGTTCAATGCCCAAACAGAGTATATTTTTTAAAATCTATGAATACAGTTTTTCTTGTTACTAAAAACGATGGCATGGTTCCTTAGAACAGATCTTTTTATGTCTTATAGTTTCAGAGTTAACTACCAGAGTGGCCTTTGGCGGCTCTATAGCACTGAAACCAGGGTTTGTAAGGTCGGTTGTCGACCTTCAACCCACATGATGATGATGATGATGAGAGTTAACCATACTGACCCATCTAAATGAGCTATCTTGTATAGTAAGACCGATCGACTTAGAATCTGGGTAGGCCGGTAGACTTAGAATTAGGGAAGACCGATGGACTTAGAATAAGATTGGCGTAATATATCAATGGACTGGATTGGACAAGAACGATGGACGTAAAATTTTGAAAGCCGATAAACTTTTTTTATATAAGTATCCTAATTAAAAAAAAAAAACAGATCAAGAAATGGTTCACCGCTCACGCCCTTCTAGAGACGCGGCGCCTTATCAACATATTTCATACAATACAAGCGTGTCGGGGGGCGGCACCGTTTGGGTTCGTTTCACAAAGTCACAAGTAACAAATTACAAATAAAATTGGATGTACATTGAGGTTCAATGCCCAAACAGAGTATATTTTTTAAAATCTATGAATACAGTTTTTCTTGTTACTAAAAACGATGGCATGGTTCCTTAGAACAGATCTTTTTATGTCTTATAGTTTCAGAGTTAACTACCAGAGTGGCCTTTGGCGGCTCTATAGCACTGAAACCAGGGTTTGTAAGGTCGGTTGTCGACCTTCAACCCACACAATGATGATGATGATGAGAGTTAACCATACTGACCCATCTAAATGAGCTATCTTGTATAGTAAGACCGATCGACTTAGAATCTGGGTAGGCCGGTAGACTTAGAATTAGGGAAGACCGATGGACTTAGAATAAGATTGGCGTAATATATCAATGGACTGGATTGGACAAGAACGATGGACGTAAAATTTTGAAAGCCGATAAACTTTTTTTATATAAGTATCCTAATTAAAAAAAAAAACAGATCAAGAAATGGTTCACCGCTCACGCCCTTCTAGAGACGCGGCGCCTTATCAACATATTTCATACAATACAAGCGTGTCGGGGGGCGGCACCGTTTGGGTTCGTTTCACAAAGTCACAAGTAACAAATTACAAATAAAATTGGATGTACATTGCGTAGACAATGAGATAAAACTATAAGGCAAATTGGCAACGCAATGAATATCAAATTGTACTCCACGACTTTTGACAGGCCGCGTATGCGATAGATCTAGGAAGGTTGAAGCACTTAAGAAGAGGATGGTCGATGGACTTCAGATTTGGGAAGGATGTAGACAGATCGTCATGAATATCACTAAGACTTGTAACGAGGCATTCGTCCTCTTTCCTTTCTTGCTATGACTCCAACCTTTCTTGCTGGCAGTTTTATCTTTCATTTTAAATTTATTTTCAAATTTAGATTTGTTACGTTTCGATTTTGTCTTTTTTCTGCCAAATTAATCACTTCATGTCCTGATCTCCAACAGTGAAAAGTTTATCCTTGTTACTATTTTTCCAGTTTTATAATATAAATTATATAAATACATAAATAAATACCTTTTCTTCGGACTTAACCAGGGGTTTTTGCCACGCTTAATATTATTATCCTCTACAACATCCTTCGTGTAGTGCCCAGCAGCTCCGTGGCGGCTGTGACTTATCGATGGACCTCAGGTTTGGGAAAGGCTTTAGAAAAATCGTTGGACTTAGGATTTGAGATAATCGATAGACTTTTTTGTTTCCCAATAAATGGAAAATAGATCATAAAAATAATGAAATGAATGATTGATGGAAGGAAGGAAGGATGGATGAATTGATGGATGGATGGAAGTATGAATTGAAGGATGAATGGAAGGCTGGATTGAAGAATGGTTGGATAGATTGATGGATGGAAGTACGAATGGATGGATGGATGGTGTGTTTAATGGTATGTACTCACGGCTCGCGGCGTGTGCGGCGCCTTGACGGGCACGTCTCTGTACTCGTATATGTTATCTCTGGAGCGCGTAGTGTTGTCCACGCCGGGGTCGGCCAGCGAAGGCACCATGAATATGTCGTCGCTGTAATAACGGTCCGTTTCCCTGAGGAGACAAACAAAGTGATAGATTAGGAGCTATACGGTGATATTTACGGTCATCCATCATAATAATATCATGAAGGTAAAGTTGACCGTGTTAGTTAGCCGTGTGGTGACGGCAGAGTAGAATACATTTGTCACCAACCCTTATTCTTCCCGTGGGTGTCGTAAGAGGCGACTTAGGGACTACACATTGAACAGGGAACGGGCAGCAGCTCTCTCTGATACAGTAACCTTTTAATCTGCGATCTCCAACCCGCCTGCCAAGCGTGGAGATTATGGCAAACCCAAACACGCGGAGTGGAGGAGGCTCATAGTCCAGCAGCGGACTGTAACGGGCCGTTGATGTTGATGTTCTTATGTTGTAAAGTTGACCAGAAAAAAAGTGCATAAAAAGCTTAGATTCAAAGAAATAGATAGATTCATTTTTATATTAATCTTAATTTTACTATGTGCCTTCTACACTGTTTGTAATTATGGGTCTTAAGTTACCTGCAATAAAAATATATTTATTTTATTTAATAAAATATCCGGGCCAGAAACAGGCGCATTACCAATTATGCCACTAAGCTAAGTGAAAGGTCGACGAAATTTAACACTGCTTTTTACTTTTTAATGCTCGGAGTGCATTACAGCTCCATCTGTTGGAGTATTTACAAACTACCGACATACATGTTTCAAGTTACGTTGAAATTATCATGAATACGATGCGCTTACTCAATACTATACATTATAATTGTTACAGATTACGTCTGTTAACGAAACATCTAATAATTATAAAGCAGAAAATTAAAAAATTATTACATTCAACATTGTTTTGCCTACTTATTTGTATCGTATTGTACTAGCTATGAATCTAAGCTTACTACAAGTGGATTAGTGGTTAGTAAATGAAATGTTCACCTACACGACCGGCACCATTTTCCATTTCGGCGGTATGGCCCTGTTAGAACAAATGTTAATATTGTTAGAAAAATACACTGGTTAATGTTAATATTGTTAGATATACCGGGTGTCCAAAAAGGGTATTTGCACTTTTAAATATCAATAAATCGTCTTAAAGAAGGTAGATAACAAAAACAAATATAATGTTATACATGGAATTTATTGGAAATTTAATGGATTCGTATATCGGAGCTCAGCGCGCATTTTGTGTACGAGCTTATTATCAAAACAATAATTCGATAATAACAGTTCGCCGCTTACATCGCGCTCAGTTCAATGTACGGGACATTTCTTTATCTCCCAGTGCGAATATCATTAGAAAATGGATTAAGACGTAATGGGCGTCATTTAAACAACATACTTTTTTGTCGTAAACTTTCCATTGTATGTAGTTTTTGCAAATAGTAATGAAATGATATATTTTTTATATATAATTTTTGGGTATAAACTGCCAACTCCCTTTTTGGACACCCTGTATTAGTTAATGCAGCACAATATAGAGTACTAAAGAAGTGAACTGAGTCAAGATATACTCGTAAGGTTAAAATATGCTCACATGGTTTACATACAGTTCTGTTATGTAGATGATAAACTGCAAAATCATCGTAAAATATTTGTAAAAATTGTGTATGAAATTACGAGACGCAGCACAATGCAAGCTGAGACGGAGACGCCTCGCTCGCGAGCTCAACTATAAAGGCCGATTTACATTGCGTCAGTCGCTGGCGTCAGAGGGCACTGGGTAGACGAGCGCCCTATACACACTAGCGCTTGCATGTGTACTCTTGTTAAAAGTGCTCGTCTATCCTGCACTGACTCAATGTGAATCGGCCTAAAGGCCACTAAAGTAATGAAAAACGAAATAGACAGAAATACAATCAAAGGATGACGTTCGAGTAATGTTTACCGTTTAGCGTTCCTCCACAACATGCACAACACGACCAGAAGTACCAGCAGCAGCAAGCAAGCGCTCGAAACCGACCAAAACGCTATCTGCAAAGGCTGCTTCGGCTCCCACCAGTACTGGAAATATCAATAAGATTCACTATAATGATCATCATCATCATCGTGTGGGCTGTAAGGTCGACAACCGACCTCACAAACCCTGGTGTCAGTGTTATAGAACCGCCAAACACCACTGACTTAGCTCGTGTAACGACTAGATAGTAGCCGGGACCAACGGCTTAACGTGCCTTCCGAAGCACAGAATCATCTTTCTTTTCAAACAATCAGGTGATTCAGCCTGCAATGTCCTAACCAAACTGGGGAAAGTCTCACAAAGAGATTTTTGCTTGACAGTGTTCCCACCGGGAATGGAACCCGGAACCTCCGTAATGGGCGTCGAAATCTCGACCACTCGGCCACGGAGGCTGTTACTATAGTGATGGAAGAGTCATTCAGCGGTATATGACCACTTTTCGGAGGATTATAGAAGTTGTTACAAAAAACACCGTAAATAGGAAAGTAAGATCGCTTGTAAAAAGTCTATTTCCAGACTATCGAGCAATTTCCTGGCACCATTGGAAATAGGACCGTATTACTATAGTGACTGACTGAGACTTATGTTTTAGGTGTTAATTTCAAGTTGATTGACCTTAACATTGATTATTAGAATCAAGGCTTGAATACCTGGTTGAATTTTCAAACCAGTTTGCGCGCATGTACATTTTAAGAAGAGCTTTTTCATTACTATTCGGCTCGCAAAAAGCGATATTTTTTTCGGTTCTGATCATAGAGCATTTTCATTTTGATTCCTGCTCAAATATCGGACTGATTTGCTTCACTCTTTGGTCCTCGATCTGGTTTCGCTGCATTTATTCACAATTTATGCACAAGAAAGAAAGAGATAGAGCATCGCACTTTACTCGTCACGCGCTGCTTGGGATTAACCAGGTTTATCCCAGAGGCGATATCGCTCGTAAGTCGGTTTTGCTTTACGAGTGATTCGCCTGGGATCTGGTTTGAAACAGAAATTCACCAGGTTAAAAAAATATCGGTTTCCAGCCTTGATTAGAATTGCGGTTTTTTTATATAGCCGTATTCGTGTCCTGGGCAAAGGCCTCCCCTCGCTTTCACCAACTGTCTCACATTTGAGTAAGATCATATTCAAGGAACCATACATTCTTCTTACAATCATTTCGCCCCCTATTAACTTCTTTACGATAGTTGTTAAAAATACTCGGACGACTTTCAATAACTTTCAATAATTTGTAAAACTGCCATATTAATTTTTTACTCGTCAAAGTCTAGTTTGTCTTTGGAAAGTTAGTGTCAAAAAATGATCTTGTTTACATTATTGCCGGATTCTATTGAATGAGACCTTACCTCAGTAATGGGCGGGTATGTGGGCACGAAGCGACCAATCACAGTGGGCAGGTACACCGTCCAGAAGGCGAGCTCCGTCTGACGGTAGTTGAGTTGTACGGTGGAGTTGTATGTCGTGTTCAAGTTGAGGTAGCGAAGTTGGCCGGCTTTAGCTTCCTCGAAATGAACGCCTAAGATGCGAGAGCGTGTTGGGTTGCTGGAAAATAAATGTTAAAGTTAGTCTTAATAATAATATTAATATAAGTTTTATTAAAGGCCAAATATACCCAGAGAGAGCGTCGGTGGTCTAGTGGCTAGGGCCGCTGCCGTGGGTTCGATCCCCACCACGTACCAATGTGTTTTCGAATTCATATGTACGTTTATTCGACGCTCTTACGGTGAAGGAAGACATCATCGTGATGAAACCTTCACACTCCTGCGAAGAAATTCAAAGGTTGTGTGTGAAGTCGACCACCCCGCACTGAGCCAGCGTGGTCGACTAAGGCCTAATCGCCTTAATTCAGGGTAGGTTCGAGCCCCTCGGTGGGGACGTATATGAGCTGTTGATGATAACCATAGAGAGAAAAACACGAGAAAAATAAAGAAGTATAAAGATACGTATATAATAAACAGATTATGTATTAGTTTATTATTGTAACAGATTACGTCTGTTAACGAAATATCTAATTATTATAAAGCAGAGAATGAATAAGTTTGATTAAAAATCCTTTTTAAACAAGCTTTTAAAGCCGTGGAGTGGAGTATCCTTGTTAAGACAAATCCAACGCGCCCAAACACGACTAGGTTGTGGTGTGTATTTAAGGAGTTCCTATGGACACCTTCCGGCTCCATCATGAGACCCTGGACATCACGTATGACTAAAGATCTTGTTAAGACAAATCCAACGAGCCCAAACACGACTAGGTTGTGTTGTGTATTAGAGGAGTTCCTATGGCCACCTTCCGGCTCCATCATGAGACCCTGGATATCACGTATGACTAAAGATCTTGTTAAGACAAATCCAACGAGCCCAAACACGATTAGGTTGTGTTGTGTATTAGAGGAGTTCCTATGGCCACCTTCCGGCTCCATCATGAGACCCTGGACATCACGTATGACTAAAGATCTTGTTAATACAAATCCAACGAGCCCAAACACGACTAGGTTGTGTTGTGTATTAGAGGAGTTCCTATGGCCACCTTCCGTCTCCATCATCAGACCTGCTCCATGGTACCATAATATTGCATTGTCATCACGGTTACATAAGTGTACAAAATTTCATCAAATTCCAATGGCAGCAAGTGCTTCAAATTTGAGTTGCAAGATTTCGCCCGAACATACCCACACTCCCAACACATACAGTGCAAGCTAATAAAAAGCTTGTAAAAATAATATCATATCGTTTTCTGCTTCATAACTATTAGATTAGGTACCCTACAGTCTTCATAACATCCAATAAAATTCTGCAATTTTATTTGTGGTTCAGATCTTGATGGACAGATATCCAATATTTATCAATCAATCAGCCTATTGCAGTCCACTGCTGGACGTGTGCCTCCCCAAGGGCACGCCAAAGCTTCTTCAGGCCATCAGTCCACCTGGCAATATTTATACCTATTGGGCTCTGGACCCCTTCAGACACGACTTTTAAAATTTTGTTACTAGAGTCACGCAATCTACTCCAAAAGGAATTTTAGACAGTTTTTAGTTGGTATACTCGCCACTCGCCGTGTGGTGACGGCAGAGTAGAATACATTTGTCACCAACCTCTACTCTTCCCGTGGGTGTCGTAAGAGGCGACTTAGGGACTACACATTGAACAGGGAACGGGCAGCAGCGCTCTCTGATACAGTAACCTTTTAATCTGCGATCTCCAACCCGCCTGCCAAGCGTGGAGATTATGGCAAAACCAAATACTTAAGTGGAGGAGGCTCATAGGCCAGCATGGACTATAACGGGCCGTTGATTGAGTTGGTATACTCGTAGAATAGACGGACTAACTTTAGTAGAGACTAATGGGCAATTTTTTCTAGAAACTAATTTTAGCAGATCTGAACAAACGCAGATTTTGGAGAAATTTAGTAAACCTGACAAATTTTAACAGATATGGACAAATTTTTGCAGATTTCGGCACGATTTAGTAGAATTTTAATAGAGACAGACAATAATCGTGGTTACGGACGGACAATAAGTGTGTCGCCATCGACGGATACGTCTAGGAGGACATCATCATCATCATCAATCTTCGTTTCACTGGACTAGTTACTAAACTCACCCGTATCTAGCGAAGTCAGAGTAAGCCTTCATGAAGAAGTGGCTCATGTTGCGATCGTTCCCCGTCCACGCAGAGCGCTCGATGCGGTCCCTCTTGGGGAAGAACTCCTGGTCCATGAAGGGAGCCCCCGTCAGGAAATAGTGCTCCGTGTCGTGCCCGTATTGACGCCACTCCGCCCATCTAGGAATATTTATTTTTTATTTTTAAGTGAATTTGGGAAATAAAAAGGTGATGATCCGATTTTCGTATGATATATTGCGTCGTTCAAAAAGAGAAAAGGCAATTTAGGAACAGCGCCACCTCTGACATAGGACATGAACTGATAGTTCTATTGATTTGCAAAGGAAAAAAGGGATACTCAATCAGGTTACAGAAAGGACTGTTTTAGATAGATAGCATTACTGTCTCCTTAATACAATACTACAAAGTAAAGGTCAGAGATGGCGCTGTTATGAATAAACATTGTATATTAGTAAAATATACAAGGAATAATCAAATAAATATACGTGTTGTGTAAACAGCGCAATATCTCCCGTGTGGTGAGAACATGAAACTGAAAACAATATCTGAAAATCGCACAAACAAAATTTTAATTTGTATTAAACAAACTGACATACGAACGGAATTTTAAGAACACCTGACCACACAAGACACACAACAACATTATAAAATAAATAAATAAATAAATATGTGGGGACTTCTCACACACGGCTATTCGAACCCGCGACCCTGTGCTTAGCAGGCAGGCGTACTACCAACTAGGCTAGGAATTTTATTGTCACTTTAAATTAGAGCCGAGACGAGTGTAAAAGTAAAAGGGTGGTCTTTGCACTGCAATGGGGCAAACTGTTACAACGAGCAGCTGCCACACGCTGCTGGCTGCTCGATTATAGATAGTAGTTTGAAGGCAGCGAAGATGAGGCAGAAGATGTTGCTTTAAAGATGTAGCGTGGCAGAAGAAAACAGGGTTCAGTCCAGATGGTTGCACAAACGGTTTGTTAGTACAAGAAATTGACGTGACACTTTTAAAAGCTTACTTTCAAATAAAATCAATAAAATTCGGTTAAGATCACAGTCTTATGTCTTGTGGTGGAATGAAGAAATTTTGATGAAAATGACAAAACCGAAACGGACGGATTCGAAATTTGAAAATAAATGACGAGACTGCCAGTACCTAAGGCCGTGCGCCGCGTTGGGCGGTCGCCTGTGCGGTACGTTCTATTTATGCTGGTTCGAGCTTAAATATCCTAGTGACCAGCATATACTGAGCTCACCCGCCGCAGGCGACCGCCTAACGCGGCGCACGGCCTAAAAGTACTGAATTGCCAGAAACAAAATAGCAGAAGAAGGTACGATAGCAGTACTTCTCGAGTTCTCTGCTCACATTTCTTATTTTACCTACACTTGTTGACATCACACTGACCTGAAGGCTTCGACGGTAGTGTTGAGCACGTACATATAGACGGGCACGTTTTGCTCCAACAACAGCTTCACCATCTTGTCAGTAGGCGCGCGGTACAGGAAGTCCGAGAGTAACTATGGATGAAATGGAAAGTGTCCGATAAGAAAAATTATTCCGTGCTTCGGAAAGCACGTTATTCCGTTGAGCGTAATCGTTACATGAGCCAATTCAGTGGACTTTGGCGGCTCTATAACACTGACACCAGGGTTTGTGAGATCGGTTGTCGACCTTACAACCCACACGATCAAGAAGATTATCTACCAATCATTCCTATCTATCTGGTATTCTCATTAGTAATAAAAAATTGTTTCAATATTAAATTTTTACTTTTTTATTTGAGCTTATAAATAAATAAACATATGAAAATCTCGCACACGGCAGTCTAATCCCAAACTAAGCAGAGCTTGTACTAACATACAACAAACAACAGTGTGCCTAATTAATTGTGGAAATGCAAATAAATAAATTTGAATTTGAACAACAACAAACAAATAAAAAAACAGCCATTTTTAACCTGAAAAGTTTCATCAATGTCCTTCGCTTTTTGATTTTAGAAATAAATAAATAAAAGAAACATTTACAACAACAACATGCAACAAACATTAAAAAAAGATTTGTATGACTTACATGTATGTACTGGTCCCGTATGGCGCTGGCGTTGTGTGGCTCGGGGTGGTAAGTGTACATGTACCGGATCGCTTCATACACGCCGCGAGGGTTCAGAGTGTAGTTGTAACTGGAAATTAACAATAAATATCTAATCTATATAATAGGGGATTTTCCGACAGCCAATTAAAAAAAAAAATAGTTCATAAAACTTCGGTAGATGGCGTTGACGATTCGTGGATTCCAAGAAATCCGGCGAGTCACACAGGGCCATAAAAGGATTTAAAAAAAAAGAATCCACGAACTACACCTGGCGCCATCTATCGTCTTAATTAGAACTATTATTTTTATTTTTTAAAGGGCTATCAGAAAATCCTTCATTCTAATAGTTACGAGCAATTCTTGTATATGTTTATATCGCCGTCAGATTGTGAACATCGTTAGTTTATAATCTGACTTTATAATCTGCCAATCATTTACAATTTAACGTATTATTTTTCGATACTTTATAATCTCAATCAATAATAAATACAAATCAATAATAAGTACTTACCGCAGTACGAACTCGGCTACTTTTTGATTGAACCACGTCTCGCTTATTTGAAAGTTTGGAGCTAAAGATTCGTTGTTATCTGAAAGAGAGAAAAACATATATAAGCCTTATATGTATTATAACTTTGAAGCTGAGCAAGAAATTTGAAAAATAAATAAAATATATGTTTATCTAAAGCTTGAAATATTTCGACTAACGAATAAAAAAAATTTACATATTATTCCTGACAGCTCCGTAGCCCAGGTGGTAGTGTATCTGCCTCCGAGCACAGGGTCGCGGGTTCGAATCCCGCCCAGGGCAAATATTTGTGTGATGAGCACTTGTGTTTGCCTTGTGTCTGGTTGTTGTTTTTCTATATAAGTATGTATTTATCTATTTATGTAATGTGTATCTGGTACCCATAGTACAAGCTCTGCTTAGTTTGGGATCAAATGGCCGTGTATGCAGATGTCCCTACATATTTATTATTATTTATTGATTCCCTGAAACTATGAGATACTTACAGATGTAGTAAGCGGCTTCTTGCGTAGTCACTCCCGCCATATATCTCAGTGCAGGATTAAACTGTCTCCTCCTGATGAGGTCTTCAGGAGTCTGGTCGAGGAACCTCCAGTCGCGGCTCCTCCAGCCCTCGTACCACTCGTCTCCGGGAAACGTGAAGTTATTCTCTAGCACCGGACCCCACGGGATGAAGCCTACGTGCGGCTGTAAGATAAAAAATAATAATAATGTAGGGACATCTCACACACGACTGTCGAACACCTGATCCTGCACTTAGCGGAGCCCTGTACTATGAGTATCAGACAGCTGATCTATATTTAAGGAATGAATGAATGAATATACATTACTTTAGTAGTTCTTTGTTATTTTTTTAAAAAGCACGCTATGACGTGCCAAGTAGTTGCCTATAATGGTGACGTCATAACTTCATAGAAAACAAGAAAGAACGAATTTCGGCGCTGCCACTATGCCCTCCGTGGTGTAGTTGGTAAGCACGTTGGCTGCATATAGGCCGAAGGTCGTGGTACCAAATGAGAGACTGTATTTATGAAGTAAGACCAAATTGTTACCATTTGTAAGCAAATAAATAAATATGAAATATTAAGAGCTTACCTCAAACTGAGCGTTTCCAAGTTCGTAGAACGACCTCCCTTGCCTCAGGCAGTTCACCAGCTTCCAGGAGGAGTCGATGGGGCAGCCCAGCAGCCTCCCGAACACCAGCGACGTGTTCTGGACGCGGAACTTATCTTCGATCATAGCCCAGTCCGCGAGGGCTGACCCACTCTGTATAAAACAAAAGAATTAAGCAAAACTGTGAAGAGCTGACGAAAAAGGTTAATGCTATTGTAAATAATTGATCAGCTCCAGTACAGACTTCATGGCTTGGAAGAAGCGCGTTGGGCTTTTGTTCCAGTAATTCAGATTTTCAATGGAGATATGCTTTAATAGCTCTAGCGTTCTAATTTTAAAATCCAGTTTATCTTTTTGTTTTATGATCAATGAAAGAGAGGAGATGATTAATATTATTTTAAATTAATCACATCACACTAATATTATAAATGTGAAAATATATTTGGATGTTTGATGTTTGTTCCGCTTAACTACTTAACTTATCCGGATCCTATAACGGATTTGGATGAAATTTAGAATGGAAATAGTTTGTAACTTGGACTAACATATAGGACACTTTTTACGGGAAAAGTCTCATTCCCATGGGAAAACCTTGCATAACGCGAACGTAGCCGCGGGCGGAAAGCTAGTGGTAATCTAAAACAAAGGTGTAGCTATCTGATTATGATTTCGTTCGCTCTAAAATATACGATATGACGATAACGATTTTATCTGGTAGGCCAGATGTGAAGAATTTCTATTCTGTAGTTAGCGTGTTCATCAAAACGCAAATACATAGATGTGAGCCTAGATGTAAGGTAATCTCACCTGCGCGATGACCCTGGTGACGATATCCCTGGTCTGCGGCGCCACTGCCAGCAGCCCAGCTGATGCCGCGCCCGCGCCCGGCCCGAACAACGTCACGGAGGCCGCGTCCCCGTTGAAGGGACCGATGTTGTCGCGGACCCAACGGAGGGCCATGGCCTGGTCTAATAGACCGTAATTGCCCGGGGAGTTTTCGTCGGCCGTTGATAGAAAGCCTGGTGGTAGAAAATATTTCGTTGAACACTTTCACTCGAGTAGACATATAAATAAGTGTTTCTAGACATCGCTAGAACCGATGAGCGTTGGAGCAGACGGGTTCTCGAATGGAGACCGCGTCTCGGGAAACGTAGTGTGGGACGCCCCCCTGTCAGGTGGACTGATGACCTGAGGAAGGTCGCTGGTGGTGGATAGATGAGGAAAGCCTACGTCCAGCAGTGGACTGCAATAGGCTGATTGATTGAGACATCACATCACATCATACTAATATTATAAATGTGAAAAATATTTGGATGTTTAGATGTTTGTTCCGCCTTCACGCCTAAAGTACTGGACGGATTTGGATGAAATTTGGAATGGAGATAGTTTGTACTGTGGATTAGCACATAGGATACTTTTTACGGGAAAAAGCTTTATTCCCACGGGAAAATCTCACAAAACGCGAGCGTTTACATTTACATTGCGTTTTAGTAATACATAATACATAAAATCACGCTTCTATCTCTAAAGATCAGATATTAAGTTAGAGCACAAGTTAAGTTAATATTTTTGAGCTTCTAGATGAATATCGTCATTGAGTGTTTCTTACAAACCTATACAAAATACGTGATATTTTAGTACATGATAGTAAATATTACAAGTACCACTTTACAAGGACGTTTCTTATCAAAATCTTCAAATCTTTAAGGATGTTTCTTACCAAATTGGTGCTCTAAGTGTATATGAATGTACGATCGCCTGCGTAAATGAAACATATTAAGTATTTATACTATATACTATTACATTTTTTTTTGTTTTGCTGTTACCTACGTATACAATTTACTGGACTTTATTCAATAAATATCATAATATTAACGGGATATAAACACTTTTAGGTGTTAAGATATTTTCTCGTCACCTCATTGGCACCTCTTCTTGGGTTCTTTTAATTGCTACAACACAGTCTTTGACTAACATAGTTATTATCGGGCACCTTACCAAATGTAAAACCATTGTTCCAATGAATATATTATTATTATCTGGCCTAAGAGATAACTGTGCCGTTGGCGTGGATATGATTTTCAGTCGATTCTTAAAGGAAAACAAGGATCTATTGGTCACGCCCATTACTTACATATGTAACCTGGCTTTAAATTCTGGAGTGTTCCCAGATGTGCTCAAGCGCTCCATAGTTAAGCCTATCCATAAGAGTGGTGATAGAGACCGTGTTAACAACTTTAGACCCATTTCGATCTTGCCAGCCCTATCTAAAATTCTGGAGAGACTTATGAACAAACGCTTGGTGAACTTCCTAGAGAGTTGTTACCTCTTGTCTAAATCTGTTTGGATTCCGTTCAAGCAAATCTACCGACGATGCTGTCCACCAGCTTTTGGATCTGATTGTCTCCGGTATTGATAAAAAAGATAAGTGCTTGGCAATTTTCCTTGATTTGGCGAAGGCGTTTGACACGGTTTCTATAACTATCATCCTAAAAAAAATGGAAACGATAGGAGTTAGAGGCCTACCTTTGCTTTTATTCAAAGACTATCTGTCAAATCGCACCCAACAGGTTAAAATAGGCAATGATTACAGTGGCGAGCTACCTGTTTACTATGTCTCGCAGGGTAGTATCCTCGACCCAACACTATTTTACAAGCTTTTTATTAGCTTGCACTGTATGTGGGTGAGTTTGTTTGTATGTTCGGGCGAAATCTTGCAACTCAAATTTGAAGCACTTGCTGCCATTGGAATTTGATGAAATTTGGTACACTTTTGTAACCGCGATGATAATGCAATATTATGGTACCATGGAGCTGGTCTGATGATGGAGACGGAAGGTGGCCATAGGAACTCCACTAATACACAACACAACCTAGTCGTGTTTGGGCTCGTTGGATTTGTATTAACAAGATCTTTAGTCATACGTGATGTCCAGAGTCTCATGATGGAGCCGGAAGGTGGCCATAGGAACTCCTCTAATACACAACACAACCTAGTCGTGTTTGGGCTCGTTGAATTTGTCTTAACAAGATCTTTAGTTATACGTGATATCCAGGGTCTCATGATGGAGCCGGAAGGTGGCCATAGGAACTCCTTAAATACACACCACAACCTAGTCGTGTTTGGGCTCGTTGGATTGGTCTTAACAATATTTTTAGTCATACGTGATGTCCAGGGTCTCATGATGGAGCCGGAAGGTGACCATTGGAACTCCTCTAATACACAACACAACCTAGTCGTGTTTGGGCTCGTTGGATTTGTCTTAACAAGATCTTTAGTCATACGTGATGTCCAGGGTTTCATGATGGAGCCGGAAGGTGGCCATAGGAACTCCTTAAATACACACCACAACCTAGTCGTGTTTGGGCTCATTGGATTTGTCTTAACAATATCTTTAGTCATACGTGATGTCCAGGATCTCATGATGGAGCCGGAAGGTGTCCATAGGAACTCCTTATATACACACCACAACCTAGTCGTGTTTGAGCGCGTTGGATTTGTCTTAACAAGGATACTCCACTCCACGGCTTTAAAAGCTTGTTTAAAAAGGATTTTTAATTAAACTTATTTGATTTATATCAATGACTTATGTCAGCTTCAAATCAATAATGGTAAAGTAATCACCTTCGCTGATGATACTGCCCTAGTATTTACAACTAAAACGTGGAAGGAGACGTTTGATAGTGCCCAAGCGGGATTTGATTTAGTTAGCAACTGGCTGCGTGTAAATCTACTAACCTTAAATGTTGACAAAACAAAATATATTACATTCACTCCTAGAAAAGATCTCATTCCTTCTACATTTTCGCTTGTCGCACATTCGGCCACGTCCTGTTCTAATTGCACATGCCCCTATCTCCAGTGTACCGATACCATTAAATATCTTGGCGTATTGCTTGATAACACACTAACTTTTAAACCACATATTACAGCTGTGTCAGCCAGAATACGCAAACTTGTGTATGTCTTTAAAAATCTAAGGCACGTTGCTGATCGTCTTGTCTTAAGGACAGTTTATTTGGCGTTGTGTCAAAGTATTTTAGGATACTGCATCATCTCTTGGGGTGGCAGCGCAAAGACTCATCTTATTGATTTGGAAAGGACTCAGAGGTTGATCCTAAAGGTTGGCTCATTTTTGCCATTTTATTTTCCAACAACGGAACTACTCAATATGTGGAAGGTACTATCTGTCAGACAGTTATGTATTTCTGCTGTCGTAACAAAAAAACACACCGAATTGAAATTTGATCCTACAATAAAACGGCGTAGAACGAGTAACATCTGTCCTTCTTGTAACTTTAAAACTAGTCTTTCCCACCGCTTTTACTGTTTCCAAGGAGCGTATCTTTACAACAAAATTAACTCAATCGTTTAAATTTATTCCCTGCCTAGAGTCTTGTGTAGAAAAAAAGTTAATGAGTGGCTAATGACTCTCAGCTATGATAGCACTGAGGCTTTACTAATACCTTTGTCTTAGGATTTGTGTAGTAATATATTATTTATTATATATATATATACCACGCACACCCCCACACTCACCCCGCACACGCACGAATATATTCCACACTCACTCACTCACACACACACACACACACACACACACACACACACACACACACACACGCACACTCACACACAACATACCCTCATACTCACCCCGTGTCTACTAGCCTCTTATATTTTGTTTTATTTTTACTGTTTTTTCTTTTTGTTTTTATTTCTCTCATTATAAATTGATTGCTCTGTAATTCAAAATTTAGGTTTTATGTCTGTGGAGTGGGAACCTGGTGACCTGTAACTCAAGTCCTGGACTTATCTCAGGCACCAGTCTCTCACAATCAAGCTTTCTTTGTAATTACTCATAGCTAGTTGCGTAACTATCTTAAGCTGCTTTTTGTGATGAGAAATAAATTATTTTATTATTATTATTATTATATTATTATTATTATATTATTATTATTTGGTCGACGAACAGGCTCGACTGGAAAACAGCGTCTAGCTCACTCTGAGGTAGACATAAGCTGAGTCGAGACCTTTTTCACTGTTGTGCCCTGCTGCACGCTGTGGTGTGGAAGCACAAGGTTTTACTTGTTTCTGTTTACTTTTTCCTGTGCTTCCCTTTCTCTTTCTACATCTTAGTGTGTAATCTGTCACAACAGTGCAAATAAATGTGTTTTCTTTCTTTGTTATTGATATTAACAGGATATTTCAAAGTATAAAAAGTTTCTCTTCCATGATAAAAATACGCGCTTTGAATCCACTTTTGAAAGTGATTGTATCTTTCTAAATTCTCTAACTCTGTAGCGATGCACTAAATTCTTCAAGTATACAGGGATGTTCCTTACCAAGCGCTCCAAGTCTGTAGTTGATGGAGACGATGACGACATTGTAGAAGGCGGCCAGCATGTGAGCGGGGAACAGATTGGAGGCCCCAGACTGGAACTGCCCACCGTGGATGTACACCATTACTGGGTACATCTGCGCTGTGGCACCCGCTTCCGTCTGGGAAAGATATTTCAATGTTATTCGTCATTAAATTGTGTGGGTTGTAAGGTCAAAAACCGATGACACTTGTCCTGGTGACATTATTGAGCTGCTGGCCATAAACATGGCGACTATGAGTAGGTAGATAATAGCCGAGATTAACGGCTTAACGTGCCTCCCGAAGCACTAATTTAGTCTATAATGGCCTTGATTATGTTACGCTCTATCCTTAATTTAAGTAGTCCGTCCTTTTTACCTTTTAAAGATTGAAAAGGGAAAACGAGATGGTCATCCTAATATTAGAGCTGTCAAACATCGAATTTGAACTTTATGGTCGTGTCGATTGCACAATTTTAGAGAGTACTTAAAACATGCGACTTAAAAATATCTGAAACTGACAGCTATGCCCTTATTTTAGGTTATCATTCGTTCAAATGAATATCATTCGTTCATCACCTCTCCAAAAACGATAAGGATAGCCGGATTTTAAAATTAGAATTAGAGAATATGACATCTCGAATCGAGGCCAATGTCTCTTCTCATTTAATCAAACTGGGGACAATATCACAAAATGATTTTGTTTGACAGTACCCCCCTTTGGGATACGAATGTTATTGGGTAACCTTGTCGATTTTAAAACCATTTTAATAAGTCTGTTCGCAATAATAAATAAAAAAAAACAAGATAATAGTCTATCTAAGAAACTCCACAAACTTTGAAAGATCGTTGTGAGGTGTGAGGAACTATTTAGCGAAATTTTCTTAAACAAGGACAAATCAATACGGTTTTAGAGCCCTACTTAGACGGCTTTTAGCTACGCAGCATCACATCACATCACACTAATATTATAAATCATACCAATATTATATATTTTCATATCTATAAAGATATGAAAATATATTTGGATGTTTAGATGTTTGTTCCGCTTTCACGCCTAAACTACTAAGCGGTTTTGGATGAAATTTTGAATGGAGATAGTTTGTAGCCTTTTTACGGGAAAAAATCTTATTCCCACGGGAAAATCTTATATAACGCGAGCGTAGCGGGCGGACCGCAGATTTTTTTGTATCTTTTTTAACTTATCTACCCTAATTCGAGTACATAGAGATCTTGTCATGTAAGTAGGCCTTTAAACAAAGAAAATAATAATAAAATAATAATAAAAATATTTATTTCTTTAAATTTTTACAATAAATGCAATAAAAGCAAATGTACATAGATAGACGTACAAGTAATAGTCCTTACAGAGTTTGAAAAACACATTGAATAAGATTTCTATAAAGCTTACAATACAATATTTATATTTATGGCTTCTGTCAACTTAACCGGAAGGTTCCCAGTGTCATGTAACACATTACAAAGTCAGGTGTGCATTTGTCACGTCGACGTAATGCCCACCGCATTACCTGCTCCCTAGAGTGTGAAATTAGTCCATCTTATACATTATGAATGAGTCCACTACGGATATGGGCATCCCTTCCCATTTCCTACATCTATTCAACAGCAAATTAAAGAAAGCTTGCAATAATTGCAAACCAGATCTGACCAACAGTTTAAACAGTTAAAAAGTAAAGTTTTTCAAAGTGTGTGTCTGTATCTCTACGCAAATTTCAAATTTATTTATCACAAATATTAATTTTATTCATTTTTATCGGTTGAGAAATGTGACATGTAGAGGAAAACAGCCTCAGCGGTAGACCTTGTAAGCTGGCAACCCCCATAACTATGTAATTTTTTACAATTTCCTAAAACTGAATCGACAAAAAATCTCTATATTTAACAAACCTGCTCATAAAATTTCACGAAAATCGGTTGAGAAACGCGACCTGTAGAGTGACAAACAGACGGACAGATAGACCCATCAAGAGACACTTCGCGCTCGCTCAGTCAATTACTTAAGTACACTGCAACGTGTTACTTCTTTCTAATTCAATTAACTCTGTCAGCTGATCGGTTTTATGGAAAGTATTATTCTTTTGAGATTTTGGAAAAGTTTTCGGAAAAAGGTTGTTCAGATTTATGATCCAACAATCGACAGGTTTTACGATATTTCGCTAATACGTTGTATAAGTTATAATATGCATTCTGCACACTTCATAATACTCATTTAAGAACCTCCACTTCTGTTTTCTGCCATAATCTGTTCCAATTAATCCATTGACCCATTGCATAACCCAGATTGTTAATCTACAACCGCAGTGAATAGCCACGTTGATGAAATGAGTGACGAATCCGCTTTGATTGGCCCAAAGTCGCCGCACACAGACTAATTAGAAACATCTGCTTATGCTGACGCTACTGCACTAACGAACCAAATGTGGGGTGATTGGTGACTGCTCTGTGTTGGTTTGTACGAGTACTAGATTGTAGTTAGGTCTAGAATTTGATTTTCGTTGACGCGATTCGTATTCGGAATTCTCTGCTCCCTTGCTAGATTAACGGTACAAATGTGAATAATGAGCATTAGTGCCAACAACGGAATGGTACGTCTGGGATAAATTAATCCCAGTTATACCATCACTGGTACTGTCGAATAATACTACTGGTTTGGTGGCGTTTAATCAGTTTATGTAACTTGCATTTTGCCATCGTGAAAAATAAAGTTTGTTTGACGTTCTGACCACTAGTTACAAAATATAGCCATGAAATGAAAAGGTTCATAATAGGGGACCGGACTGTTCACCATATTTTATGAATTATTTTTAAAATATAGATTAGTAGCAGACGATTCGCGAAGAAAAAAAACAGAATCGATTGAAAAACGAATTTACAGTGATTTTTTAAAGTTTCAATATGTCTGTCTCTTTCAAAAACGATTTTCTGTATGGAGATTATATGGCGTTACTAACAAATGACGTCACAAGTGGGTATGTGCCTCTCTGCCTAATCTTGAATTTTAAACCTTTATAACTCGGTCAATTTTAAAGATAGTAAAAATTCTTTTAGTGTTCGATAGCAGAAACTAAGAAGTTTGGATTTATAAAATAAATAAAAAAGTAGTCTGATCACCTATTTCAGGGTAGGTTCGACTGAGATCGAAGACGGCTTACAATACTCACATTGGGCGAGAAAATGTTGAGGTAGAGACAGTCTTCGTCCATATCGCGGATGCCCTTGGTGGCGCCGGTGTATTTGACTGGCTGAGGACACGCCGGGCCCCAGTCCACCGCCTGCATCAGCTGCCAGCCAGGGTGCTGGCGCGGAGGCTGCAATAAAATAAGCTGTTGAAAGGTTTGAACTGCCGCGTCAGGAGCAGACCTTTGAAATCAGAATTCCTCTTCTTCATCGTCTGGGTTGTAAAGTGTGGCCCAAAAACCCTGGTATCAGTATTACAAAGCTGCCAGCCGACAGCCTCCGTAGCCGAGTGATCGAGATTTCGACGACCATTACGGAGGTTCCGGGTTCGATTCCCGGTGGGAACACTCTCAAGTAAAAATCTCTTTGTGAGACTTTCCCCAGTTTGGTTAGGACATTGCAGGCTGAATGACCTGATTGTCCGAAAATAAAAATGATTGCGTGCTTAGGAAGGCACGTGGTCCCGGCTACTATCTAGTCGTTACACGAGCCATGTCAGTGGCCTTTGGCGGCCCTAAAACACTGACACCAGGGTTTGTGAGGTCGGTTGTCGACCTCACAACCCACACGATGAAGAAGAAGAAATATATAGCAGCTAAAGGCTACGGAGTTGGCTCGTGTAATGAGCTCTTACGTAGATATGCCAGGACCCATGACTTAAAAAGCCTTTTGAAGCACGGAATCATCTTTCTTTTCGGATAATTAGGTGACAAGCCTGCAATGTCCTAACCATACTGGAAGAAGTCTCACAAAGAGATTTTTATTTTTCAGTGTCCCACCGAAATTCGGAACCGTTATTTTGCGTATATTGTATCACTGGGATTTGTACGCATAATGTCAGAATCCCTTACTACTTACTATCCTTACTAATATTATAAACGCGAAAGTTTGTATGTATGGATGTTTGTTACTCTTTCACGCAAAAACTACTGAACAGATTGGGATGAAATTTGGAATAGAGATAGTTTGTACCCTGGATTAGCACATAGGATACTTTTTACGGGAAAAAGTGTTATTCCCACGGGAAAATCTTACACAACGCGAGCGTAGCCGCAGGCGGACCGCTAGTACGCTCATAAATATATTTTTTTTTTATATTGTGTGGGTTTGCTCTTGACCCCGATCCAGTTCGAGAGCAGGGATGGGATCTACGATGTAGCGAGCTTACCCAGAAGGAGCCTATTCACTCTGGCTTTAAAGAGAGTCGGATTATATGTGCTCGGAAATACAGACGCCGGCAGGAGATTCCACTCCTTTGCGGTACGCATTATAAAATATGTTGAGAAGCGTTTGGTGCGCAAGCGAGGAATAGTCACCAAGAAAGGATGGTAACCTGCCGTGCGTCTGGACGTCTGATGGAAGAAAGGGGAAGGCGGAAGGTTTTAATAGAGGAATGGAAGTCAAATAAATAAGCACAGCATAAAAATAGTGCTAGACTTGTTTCTCTGTATTTATAATGAATGCATAATTTACAAATAAAAGTAATTCAACTTCTCTCGCTAGTAACTATTTATTTTTATTTATTTATTTAACCATTTATTTTAGCCGTGTGGTGACGGCAGAGTAGAATACATTTGTCACCAACCCTTACTCTTCCCGTGGGTGTCGTAAGAGGCGACTTAGGGACTACACATTGCACAGGGAACGGGCAGCAGCGCTCTCTGATACAGTAACCTTTTAATCTGCGATCTCCAACCCGCCTGCCAAGCGTGGAGATTATGGCAAAACCCTCCACTTAAGTGGAGCACTTAAGTGGAGGAGGCTCATAGGCCAGCAGTGGACTGTAACGGGCCGTTGATGAAGATGTTGATGTTAGAAAATGTCAATAACACAAAGAAGAACGACACAGCAGGCCTACTTATTTCTAAGGAAAAATCTTCCAGCAGACCTACGAACTAGTAACTAGTTGCTTAATTAAATCAAATCGCGAATACAATGCAGCAATTAAAATTCGCCAGATTCACCCGCCGTTCCTATGCTAATTGAGCTATAAAATGTAAAGTGTGTGTGCAGCCATATTTTTGCATTTTAATAAACTTGTAACTAAATTCTTTTGTGTATTTACTTAAAATGGAAGATTTATTTAATAATATCACATTATGCAAAGATACAAACCGATTATGTTTATTATTTCACCATCATCATCGTCAGCTATTTGTTGTCTAGTCTTGGACATAAGCCTCTTCCAGAGAAAAAAGTTCTAAAATATACATAATAATAATTTATTTCAGGCAATATTTACTTTAAGGCCTTTAATATGTAAACAGAGGCCCATATATCTCAGACTTTCTGTTTAAGCTAAGAAGTTGCTGTTCTTATTTGTCTAGTCAAATAAAAGGCCGAAAATAAGATTTAACGTTATAGAAAATAATAAGTTTGTTTACAACAAACTTACCTTACCACCATTTATAAGTCTCTGACATGCATAGATCAATTTTTATCTATTCAATCAACCAATCAGCCTATTGCAGTCCACTGCTGGACTGCTGCCTCCCCAAGCCAAAGCGCACGATCACCCGCTTTCTTCATCCAGCTACCACCAGCGACCTTCCTCAGGTCATCAGTCCACCTGGCAGGGGGCATCCCACACTATGTTTCCCGAGATATGGTCTCCTTTCGAGAACTCGTCTGTTCCAGCGCTCATCGGTTCTACGACAGACGTGGCGTGACGTGGCGTGGTGTTTTATCTGTTTATCAACTTCAATAATAACAGATCTACTCACTTTAAATCGTCCCTCTAACACCGGTGGCCTCGCATATGGAATACCAAGAAAGACTGATGCTTCTCCCTGGATCCTTTCCACTGGAGTGAGCCAGGGCCTATACCCTGATTCGGGATCCGGATTATCATAGAGATATACCTGTAGAAAGACATAATGCTTAGTGTAAAATATAGATCACCATAGCAATTATCTGTATATTAAAGAGTAACTATAATCAGTAATCATATTAGTATAGTATGGATAGATGATAGTGATCATAACATTTTCACTTAAACTTAATTCCATGGTTTTTAAATAGAAAATAGAATACTTTTATAATTATTTTGATAAATTTTTTATTTACAGATTTTTTGTAGACAGTTAATTTGGTTTAATTAAACAAATAATTTGGACTACTTTAATTATTTGAGTGGCAAAATAAAAGGCAATATAACAAAAAACAAAAGAATCCTAATTCCGAAAGAAAAATAAAAACACAAGCACCTTAAAACCCTGCACTTGACCGAAGTTAGTATTAACGAAGATGTCTCTTTTCAACTGTCTGGAGTCTCTCCTCTCCTTTCCTTGTAAGTCTTCTCTCCAGCCTCCGAGGACTCCCGGGAACAATGCATCAGGGTTGTTCGGGTCTCGGTTCTATAAAACACCAATGATCTTATTTAAACTGCCCTCTAAAACTTGATTAAAAATAACACATCTCAATAGAATTATGTGATAAACAAGTAAAATTACTGTAGAAAATTCACTGTCACTGTAGTTAATTCACAATTACTGTAAAAAACTTAGTTACTCTCACAGTTACTGGAGAATATTTAGTTACTGTAGAAAATTCAGTTACTGTAAAAGACATTGAACACAATTTTATTTAACATTATTGTGATTTATTAAATCACAAAAAGCTGTAAATAGTTTTTTAGAAAAGTATGAAACAGTTTTTTCATTAATTTATTCAAAACGGAGATTAAAATTGCAGTATGATAAAGAATAATTGGTAATTAAATTATTTTTTATTACTTACAGTGTTATACTTGTATTGATCATCAAGAGGGCTTGGATTCAGTGGGTTATATGGAATAGGGTTATAAGGAAATCCTCCCGGCTGGTTTATATTGGGGTTATAGGGGTTGTACCTTGATGGGTCAACCCCATACCTCCTGTTGTTGTACACATAGGTCCTGTAGTCATGGTCCCCTGGTGCTGGTACTCTCATCACACCCGATCCTTCATACTGTCTACCTTCATAAGGCCTGTTATAGTTATTGCTGTTGTAAAGATCTTTCATAAACTGTCCATTGTACAAGTCTCTATTAGATTGAGATCTAACACTGGCACACAGTAAAACTGTTACGAATGTTTTTTGAAACATTTTTCACATAACACTAGACGTTACGGTCTAATTACTGAACGAAATTTTGTTAGATTCACACGGAAAAACATGCTTTTTTTCTAACACTGTTTTATTATTTATTCATTAAAATTAGGCACTTTCATGAATTAGAACACGTTTGCAGTTCATTTTGTAACTTAATTAACGCTAATACAACACAATGAATACAATTATTCACGTAAAATTTGATAAAAAACTTCTCGAGAACAACGCATGAGTAATGGTCTAAGTAGTAGCTATTTACGGAATTCCCTTATCTGTTGAGCCCTAATTTTTATCTGGTACAATGTCGCGTGTATTGCTGAAGCGTTATCAAGGTGTAATCAATGAAATTATCAGAAAAACACTGCGTGACTACGCCCTTTGTGATCAAGTTTTGTTTATCATTTTCGCAACAATCGCAACTGTCAAACAAAAGTGACGCAGCGGCGTTGTGTTCAAAACATTCTGCCTGCTACAACTTTCGACCGCAAATAAATAAAAAGTCTTTATGAAAAACGATGGAATATCTAGTCAACTCTCGGGAGCTCGGGAGTATGTTTTTAAAAAAACTAAAATTATAATTAAATCAGTTTTTATTTAAACTGCTAAACTAGGTGAGACGTGTACACAGAGTTTGATGCGCGACACGAATGACAATAAAATGCTTAGGGCTAACTAACGTTTATTTCTTATCTACTGAGTCCAGGAATCATGCCACCCGTGATATGCTGACCTGACAGCATTTATGCATTGACAGCGATAGTTCTTAAGGGTTGTGGGGACATAACTCCTCCCTCATTAAGTTCGAAATCGTCTGACGATTTTGAGTCGAGACGATTTCGAATTATCTTACATTTCCATACAAGGAAACCTATACAACTTAATGCTATGATTATATAAATGAATACAGTTGCTAGGCTAACACTTCGCATATCTATAAATGCGTTTCCTTTATCGAAATCACTGTTTAAACTGACACTTTTTAACACGTTAGAGAGTAGTTTTAGATTGTCCAAATTAACGCCTTTAATGTTCACCTTAGCTTCTTCACTAACGTTTATCTTCTTCATCTCTGGTAGGCTAGTGATTGGGGTTATCCTGATACTAGTGTCTAAAGCTGCAGTCCGTCGGCGGTCTAACTTTATGTCTTCTAAGTAGAGGTCGCAGTTGTCATCTGTGATAATAAGGTAAGTTCCCTGCACCTGTCTTCTTATGATGTCATCATGGCACCTCTCCGTCATAATGTGGCTGGTACGGCTGTAGACTATCCAATTCTTGGGACCAATACGTTGAATTTTGACATCTTCAATTTCAACTGTGTGCAAATTGCAGAGTGGAAGCTCTTCTTCAAATTTCATCAATTGTTCAACACATGTAGACTCTGGATATGCGACTACATCGCCATCTTTGCACAGAAACTGTTCAGTGGCTATTTCTTCACAGGGGCTATCTAAGGGCAGGTATTTCAAACCTTTCGCCAAAAGGTATGGGTATTTTGGAATTATCACAGAGGTAAGGTTTTGGACTGGATTGAAAATAGGTAAGGAATAGATTTTTAAATAATTGTATATATGACCATCAATTAAAGGGACCTCCATAACAAACGTAATCTGAGTTTTCCTAATATAAGCCTTAACAGTAAAAGTTCTTTCAATATTAACTAAATTATTAATATTAACAGGGTAAACTAACTTGCTAACCTTACTTATAGATTCTGAAATAGCCAAGAGTTCTTCTGAGTTTATAATAGACTGATGGAGTACTGAGACTTTACTTAATGCTAATGCTGTTTCGATTTCACTTACGGTAAGGTAAATTGAATGGAATTTACTCATAAAAAGGTGATATAGATTTAATATGTATACAGTATAAATCGAATTATTTTCTTTGGTAGCTATGTATTTAATAATTGTTTCCACACGATTAAGACGTTCGTTCATTATAAGGGTGTTATTATGTAAGGTCTCGGTACTATTTATCATACTGTCTAACATTTTTTAAATAATTGTTAACTTACTTTCTGTTTTTACTTCATTGCTTTTTATTTGGGAGATTAATTTGTCATATCTTAGAGCATCTTCGTGATCGAGGTTTCCTGTAACTATTTTTATGAAAGAACCAAGAGGATTTATAAGACCTCTTTTAACTCTACTGTACGGTATGATTTGTTTGAATTTTTGTATGGTTACATCGTGCAAGTTTTGAGCCTGCAACTTAGTGTTGTAAAACTCCTTCTCATAGGGGTTATTACTATCAACTAATCTATTAAATTCCTTAAACTTAAGAGAGTTAAAAATAAAATCATCTTCTAAACAGCTTAAATCTAAAATCTTTACGATTGTCCATTTATCTTCCTGTCGGTATGCTTGACCCAGTTTAACAGGTAGAATGCCAGGATTTTTGTCAATATGTTGAAGTTGAAGGGCGTAAATGCCTCGTGCCATCATCATCAGCGTCAGGCTCAACCAGCACCTGCGGAGGACGTTTGACATTTTTAATGGGTACTTTAGTTTCCCTTGTTCCTATGCGCACTGGTAATACGTTCCTTATTGGTTTGCCTATTACTATCGCTTTTTGATACCTATCCTTATCCTTTGCCTTCCTTTTATTGACATCTTTAGCAAAGATCACATCTCCAATCTCAAAGGTCGGTTCACCTTCTCCGCCTTTGGCTTCCCTAGCTTTTTCTTTTTTCGCTAAGGCATTTTCGCAAATGTACCCATAAAGATATTTCATTCTTTTACTATGATCTTTTAATAACTGTTGTGTGTAAGCCTTTTCAAAATCACAATTAAAGACTTGGTTTGAACTAGTGTGGCCAAAAACCGCTTCGAACGGTGTAAGATTGGTTGTCGAGTGGATTGTATTATTATAAGCCATTATCGAATAAACCATAATGGAAGCAGCATCGGTATATTTCTGTTCATAACGGGCTAAACGATATATTTCAATTAGAGTCGAATGAAACCGCTCTACTATACCTGTAGAGTTAGGGTTATTTGGAGTGGTGATATGGAGTTTAATTTTATGAAGGTTCATGAGCTCTTTCATGAGTTCATTGTTGAACTCGCTACCCGGGTCACTTGAAATTTTACAGGGCACGCCGTACAAAGAGAAATACTTAGTCAAAGCCCTTACCACTTCCGGGGTTGAACGATTCGGAATTTCAAATGCCTGTGCAAGCTTGCTGAAAGCATCTACCAGTGTTAAATAATGTTTCCCTTCGATTGAGAATACATCCATAAATACTTCTTGAAACGGCGCGTCTTGAGTTTGGGTAAGTTGTAGAGTGGGTTTTAATGGTTTACGATCATATTTCATTTTGCGGCATGCCTCACATCCGTTTATTACTGCGGCTACTATATTTATCATGTTTTCCCAATAATAATTTCTGCGGATTCTGGTTGTTGTTTCTTTAATTCCACGATGGCAGGTGGGACCTTCATGATACTTAGTAATGATAGCTTTCTGCTCTTTTTCATCTTCCACGTATACAACCCTTTCAGTACATTCATAAAACTCTACCATTCCTTTTTTAAACAGTTCTATTACAATTCTAGAGAAGTCTTTTCTGAAAGTTTCGTTTTCGAAATAGATAAAATATTTACATTTTGGCTTTATATATTCTTTCAAAAATTGCTTTATTATATCGTCATTATTAATAGGTAAAAATGCCTCTAAAATTTTTTGTTTCTGTCTAGAAAGGTTTGCGACTTGCATTTCATTTTTAAACCACTGAAAAATAAAGATTTGGTTCGGTTTCGTATCTATCGCTTCATGGAGAATGGGAATACCGAAAGATTCCGTTTCTTGAGCAGAATGAACTGTATCAGTAGAACTTGTGTCCGAAAGTATAGGAAATTCTGTTTCTGAAATATTACGTCCTAATATTTCTGATACAGACATCGTTTCTGATGAATCAGAAATTGTTATTGTCTCACTACTATCGAGACGTTTCGCGCGTTTATTTTCTATTTCTAAAATTTTGTTTTCTAACTCTTTCATAGGGTCTTCTGATCTTTCCTTTTTATCAACATGCACTTTCATAGATATGTCATCATTCACCACGTCTTCTTCATCAGAATCTAAAGCGTTTAGTTTTATTCGCGAAAGAGAATCGGCATTGGCGTTCTGTTTTCCTTTTTTATATTTGATGTTATAGTCGAATTCCTGTAACCTCAGTCGCCAGCGTATTAATTTGGAGTTTGGTTCTTTTAATGAGTTTAGCCATTCGAGTGGCTTATGATCGGTGTATATGTCAAATTTATTACCATATAGGTAGGGCCGAAAGTGTTTTGTCGCCCATACTACGGCGAGAAGTTCCTTCTCAATAGTGCTGTAACGTGACTCGGTGTCACTTAGTGTCCTACTTGCGTACGCTACTGGTTTGTCTTGTCCTATGGGGCCCTGTGAGAGCACAGCTCCTAAGGCCACATTGGACGCGTCTGTTGTCAAAATGTAAGGTTTTGTAGGGTCAGGAAATTGTAATAGTGGTGCGCTTGTTAAAAGTTCCTTACATTTTTCAAAAGCATCGATAAATTTCTGATCGTGTACTATTTTGTTTCGTTTTTTTAAGCAAGCTGTCAAAGGTTGTGTGACCTTGGCAAAATCTTTTATAAAGCGCCTATAATACCCAATGAGGCCTAGGAAACTTTTGATCTCTGTTGTCGTGTTTGGTAAAGGGTAATTCAGAACAGCGGATATTTTGTCGTCATTTGGCCTAAGGCCGTCTTTGGTTATGGTGTGACCCAAGTATAGCACTTCCTTTCTGATGAACTCTGACTTATCCAGCTGAACCTTGAGATTGGTCTGTCGTAGTCTGTCAAATACAGTTCTGAGTTGTGTTAGGTGTTCTTGTAAGCTAGTCGAAAATATAATTATGTCGTCCAAGTATACAAGGCAATGCAAACCTTGTAAACCACGTAGTACATTGTCCATGGTTCTCTGGAAGGTGGCAGGAGCCGTTTTCAAGCCGAACGGCATTCTATGAAATTCATAGTGTCCTGCTTGTGTGCTGAAGGCTGTCTTTTGTCTGTCACTCTTGTCAACTTCTATCTGATGGTATCCACTAGCAAGGTCAAGTGTTGTAAAATATGTACTTTTTCCCAGTTTGTCAAACAGGTCTGTAATGTTGGGTAGCGGGTATTTGTCGTCGATTGTAATCTCATTTAATCGCCTATAATCGACCACCATCCGATACTTTGTCTGACCGGAGGCGTCCATTTTTTTCGGCACCAAATGTACGGGTGCGTTCCAAGGTGAGTGCGATTCCTGTATAATATTGTCTTCTAAAAGCTTGTCGACCTGTCTTCTAATTTCTTCTGTTACCGTTGGAGGTTGTCTATAAGGCTTTATGTAAATGGGGTCTTCGTTTTTTGTCCTTATGAAATGTTTGACTTGGTTTGTAAATGTAAGTGGCACTTCCTCACAATAAAATATATCCTTATATTCATTACATAATTTAGAAATACACGCGCGTTCCTCAGGGTTCATATGGTCGAGTCGTAATTTGGACAAGTTTTGTGTCAATTGTGAGTCTAAGTTTTCATGCATATTGTTGTCAATGAAATTTAGATTATTTTCACTAGGGATATATTCTGTCACTTCAAAAGGGGCTGTAATTACCAACTCCAATTCCTCTTCCAAAGTACTTTGAATGACAGTGGTTGCATAGCCTTTGACGCAATTAACTAATGCATCGGGCATTCGCATACCATCACAAAATTTCGTAAAATTTAGAATTGCTTCGCCCGAGTACATGTTTGTTGGAATTTTAACTCTGGTTTCCGCACGTGGGGGTATCGTCAGGACATAAGTGTCAGAGTGATGAATAATAGGTATGTCCGAGAATTTTGTCCTTAGCACTTTATCCTTGAGGTTGATGATAGCGTCTACTGATTTTAAAAGATCGTTTCCAATCAAACCATCATAGCGTGAGTCTACTTCATATAAGTAAAATTTGTGTATCGCTGGATAATTAAATGTTGCCATTAATGGAACCTGAATAACTTCGTCATGTTGTGAACTAGCATGTGTACTTATGACTTCAAATGGTTCGCGAGTCACACACGATGCAAAATACTGATAAGCCTTCCGAGGGCTTATGAATGATCGGGTACTACCGGTATCAATCATAAATTTAGAGTTAATTTCCGGTAAGTAAATATATGGTAATTTTAATTTTCTATCACAATTCAGCTCTATACTTTCTTTTTGCCTATAGAGGCCTGTACGTGAAAATTTTGCACCTGTTTGTTATCAACTTGACAATTTTGCTCCGGAGCCATAACATCGTACTGCGGCTTATCGGCGCTTGCTTCCTCTAAGGCAAGCGTGGGTGTTGGTTGCTCATTCATATCGAATGAACTTGAACTTGGATAATAAGAATAGGGGTCTTCACTGTACGACGCATACTCATATGTGTAGGGGTCTTCCATACAATACGAGTCGTTGGTTTCGTAAAGTTCAGTTTCATTTAATTGAAAACCTTGTCTAGCAGGGTACGCGTGAGGCGCGGTGCGCATGGTTACGTCAGAGGGGTAAGACGGTTGAACATTTTGTTGCAGGGGTCTGTAACCTTGTTGTTGCCCAAATTGCTGGGGTCGCATAGGGGGCATTTGTTGCACGCCCACTGGTCTAAAACCATAGGGTGAAGGACGAGCTACCTGTTGATTTTGTTGAGGCCTGTATCCAAATTGTACGGGCTGGGGCGGACGATTATAAAATTTATTTGGTACTTGAAATTTAAATTGAGGCGTCCCAAACTTAAATTGATTTTGAGGATTATTCACGTATTGATTTTGCTGCGGCCGTGCACCATAGTTTTGAGAATGATTCATACCAAATTTAAATTGTGGAGTAGGTACAAGTGGGACCTGAGGTTTTGAGTATGAAGAAGTGTTTGATCTATTTTTAGTCTGGTATTGATCGTGGAAATTTGTTTCTTCTAGAACTACGCTAAGAGCTTCTTCTAATGTATTAGGTTTATTGAGGCGCACTATCCTCACCATGTTTTCTGGTAAGTTGTAAAGGAACACATTTAGTGCCGTTTTGTTATAAATTGTAATTTTACTATTTATCATCTCAGCATCATCTAACAAGTTAACCTTGGCAATAAGATTGGCTCTTACAGATTGTACGCGATTGCAAAAATCTAAATAAGATTCACCTGTTTTAATTTTTAATGATTCTAGTGCTATGGCAATACATTCCTCTGTCCGAGGATCTCCGAAATGTATCTGCAATAATTCTTTGAACTCCGCCCACGTCTCTATGTCCGCACGCTCGCTTATCAGTGCAGCGGCGTTCTCGGTAAGTCTGCTCGTAATAACTTGCATAACGTACTCATTTTGGGCACGATTGCCTTGAAACCTTTCAATAATATACTCGCACTTTCTAAAAAATAGATTAAGTTGCCTGCGATCACCACTAAAGAGGGGGATGATTTTTACAAATTCACCAGGAATCACAACCAAATTAACCTCCGCCATGTCTATAAATTACTAATTTAATTAACTTATACAATAACACTTTAAAAAAAAACAATCAACAATTTTAAATCACAAGTTATACTTTTTATATTTATGTACTCTTATTTATAAGCTTAATATTATTTAATTCAGATCACGTTTGAAATGAGAGAGGTTTGATCTCAAGTACACGTAATAGGGACTAGAAGGGAGGCGAAAAGTTTTACTCACCATTTCCCAACAGCGCCCATCTCCAAATATCTCCACTTTTCACTTAGTCCGATGTGTGACAAATTTATTTGTTCGCAAGATTCGCTTAGTCCGGCACTCACGCACTTTTTCCACAACGCGGGCGATTTTAGCCCACTTTTCGCGAAATAGAGCGAAGCGCACGGTATAGGAAAGCGAATCCTACCGTCTGCGCCAGTCAACTCTCGGGAGCTCGGGAGTATGTTTTTAAAAAAACTAAAATTATAATTAAATCAGTTTTTATTTAAACTGCTAAACTAGGTGAGACGTGTACACAGAGTTTGATGCGCGACACGAATGACAATAAAATGCTTAGGGCTAACTAACGTTTATTTCTTATCTACTGAGTCCAGGAATCATGCCACCCGTGATATGCTGACCTGACAGCATTTATGCATTGACAGCGATAGTTCTTAAGGGTTGTGGGGACATAACTATCTTTAACTAAAAATAAAAACAACGGCATGCTTGTATATTGCAAATTTTAATATTGTTTTGTTCGCAAAAACGTAAGGTCCAATAATGAGCGTTTAAAAAATAAACTCACGTTAATTTAATCTGAATCCAAGAGATGAACGTACTTTGCGTTTCGTTAGTGCATACTGAAAAAAAAAGTAAGTCGAGGCATTCAGGACGTATTCCACGTATTCTTGTGTTCGAAACTTAGTTTCAAAGAAAATAAACAATGTTTTGTTAATTTTATTTATTACCCATATAAGTATCATCATCATCATCATCATTATTTGAGAAAGCAGGCTTTGCCGACCGGTCGGCGAACTGTAAGCTGTAGATTGCTTATAAAAAGGTGAAAAAATACAAGTTGACGATTATGAAAAAGGGGCTAATTTGATCTAAGCTAAGCGCACAGAGTACTATAATGCTGCCCTGCATTGTGCCTGCATTAGCTATAATGCCATTACCTACAAAAATGAACTTTTGAGTTACGCGGGTTTTAAGTTTTTTTAAGGGAAAATTGATGCTGTTGGATAACTATATCAGCTATTTACAATTTTGAGGTATGATTGAAAAGGTAATTTTGGGTACTATATGATACTTTTATTTTTACAACGCTATGTAAAGGCATCACGGAGATATGATAGAATTTTGATTGCATTTATTATTATTTTATTTATTATTTCATATAAACACCACTTAAATGCCGTTAAGGTTATATTAACGGCATCTTAGTCTTTGATTTTTAATATATTTTAGTGTCTTGAAAAAGACAATATGTTTTTTTATAAACGCTTAACTTAAATGCCGCTAAGTACTTTAACGGCATTAAAGCTTAAACTCTTGTTTTCTGATCACAAGACATCACTAAACTTTAACGCTACTATCGTTATTTAGTGGCATTTTAGACAAGCTATTTAGGTATAATTTGATTAATGCATTATTTTTTCGCGTCTATTGCTTTTTTTTTTTTTTACAAGGACCTAATGCTTGTGTCGCAAAATCGACGTATCAAGCGTAACCGGACTTTTGGGGGAGCGGAAGGCTCTTACCCCTAGTATTATAGGCGTCTATTGCAACGCTAAATTGCAGTTAAGGTTCAAACCATTTTGTTTAACGGCATTTGAGCTTAGTAATCACTATAAGATAACTGAGAAAATCCATCAAATGCATTTAAAGTCCATTAATAAAAGAGCTCAATTTTCAATTTGGATATGTTTTTAATACTCAATATTTAAATTAAAATTAAAAAAACTTAAATGAAACACAACTCTACTGCTGCTGAATACTATTCATGATAAAAAAATCAAACAAAAAGTTAAAACTTCTCAAAAAGTACAAACGTATAATCTTAAGAGGGGATTTTTTCAGCAGGACGGTGCCAAATGTCACACGAGTAAGAAGGTCTATTGAAGCATTGAATGAGTTATTCCCAGAAAGAGTTATGTCAATAAACGGGAACCTTAAATGGCCCCCTACCCTAGGAGCCCGGACTTAAGTCCACTTGATTATTTTTTATGGGGTTACCTAAAGAGTAAGGTTTACATATGATGATGATGATGATGATGATGATGATGATGATGATGAGCTCCTGACCGATTTCGGCCACGGCGACTGCTTCAGCTCCGATTTTGGCGCTCATGTGCTCGAATGTGACTCACGAAGCCTATTTTGTGAGTAAAGGTCCTCGCACATTGCGGACACCAGAGTACACCATTAAGGTACGTGTAATTGATCGCCGCAGGTGGTCGGGCTTTCAATTCGTCATGCTTTGAGTCAAGATCAGAGCGGCGTTGAGCTTCAAAGTCAAATACTTTAGATTTGACTAAGGCTCTCCATTCTGGCCGCTTGACAGCCAGCTGCTCCCACTGATCAGATGCAATGTTACATTTTTTCATGTGACGCTTCAACACATCTTTGTACCTGAGGAGTTGTCCGCCATGCTTACGCTTGCCCTCCTCAAGTTCCGAATAGAAGATGCGCTTCGCAACTCGCTCCTCTACCATACGTGACACGTGACCGCACCACCGAAGCTGACGCCGCATAAGGTATGACTCAATGCCACCTACATTGGCTCTACGCAGCACTTCAGTGTTCCGCACGCGATCGGACCATTGGATTTTCATGATCTTACGTAAGCATCTGAGGTGGAATCGGTCCAACATGCGTATGTGACGGCGATACACGATCCACGATTCGGCGGAGTATAAGATGTTAGGCAGCACTACTGCCATATAAACCGAGATTTTCGTAGCCAGGTTTCAAGTCGTGTGACGAGAAGACCTTGGAATCTAGTTTGCCGAACGCTGCAGCTGCAGCGCCAATCCTGCTGTTGATTTCTGCGTCAAGGTCGCACTTAGATGTCAAAGTGCTCCCCAAGTATCGAAACTTATCAACCTGTTTCAGCTCGTCCTCGCCGAGTTTGATGATCAGCGACTCGTGACCGTGAGTGTCCAAGGACATCACTTCTGTCTTTTTGACGCTGATTTTCAGGCCGAATTTACGGCAGGACTCGTCGAAAACGGACATAAGCTGTTGCAGGCTTTCTGGGGACTCAGTCACAAAGCACAAGTCATCCGCATACATGATCTCAGTGATCATTGCATGGGACACTTTAGTGCGCGCCTTGAATCTGGCTAAGTTGAAAAGGTTGCCATTAGTGCGAAATCGGATGCGGACCCCTTCAGAAGTAGTCTGAAGAACCTCTCCGACCACCACTGCAAAGTACAACGCAAACAGTGTGGGCGCTAGAATGCACCCCTGCTTCACCCCACAGGTAACGGGAAAGAAGTCTGACTGTTCATCGTCGACTGCGACACAGCACTCCATGTCGTCATGTAGTAGTCGAAGGAGTCTCACAAACTTCTCCGTGCACCCTATCTTTTCAAGCACCGTCCAGAGGGCTTCACGAGGCACGCTGTCAAAAGCCTTTTCAAGGTCAACGAAGCAGAGGTATAAATTACGACCTTGCTCTCTGCTCTTTTCTTGTAGTTGACGCAAGGAAAATATGGCCTCACACGTCCCTCGGTCAGGTCGAAAGCCAAACTGGGTTTCCGGCAATAACTTCTCAGAAAGTTCCAGAAGGCGGTTTAGGAGAACTCTGGCAAAGACTTTTCCAGGAGTTGTCAAAAGTGAAATACCACGGTAGGAATTGCAATCAGAACGGTCACCTTTGTTCTTATATAGGGCCCTGATTCGCGATACTTTAAAAGAAGACGGGACTTGTTCTTTATTCCACATAAGATCAAAAAGTTCCCATATAGCCGAATGCAATTCCTCTCCACCGTACTTAAGTAACTCTCCCGGTATAAAGTCGATGCCAACCGCACGTTTGTTTTGCTGTTGTTTGATGGCAAGGATCACTTCGCCACGTGACAACGGCTCATCCAGCTCGAAGGTAGTTGGTAATTGGGGCATTGACCGCACGTGTTCCAAGTCTGCAGACCGATCCACGTTAAGCAGAGTGTTAAAATGTTCTGCCCATCGTTTCAGTACTTCCTCTTTGCTTTTTAAAAGGCCATCGCCATTGGCAGGCTTTAAAGGCACTTTTGCGAGAGAGGTCGTACCAATCAATTTCCTAACTTCACCATAGAACTCCCCTAGCTGGTTTGTGTCAGCGAGCCATTGCATGTGTCGAGCCTTTTCCTGCCACCATTTATTTTTCGTTTCCCGAGATAGTCGTCTCAGCTCCAGGTCACTCTGCCTAATCTCCGCAACGCTTGCATCATGGCGTGCTTTGCCGTGCCGCCGAAGAAAACGCCGGTGTTTCTCGATTGCTTCCGTCAGAACCCTATCATTCTCATCGAACCAGTCCTCGTTCTTTCAGACTTTTAGACCAATAGTAGCCGTGGCGGTGTCTAAGATCAAAGAAGATAGAGTTCCCCAGTCAGCATCAACATCCCCGGCATCCCCAACGGACGACATCAGCGCAGCATGCAAGGCTTCAGCATACTTCTCCTTTACCTCGTGATCTCTCAGCCTATCCACGTTTATATACGCAGGCTTGGGTGTTGCAGATCTGCGAGGACGACGGAGGCGAAGGTTTACATAAATAAGCCGTCAACTCTTAGCCAATTGAAAAACAATATTGCAAGTGAAATAACAAAAATCACTAACGTTTTATGTGAACGTGTCTTAGGCAATTTACGACCACGACTTGAAGAGTGTCAAAATCGTAATGGACGTCATTTGGACAACATAATTTTTTGGTCGTAAACTTTCCATTGTATGTACTTTTTGCAAATAGTAATAAAATTATGAAATGATATATTTTTCATTTATGATTTTCGTATATAAACTGCCAACACTCTTTTTGGACACCCAGTATAATTATACCTACAATGATTTGCAAATATAATAGCAAAATGCAAAGTTTATAATTAATTACTAAGACGATAAGATGGATTTTGAGGAAAACCATTCAGAAAACCTAATTTTAACATTACGTTTAAAATATGAGGCATGACGAAAGCAGTTTTTGTATAAATACAAAAAAATAAAAATATAATCATAAAAAATCTAAAAAAAATAAATTATAATCAATTTATTAAAATCTGTTCTGTGTCAATCATATAATATCTTATTATTTGTTATAGTAAAAATATATAATATTTCAGACATAATCGACATTAAATGTTAAAACTTAGAAAATGTTTTTTTTTTTTTATATTTCCGTTTTAACAATAATATTATTGTTATTATGCAATATTATTCTTAATTTTAGTCTCCACAAGAGATAATAAGCTGGAAACTCATGTACGCCTTCATTTTGGCGTACTAAAGGTTGTCTTTGAATTCTCATAAAAATCTTGTTTCTGCAAGTTATTCAAATTAAAAATAGAAGATGTGCCCACAAATTTATTTATTATTATTTTGGTGCCAAGGCCTGCCGCAGACTTAGTTTTTTATTTTACTTTTTTCCTTGTAAATATAATAATATCTCATAACTTAAAGTAGTTTTTGTTGAGATCTCCTCATAAATAGTAGCAATGTTACTATCTGAAACGTATTGTTTTTACTATATTTACTTCGTCATCATCTAAGTCATCATCATTATAATTGAGTTCTGGTTTAGTCAAAAGTAGATGATTTAAATATTTTTTAATGACGATACTATTTATTATTTGCTAGATCGGGCAAAGTGACCTATGCCGCCGAGTCAAGACGAAAATAGTTAACGGCAATGTAGGGTAGTAATGTGGTATAGCCGCATTTAAGTCGTGACTTCTTATGCAAATTTTACTAGGTTAGTCAAATATTGTCGTTAATGATTTGTGCGCAATTGTAAAAATCGAAAACAGATTCGGCAAATACAATTCTAAATTGCCGTTAAGATCCTTTAAATATATTTTAGTGTAGTATTTTTACTTAACGGCATTAAAGTCAAGGATTAATACTCTACTAGTTTAATACTTAACATAACTTTAACACCGTAAAAGTATTTAAACGGCAGTACAACTTACAAAAATCAGATAACGGCAATCAAATTATGTAATTGAGAGAAAAAATCAATAGAAAACCTACGTTATGTACTTTTGACGGCATTTCAGTTACCTATGCAATTGTAATAAGCGGCATTATATAGCTGTGTATGCTTCGGAAAATCTGTAATTTTACGGCAATTTTCTTATAATTATCTCGGAAACTAAACAAGATAAGAAAATACGAGTAAGATGGGTCGATAGAGAATCGTTTCGTGATGAAGATGCCATAAAAAAGTGAAAATCGGCCAGATGTTGGTGAACGGCATCTTTGCTACCACAGGGCAGAATGATCGTCAAGAGCTGGGTGTAAGATAACTCCTGCACCACCTGGATTTATATTTTAAAAGCTATGCAAGTAAATTTCTCTCCGAAAAGACTCTTCTTACTTGTAGTTAGATTTTAATAATTTATTATGTAAATTACGATTCCCGTCACCCTAGGTAAGTATATTATAAAACTAGTGGCTCTGTGAGCTGTAGACCTCGCGAGTCTGTAGGTATGTCTCTTTATATTTATTTTTTCTCCACAAAGACCCCATTAATTTAACATTTTATTTTATTATTTTTTTAATTCATTTTAGGACTGAGCAATGTGACCTGTAGAGGAAAACAGCCTCAGCGGTAGACCTTGTAAGCTGACAACCCCCATAACTCCGTAATTTTTTAAAATTTCCAAAAACTGACTCGACAAAAAAAGAATAATTATCGAACCTGCTCACAAAATTTCACGAGAATCGGTTCAGAAACGCGACCTGTAGAGTGGAACAAACGGACAGATGGACAGACAGACAGATAGACATACAAAAGCACATTTGCCAAGCTGAAACAGAGACGCTTCGCTCGAGAAACATTACAATATCGTGTAAGATTAAGAATCGAGGCCATTGTCCCACTCACTGTGCCCACTTTAAAGCAAACTCAATGTCCTTAAAGGCGCTGGTGATTTTAAATGCATCAGTTTATTAAGTGTAAGTATCTTTATAAATTCATAACTCCGTTCGTACATCTGTGGGTAGGCACGAGCGAGATATAGGCGTTTTCAAAGGGCTTACTTTCTACTCGTACACCGCGTAGAGCTTTTATTTTGTATAAAAAAACTTAATTCTGGAAAGCGCTTTGCATCATACTTTTTCGCCCGCCAAAATAGTTAGGCCGCCATTTTACCTACTATCTTAACCTTTCAAAAGCTAAGGTTTTACGTAGTATACAGCCAAGCGCAGTGCGGTCCGTCCGTCCCGTTCAATCTCTTAATTACTCACAAGGGGTTAACATTATGGATGGCCTGGAACTCGATTCGTGTGCTTCGGGTTTCAGGGTAAACGCGACTATTGTCACCGCTAATAGGGTAGCATGGCTTTGTAGTCACTAGTCGACATGGGATTTGAATTGGGGCTAAATCGTGTAGTGACAGATAGGTAGGACACTGTTTAACAATTTAGTGATCGTGTTGAGTTGGAGAATAGTTGAGTCAATTATTAACAATGCCTGCCTCCGAGCATTGCACAGGGAATGGGTAAATATTACTACCGAACGGAAAGTTCTTTCTAGTCTTATCACTGATGCTCTGTGTACGTTTCTACGTAATTTTATATCCTAAATATTATTATTGCAGCATTAATTAATAAGCCGTGTGGTGACTGCAGAGTAGAATACATTTGTCACCAACTTCTACTCTTCCCGTGGGTGTCGTAAGAGGCGATTTAGGGACTACACAGTCTTTACACATTGAACAGGGAACGGGCAGTAGCGCTCTCTGATACAGTAACCTTTTAATCTGCGATCTCCAACCTGCCTGCGATCTCCAAAAAGCCTGCCAAGTGTGGAGATTATGGCAAAACCCTCAGGAGGCTCATAGTCCAGCAGTGGACTGTAACGGGCCGCTGATTTGATTTGATTAATTAATAAGGATCCCACATCTACAACCGCGGCTACGTTCACGTGTGCAAGATTTTCCTGTAAAAATACCCTATGTGTTATTCTAGTAATACCAACTACTTTTCTCCATACCATTTTATCCAAATCCGTTCAGTACTTTAGGCGTGAAAGCGGAAAGCGGAACCACGGAACAAACATCCAAACGCACTTTCACATTTTGATGTGATTTCATATTGTGTATTAAATAAGTAAACCGAAACATGAGCGAAGCGATCGTTAATAAAACTAGTGGCTCTGTGAGCTGTAGACCTCGCGAGTCTGTAATCTTTTCATATATTTATTTTTATTTTTTCTCCACAAACATCCCCGATCCCATGTTTTTATTTTTATTTTTTATTTTTAAACTTCATTTTATTTTATTATTATAATCATTATTTTTTATTTTGTTTTATTTATTTTATCTTATTTATTTTATTGGTTAAGAAATATGACCTGTAGAGGAAAACTGCCTCAGCGGTAGACCTTGTAAGCTAGCAACCCCCATAACTCCGTTATTTTTTTAAATTTCCAAAAGCCTACTCGACAAAAAATTCGATTAATTTATCGAACCCGCTCACAAAATTTCACGAGAATCGGTTGAGAAACGCGACCAAACAAACAAACAAACAGATGGACATACAAAAGCAAATTTGGCCAAGCTGAAACAGAGACGCTTCGCTCGCTCGGTCAATAATGAATTAAGTAATTTAATTAACTATCGATATCGAATTGGTATTCTCATAAATTCGTAAAATAAGATAACTTTATTTTACCTATGAAAAAATAATACTAGTCAATGAGCTAAGTACATACTATAACGTGTGTACTTAATAGTAACACGTACCAAAGCGTTAAAATCTATTCGACTTATTTCACCATCATCAATACGCAGATTATGTCCCCAACGAGCACAAACCTACGACTTATTTATTTAGTCTAAATCTACTCACTACTAAGTCATTTCTACCATTTCAAATCCCTAGGGAGAGATAGTAAGTTGAAGACTGACGCTGTCGGTTGAAACTGGAAGTTGGTTTAGCATTCTCTTTGTACTCTTAATTAAGTTTAAGTGTAAGTGGAATCACCAAAGGACGTAATAGTAAATTACGAGCAGTGTTGCCGTTCGAAGAAAAATAATTCCACTAAACTCTTGTCAAATAAGCTTAATTTAAAATCCTTTTTAAACACAACTTTTAAAGCCGTTGAGTGGAGTATCCTTGTAAGGAGACCACCTTTCAGAGTGACGTCACTTTATTTTTTGAGATATTCCCAGCAAGCCCTTTCATTTGATACCCATATTGTAGGCAAGCATGACGAGGTTATGTTGTGTATTTGAGGAGGTCCTATGGCCACCTCCTGGCTCCATCATGAGACCCTGAACATCACGTATGACTAAAGATCTTGTCAAGACAAATCCAACTAGCTCTCACACGACGAGGTTATGTTGTGTATTTTACAAGTTCCTATGGCCACCTTCCGACTCCATCATGAGACCCTGGATATCACGTATGACTAAAGATCTAGCCGAGACAAATCCAACAAGCCCAGACACGACTAGGTTATGTTATGTTTTTGTTGAGTTCCTGTAGGCACCTTCTGGCTCCATCATGAGACCCTGGACATCACGTATGACTAAAGATCTTGTTAAGACAAATCCAACGAGCCCAAACACGGCTAGGTTGTGTTGTGTATTTAAGGAGTTCCTATGGCCACCTTCCGGCTCCATCATGAGACCCTGGACATCACGTATGACTAAAGATCTTGTTACGACAAATCCAACAAGCCTAAATACGACTAGGTTGTGTTGTGTATTAGAGGAGTGCCTATGGCCACCTTCCGTCTCCATCATCAGACCAGCTCCATGGTACCATAATATTGCATAGTCATTGCGAAAATATAAGTGTGCCAAATTTTAGCAAAATCGAATAGCAGCAAGTGCTTCAAAATTGAGTTGCAAGATTCCACCCGAACATACATACATACAGTGCAAGTTAAATAAAAGCTTGTAAAAAGAGCTATATTTTGGAAAATCGGACCTCAAAATAAGTAAGTAACACTAAATAAAGCGCTAAATTCTACTAAATTTTAGCTGTTGATAAGATAAGAAAATCAATCATATTTAATGACTTTATGATAATTTTAAAAATCAACTATGTTTAACAACTCCATCAAATTATCGTGGTCACCTCACGTTCAGGAGCAAATGATATTGATGGTTTTTTTTTTACAGTTTTGGTAATATTGACGACTTTTCTTAAGATTTACAGCTCAGGATCCCGACTTTTTGGCCTAATACATTTTTAAATTTTCCTCCAGATTCCACAGTATTTTCGAAAAAAAAAAAAAGGCGCTGAAGGGTCTAGAAAAGAGCTAAATCTAGTGACAAAAGGGCTAGAAGGGCAACACTAATTACGAGCGTGTGCTTAGTTTAGTTTAACTTGAGAAAATTCGTCATGTCTTGCTATATAGTTATCTTCAGTCATCTATATAGTTGTCTTCAGTGGTGTCACGTGGTGTGACGGTTAAGGCCCTACCTCGTGATGCCACTGGTTCGACACCACCACGTAACAGTGTATTTTCAATTCATTTTGACGCTTCGCGACGAGAAAGGAAACATCGCATAATCGTGAGGGAAACCGCACACGCACGCCTGCGAATGTTTGTTTGTGTTTTTAAACTAATCGTACTCGGCATAACGTAGTGTACTTAAGCCTGATCTTTTTTATTCAGGGTAGGTTCAGTTCAAGACCCTCAGTGGGGACATAATGAGGTGATAACTATTAACTATCACTTATTTGCTGAAATTTAATTTCTAATCAATTTCGTGCCCGCTATATTACCAGTTTGGTTAAAATAGCGATTCTTCTTCTTCCTAGCGTTTGTCACGTCTTGCGACAGGGTCCGCTTTCCTGCTCTTTCTTCTCCATTTCGCCCTATCCAGGACATCTTGCTCAGTGAGGTCGCAACTCTGCATGTCGTTCTTAACAACACTCAACCATCGCAGCTTCGGTCTTCCTCTTCGCCGCTGACCAGGGATGTTGAGGTTGAGTGTTACATTGCCGATGTACTCAGGTGGTCTCCTTTTAACATGTCCATAGCATCTCAATCGGTTTACTTGGAGCTTGTCAGCGATGTCACGAACGCCGAGGCAGCCTCGCAAGTACTCGTTGCGGATCCTATCGAGCCTCGTCACTCCACACATCCACCTCAGCATCTTTATTTCCGCAACATGGACTGTATTGACATGCCTTATTGTCACAGCCCATGTCTCGAAAAAAAAAATTTCTAACGATTTATGTTGCATGCAAGTAATCGAGTCAACTATCATCAACATCAACATCAACGGCCCGTTACAGTCCACTGCTGGACTATGAGCCTCCTCCACTTAAGTGGAGGGTTTTGCCATAATCTCCACGCTTGGCAGGCGGGTTGGAGATCGCAGATTAAAAGGTTACTGTATCAGAGAGCGCTGCTGCCCGTTCCCTGTTCAATGTCCCCATCCATGATAGCTTTGACGTCGAAAAATGATTTGTAAAAATCTTAATTCGAATAAAAAATTTTGACTTTGACTTTGACTTTGATGTGTAGTCCCTAAGTCGCCTCTTACGGCACCCACGGGAAGAGTAGGGGTTGGTGACAAATGTATTCCACTCTGCCGTCACCACACGGCTATAGTCAACTATATTCAGCTGCAATTTACAGCCACTGTGGCCGAGTGGTCGAGATTTCAATGCCCATTACGGAGGTTCTGGGTTCGATTCCTGGTGGGGATACTGTCAAGCAAAAATCTCTTTGAGAGACTTTCCCCAGTTTGATTAGGATATTGCAGGCTGAATCATCTGATTGTCCGAAAAGAAAGATGACTCCGTGCTTCGGAAGGCACGTTAAGCTGTTTGGTCCCGCCTATACGTCGTTTCACGAGCCAAGTCAGTGGCCTTTGGCGGCTTATAACATAACACAAGGGTTTGTGAGGTCGGTTGTCAACCTTACAACCCACACGATGATGATGATGATGAGCTGCAATCCGTCTGTTAAGTCAATTAGAAAAATCAGATCAGCACCAGAAATTTCGAATCCTATGCCAATAATATTTTTAAATCTTGGAGGCACCAAATTATCAGATATGAAACGCGGAAAATGACTGACAAACAAAACGGAACCTGACGTCAATGAAGTCAAGGAAAAGAAACTCTCGCTTCCTAATTGAAATGAAGTCGCACGTTTTCCACGCTGAAGTGCCTAATGCCACGACAGCAAACACGGCAGGAAAATATTCAAACGGCAGAAATGTTTTCATTTGAAATTATCTACGCTCCGCGCTACTTTGTATTAACATAACGCTGCCTACAGTACTATTGAAACGAAAGGGATGGATTCAGGCCTCTCACGCTCATTACGCTTGTCAAACAACGGATGCTAACTATAACTGTCGCAGTTATAATTCACTGTCCCAAGTGCAAATACAGCAATTAGAATGTTTTTGCAGATATTAAGGGCAGCTTTATTTAATAGCTGCTGAGCTCGACAGGTTCAACTGTCTGTCATGTTCTTATATACGAGGAGGGATCAAAAAGTAGTGAGAATGAAATAGAATATAATGACTATTGATAACTTAATAATTTATTTTTCTACATAGTCTCCGAGTCTCTCTACACACCGAGTCCAGCGCTTTTCCAAGGCTTCAATCCCTTAAAAAAAAAGTTTTGTCTTGGTCCTGCAAAAAGCTCTCCACGGCATCCATCACCTCGTTATCGTCTTCGTACCTGTTTCCCCTTAAGTATTCTTTCAATTTGGGGAACAGATAAAAATCGCTAGGCGCCAGATCTGGTGAATAAGGGGGGTGGTCAACCAATTCGAAGCCAGCTTGCTGAATGGCAGCCATCGCAACTGCCGACCTGTGCGCGGGTGCGTTGTCGTGATGAAACAGCACGCCCCTTCGAAGTTTCCCTCTCCTTTTCTCTTTGATGGCATTCCTCAACTTGGGAATTAAAGCTGCATAATATTGGCCTGTAATAGTGGTTCCACGCTCCAGGTAATCAATCAACAATATCCCTTCTGAGTCCCAAAATATTGAGGCCATAACCTTGCTAGCCGATGCCACGGCACGAAACTTCTTCGGGGTCGGTGATGATGGCCGTTTCCATTGCGAAGATTGCTGTTTTGTCTCAGGATCAAAATGATGGACCCATGTTTCGTCCATTGTTACGAAACGAGACAAAAAGTTCTCAGAATCTTCTTGAAACTTGTCCAACAATATCTTCGAAATGTCAAGTCGATTTTGTTTCTGACTGTCGGTTAACATTCTCGGCACCCATCTTGCGGAAACTTTTCTCATATTCAAAGATTGTTTCAATATGGATTGAATACTTCCATATGAAATGCCCGTTTCTTGAATTAAGTATCGGATGGTAACTCTTCGATCGCTCAATACAATTTTCTCGACTTTCGCAACATTTTCTTGGGTGACTGACGTCAATGGACGGCCGCAACGATGTTCGTCTTCCGTGCTCGTTCTCCCTACTCGAAATTGAGAAGCCCACCTTGCGACAGTAGAATACGGCGGAGCAGACTCTCCTAATGTTGCCTCCAAATCGCAATGAATCTCTTGAGTCGTTAACTTTTTTAAACAGAGGTATTTAATAAAGCCTCGCACTTCGTTTTTCTCCATTTATTAATATTACAAATATGTATCTGAGCTATGCCTGCCAGTATTTTTTTTCTTACCAAGGAGTATGTCGTTCTCACTACTTTTTGATCCCTCCTCGTAGTAATACTAGCGGTCCGCCCGTGGCTACGCTCGCGTTGTGTAAGATTTTCCCGTGGGAATAAGACTTTTTTCCGTAAAAGTAAGGATAAGGATTAAACAATAGGATATCGAATTACCATATTGAATGAATTATTTTTAAAATATAAGTAGATTAGTAGCAAACGATTCGCGAAGAAAAAAACAGAATCGGTTGAAAAACTAATTTACAGTGATTTTTTAAAGTTTCAATATGTCTGTCTCTTTCAAAAACGATTTTTCGTATGGAGATTATATGGCGTTACTAGCAAGTGACGTCACAAGTGGGTATTTGCCTCTCTGACTAATCTTGAATTTCATACCTTTATAACTCGGTCAATTTTAAAGATAGAGCAAAAATTATTTTAGTGTTCGATAGCAGAAACTAAGAAGTTTGGATTAATAAAATAAAAATAAAAGTAGTCCGATACCCTATTCTTGTTTTAGTATGCAGTGCAACGGACGTCTTTTGGCTGAGCTGAGTATATGCATATAATTATGGTTTAAGTTCGATTTTTGTGCGTCAAGGCAAGACCAGCTAAATAGCTTTTTCAGATGGCTTTGACTTGTGTGCTTATTATGTACGCAAGTCAGTCTATTTGATAACTTTAGTTGAGCCATCAAATTGTAATACTATTTGTGATAGTCAGAAAAATAAAAAACCCTCAAGACCAACGGCTTAGCGTGCCTTCCGAAGCCCGGAAAATGCAATATTTCATCCACAGCCAGCGGTCTCCTTTCCATAAACTGACCGACCAAACGTCAGTACGAGCGCTATTTCAATAATTCACTTACTTTTTTATCTATTTAGCATCAGCTTAGTCAGCCTTTCTGTGATCGAAGAGCTAGTATGACAGACGTCATGACGGTTTTTTCATTCATTTCGACGGACCTATTCATGTAATACATAAATATTGATGAAATTACATTCAGCGTCAGATTCAGCCCCTGAGTACACACCTGGACTCTCTTCAAAGCAAAGGGCATAAAAAGGTGACAGTAATATGTAATTTAATCCGTATATTATGCGCGAATCGTTTACAAACAAGTTCGCCGAGTGATGGCGACGACTCTTCATTTTGGCCACGTAATTGTGTTGCCGCTATAAAAAAAAACATGTTTTCGTTTATTTAGATAATTTTGGCCCCTGACTGAGAAATGTGCCGAGTACAACCAGCCCATAGCGTTAGCCTTCATAGACTACGAAAAGGCGTTCGATACGGTGGAACACTGGGCCGTCATTCACGCTCTCCAGAGAAGCCAAGTGGACTATAGATACATACAGGCGATCAAAGATGTATACCGGGCTGCAACTCTGCAGGTAAAACTCCACGACCTAACAAGGCCGGTGCCCATTGGGAGAGGAGTAAGACAGGGTGATACAATATCGCCAAAATTGTTCACAGCTTGTTTGGAGGACATATTTAGGCTTCTCGACTGGTCCAATAGAGGCTTAAATATCAATGGAGAACACCTGTCACACCTTCGATTCGCGGACGATATCATCCTGTTTGCTGACAACACCGAGAACTTGCAGGTTATGATGGAGGAGCTGTATGACGCGTCCCTCGAAGTCGGATTAAAAATGAACACATCGAAAACAAAAATAATGTGTTGTAGTACCGACATTGACTACTTAGCGGTTCACGGCCAGCGGATCGAGAGAGTCGCGGAGTACGTCTACTTGGGTCAAACTCTGAGTCTCGAGAAGAGCGGACAAGATCGCGAACTAAAGCGTCGCATACAACTGGGATGGGGAGCTTTCGGCAAGCTCTCCGACGTACTCAAGGCGAAGAGGGTCCCTCTCAACCTCAAACGTCGCATGTTCGAGCAATGTATCCTCCCTGTGATGGTATATGGAGCCGAAACTTGGACGCTCACCAGGCAACTGATACATCGTTTGCAAGTTACTCAAAGGGCTATGGAGAGAGCTATGTTGGGTATTACGCTTCGCGATCAGGTACGGAATACCGAAATCCGTAGAAGAACTGGACTAACCGACATAGCAGAAGTAATAGCCAAAAGAAAGTGGAGGTGGGCAGGCCACATATGTCGTAGGTCTGACAGTAGGTGGGGGAGGAAAGTGCTGGAGTGGAGACCACGGACTGGGCGCAGAAATGTGGGAAGGCAGCCCGCGAGATGGACTGACGATCTGACGCGAGTTGCGGGGAAGGATTGGATGCGGAAAGCACATGACCGCGCAATGTGGAAATCATTGGAAGAGACCTATACTCAGCATTGGGTAGTCATAGGTTGAAGAAGAAGAAGAAGGCCCCTGACTTTGCCCGTGTGGTTTCAGATTTTTCTTAGGAAAGTAAAAATCCTGGCCTTCAAGGACATTACTTGGTTAAAATTTTCTATTTTCCAAATTCAATACTGTAGATTCTGTTCTGTGTTGATAACAAGCCAATCCATACCACCGGATTTCTTAATAATCTTCTTCCGGATTTATAATTAGTTCGTATATTTTCGTTCCTCCATACCTTTTCAAGTCTTAAAAAGAGAGCTAAGTACTTAAAGATAAACATTTTCGAGTATAATTTCAATAATAGTTCGAAAAATTGCCTTCCTATACCTAATATCGACATGGCATGTCTGAAAATTTTACCCATTTAAATAAAGAGAAATATTGTACAAACAGACACAGCATTTTTATTATATTTAATGAGATAACTTGTCGGGGTGCCAACTGCTCTCTCAAGACTAATTTCACGGCTCCACGAGGCATAACTTAGCCGCCTGAATTTCTCAGAGGTAGCTTAAGTGAATGCTAATGAATTTGGAGTGAATCTTTTATTATTATCTAGATGTAAGCATCTATATGAAACCTGCGCACTCCTGCGAAGAAATTCCAAGGTTGTGTGTGAAGTCGAGCAACCCGCATTGGGCCAGCGTGGTCGACTAAGGCCTAGTCACCCTAATTCAGGGTACGCTCAAGCCCCTCGATGGGGACGTATATGAGCTGTTGATGAAGCACCTATAGAATGTAAGATGTCATTTTGTTTATTTGATGAGGGTAGACGATGTATGAGTAGAGCAGGGATTACTACCACCTGAAAATTTATTATTAAAACACCTGAAAATTGGTGGAAAGATGCCATCACTCTACCTACTGAAAGCATTACTCGCGCACTCGTCCACAAGACCCGTGCGAAACAGCATAAGTGTAATGGTGCCAATTCAGTTTGGTAAGAAGGTCATTATTGTCCCAACATAAGGTCATTATTGCACAATGCGACAACCCTCGTCCAACCTTCATGTAAATGCGAAATACATTTAAAACTTACGGGAAAGATGCGGGGTACATTAAATTCAATAAAATCAGAGCATTGGAAATACATATTTAAACATTATTTTATACTAATAAGTAAGAAAATATCAGAAAAAATGAGTCTGTTGCTAAGTTTCTATAGTTTTTTTTATAAAAAAATATAAGTAAAAACAACTTTCCATAAACGGAACATCAAATACCCTACATAATATTGTTTTGTTAACAGTATCAACCGTACCCAAAGAAGCTGGTTTTAATAATTCAATCAAATACTCGTAGCTTTATTATGCTACGGTTTTCGTAGGCACGTAGAGCTGCTACGAGAGCTCTACGAAACCTTTGACTACGAACAGTACGAACTGAACAGGAGTTTCATTTTCATACTATTTTTATTATTTTTTATTTTGAGAACATAGAGTTTGTTTGCATCTACCTTTTAAGCAAAGTTCCCGGGTTCGATTCCCAATCAAGCAGTCATCTGAATAATGATGAATTTGTTGTATATTTGTTTTGGGCAGGTTTCTGGTCTGTGCTTTTAGTGGCCTGAACCAAGGAAATATATTTTATATTTTAATCTGATACCGTAGAATCTCAATAACATTCTTACACCCGGTTCCGTACTTACCACAAATCAAAGTAAGTATTGTAACTTTTTTCCTTACTTAACGCCTAAACCACAGATACTATAATACTAGCCGTACAAATAACGCATCTCATACACTGAATAGGAACCGCTTTAACTCTGGCTATCTGACTGGCTATTTTTATTTTCATTCAACGATCACAGAGATCGCTATTGTGCAATTAGCTAGACCTTATAGCTGTTTCTAAACGCATCCGTCCCGCTCTCTCCCCGCAATCATAAAGCCCTCCATACTTAGGCAGTACATTAGCCCTTCTATTGTAAAGGGCTCGAATCTGTCGAGTACCAACAAAAGCTCAAGCGGCGCAAAGCCGTAAAATGAAACGGGTAAGAATTGTAAGAACCAACATTCAGCCACACCACTCGTTCGTGGGCTTTCCAACTTCTATTCAAAGTTGGTACTTAGTGACTGACGCTTCGAAACTGTTCTTAACGTCTTTACTCCTATTAGCTCAGTTTATCTGTGAATTAGTAGAAATTTAACTTTCAAGAAAAGGAACCAAATTGAAAGGCCTAATTTAATAATATGCGGGGGTGGTTATTTAAGATAAACTCCAACTTAATAGCACGAAAAACTCATTTATTTCATTGGAAAAATCAGCGTCGTTCACAATGGGCGCATTCCGAATCAGACTTTCAGCGCCGTCAGCGATCAGAAAAGCAAAAAAGCGTATGAGTTTTGACAGCTGACAGTAATTCGGAACGCGATTACGGGTGCTTTAATCGATTTTAGCGCGTCTCGGAACGCAGGGATTATGGCGAAGAGAGAGAAAAAATAAGGAGCGCCTAACGTAGGAGTCCTAAAGTATTTAAGTGGTTTCTCTTACTTGTTATGTATAACGCATTTTATTAAATACAATATTTTAGACTTTTGATCAAGAGTTCAGTGCTTTAGGACACAGAATAAAGCACTCAAAAAACTACACAATACATGTTTTACTTTACACGGTTTGACCTACGAGTTTTAATACTCGTATTAGTAATTGCGTGATTATAATAAAATATGGATTACATATAAAGCAAGACGTTCCTTAGGAACCTTATTCTATGCAATAACGTTGATATATTGTCGCTATTTCCTTTTCAGGAAATGATCCTCTAACGTAAGTAGTTTAATCAACCAGCATTAAATCAAATCTGCGATTGGCCGACTTCCAGACAATGACGATGACGTCACGATGCTATGACGTCACGAATGGAGGTAGGCCTTCGTCAGGAATGCTGGAACCGCAGCTGGAATGTTATCAGCTGCATGTTTGCGGAGACGACAGCTCTAACGCTGGGTGACTTGGCGTGAAGCTAGGAATATTTGAAGGTGATATTATTGTAATGTAGTGAAATATGGGATGAGTTTATAGAGTTAGCAATAAGGTACGGAGGTGTCGCCTTTGCTGTGACTGAATACAAATGTTTTATTATCAGTAGTGGTCTGTTTTCTAAGATGGCCAAGGAAGTGGTCTAGTTAACAAACATTTCAATAAGACACGACAGACCGATCTCCTAGGTTGGTAAACCAATTTTTGCCTAGTGTACCCTGTGTACCTAACACGTAAAGATGGATGAGTTGACTCTTGACACTTTCTAACACTTTTTAACATGTTTGTTAACTTGTTGTTATTTTTAAGCAGCAACGGATCGACATATTCTATGGAGAATGACAAATTATTTTTATTCGCGCGAGCGCGTAGTTTGTAAGTGCAAAAACAAATGTATTGTAAATCGATGAGAGTGAAGTGTCGAAAGCATTTTCTAGACACTTTTTATTTTCAGAGACTAAGTATTTTCTCTCTTAATAGCAAAGGAACATTGACCTGCAAACGACAACGTCGTCGTCTGTCTGGTCGCGGGCAAGAACTTAATGAGTCCGATGCTTCGCCATAGTGCATTCAGCTGTAGAAAACGCTGGCTATTGAGCGTTTACTTTTTTGTTATTTAAAAAATGGATTTGCTTCGGTCTTTTTCTTTTTAGAGAGGAAAGACAGTTTTTGTTTGAGTTCAAATAACGAATTGGAACTTTATTGGGTTGGGTTTTTCAGTTCAGTTTCATAGAATTTGGCATTTTCATACAAATTCTTGCGTAGTTTGTCAGTGTTTCCATTTTCAAAACGTCTAATTGTCAAATTGTGGTGATTTAAAATTCAATTGTTTTGAAAACTTGATTCACTAAAAAAACAAACGACACAGCGCGTGCGATCAGAATTATTTCCTCTTATGGCTGGTTTACACGTATGAAGTTGTCAAGTAGTAAGTAAATGTTAACTAAATTTTAAGCGACTTAATTTTAAGTAAGTGTTTACACGTCATTTTAGTAGTTAAGCTCTTTAGTTAGCCCAAGATGGACGATCAACAGCGAATTCAAATTTGTAATAAATATAATAAATGAACCTCCGCGGCTCTACCAGACCCTGAGGCAGACCCCGACGCCGTTGGAGCGATGACGTCACAGCTGTGGCCGGACTAGACGCGCACACAGCAAACAAATGTGGACAAAGATGGAGGAGGCCTTCACACAGAAATGGGTACCCAAATATTTAACTGATTAATGTAATGTATTTTATTTTATTTTATTGTAATGTTTCATCTTTATTTATTTTTATGTTGATTTAATTTGTTTTCTTTTAATTTGATGTTTTAACTAATTGCATAGTGAATAGATAATATTTTAATTTGGGTAATAAAGGCTATTTTATTTTATTTTTATTTATAATAAATAAAATAATAAAGTATAAGTAATAAAATATTAATTTTTATATTATATTATTTTTTATGTTACATTTAATTATTATTATTTTTAATAAATAATATTAATAATATATTAATTATTATTTTTATAAACCTATATAATATATATAATAAATATTTCAAAAAGATAAACATAAAATACTCGCACTTAACTTCGTACTTCGCATTTAACTAAAAATTAACTAAACTGTGCCTGTCCAATCGTGTCAAGTGACTGGCCACGCCCATCAATTTACTCGAAAAATAGAAAAAGTTCTAATCTACTTGTAACTTACTACTAAATTCGTTGTTTACACGCATTAAGTTGCTTAAAATTAAGTTAAAATTTAGTTAACCAATTGACAACTTAATACGTGTAAACCAGCCATTACGGATGAAAAAAAACATCGTAAATAAGAAGGTAACAAAAAGCTCGCTTATAAGGAAATTTAGACTTTCTTAAAGCCCTTCACAGGCGGAGCTATAATATATATTATAGCACGAGGCAGCCA